>LPNX010641184.1:48795-72196 GCA_001517045.1 Pseudotsuga menziesii | reverse complement strand
CATTTTTAACTTCTAATACTCTGAAATACTAACTTAAATAAACTGATAAACATTCAAGCATCCATTCATATTCAATAACATAAGAAATAAACAGCAGAACCTCTTAAACTGTGGACAACAACAGCAATAGGAGGCCGTTCCTCCCTACCAATTCCTGAAGAGCGCTCAGAAAGCGACTTCTCAGGACCTCCGAGCTTGCTCTGGTCTCCTTGGCTTGGAACTAGGTGCAGCAAAACAGATACAGTCTTCAACTCAGTATCAACTCAGAACTATCAGTCAGTTCTCTTAGCTCAAATAGCTGTAATCAGAATCAAGTTACTGCAAACATTCACTCAAACACTTCCTTACTGTCTTTCCCTCTTTCCTCAAATGAAATTCCTGAATAACATTCAGCTGAATGAATTCTTTCTGGAATAAAAACTGAGCAGCCTTAGCTCTCTTCATTGAGTACTTTTAAAGATTGCCTAGGTCTTAGTTGGGTTAACTGTCATTTAATGAGCCACCTGCTCACATTCCACTTTCTTGGGGAATCATGACCCCAAATATAGGGAAGTTGCTACCTGCAACTTAGGAAGTGCTTGAGGATGCTGCCACTTGTCTTTTTGCCTTTCCACCTAGTTCCATCCACCAGTTTGACCAGTGACCTCTTTTAACAGCTCTCCCATGCTGTTGTCTCCACAATTTATTTATTATTAATAAAATATTATGAATTACACTCCATAATTGTTGACTCTGCTGAGTCATCAATCACTACTTAGGATTAAGTTTAACATAATGTCTCAGAAATAAATAAATAAAAATTACATAATTTTACAAAATTGGGGTATGTGACATACACAAACCCTTAAAATGTAACATCGTCCTCGATGTTACTTATTCTTCTTCCTCAGGAACTTCTTGGAATAGATGTGGGTATGCTTCCCGCATCTTACTTTCCAGTTCCCAAGTAGCTTCTTCAGGACTAAGGTGCTTCCATTGCACCTTCAGCTATCCAATTGTGCGGTTCTGCAGAGTAATCTCCCTCCTCCCGAGGATACAATCCGGTTCCACCAAAACTTCCCCTTCTGGTTCTACCTTCTACTTCCACCATGGAAGTTTGGTATTCAGCTTGCCGATTTTCCAGTGCTGCATTAATCCGGGGAATGGTCCTTGCAAAGTATCCAACTGTCATTTCATCTTGAATTGTGTGAATATTGTTGTTTGGCTTCTTATGGTTTGGGCAAACTGACGCATAATGTGGGCCATTATACTCCCAACATTTAACAGGTTCCTTCCTTTCGAAATTTTTTGTAAAATTTCCGTGATTGTTAGAATTCTCCTTACTGCCCTTGAAGTTGTTGGAGTTATTTGAAGCACCATTCTTGCTTCCTTGAAAATTCTTGCCATTAAAATGGTTTATGTTCTTGCTGTTCTTAAAAAATTTCTGAGGTGTAAACTCCTTTTTCTTGTATTCAGCCTGATTACCATTCTTTTTAGCCTTCCAATTGGCTATTCCTTCCTTCTTTTTATTCTGTTCAAAACAGAAATTTGCTTTTCGCATAGCTTCTTCCAAAGTTTTGGGATTGTCATATTCGATTCTATCTTTTATATGGTATGGAAAGCAGCTGAGAAACCGCTATACCTTCGGTTTCTCATCAACTAAGTACGGCACATACCTCAACAGACTTAAAAACTTGTTGTTTAAGTCTTTCATTGTCATGGACCCAAGCTTTAACTCATAAAACTCCTTGGCCCTTTCTTCATAGTACTGTTCAGATAGGAACTTCTTCTTGAAGTATCTTTTGAATGTACTCCAGTTGACCTCTTTTTCTTTAATCCCTTTAACCCTCTTCAAATCTTGCCACCATATATCTGCCTTCCCTGAAAGGTTATATATGGCCATTCTCGCCTTCAGCTGGTTTGAATAATTATAAATTTGAAAATATTTTCTCATCCCGGATAACCAGGATTCCGCCTCTTCTCCTTTTTCCGTCTCTCCATTGAAAGTTGGGGGTTTTATTTTCTTGAACTCCCCAGAGATCTCTTCGTAAGGTTTATACTTTTTCTTTTTCTTATACACCTCTGCTTCGCTACTATCACTGGTAGAATAATAGCTCTGTTGTTCCTTAAGGCCCTCAGATGAGGAACTGCTATCAGATTTAGCTAATTTCATCTTTTTGGAACCCTTTTGATGACTTACTTCTTCAGATTCAGACCTTTTATTTTTCCCTTCAGTCTGAAATTTCTCTATCAGAATTTGATTTAACTCCTCTTGGGTTTTCATAATTCGTTCATTATCCCTTTTAATTGACTCTAATTCAGTCTTTAGACCTTTTATGGTCTGCATCAGTTCTGAGGAGTGAACAGTTACCTCCTCTATCTCAGGTTCTCTAGGCACTTGTCTGGTTTCAGTATTAGGAGACTCCTCCATTGCATATGCTCCTAAGTTCTCCATACCTGCCTGTTAAATTCAGAAAAGAAAATAATTCTCTGCTTTTCACATAAAACAAAATACAGATTAGTATATTATTTTACTATTATGCGGAAAGTAATTGAGTCACATTAAGGCCTAGTGTTTGAACCATGCTCTGATACCACATGTCAAAACCCCAAAATTTCAAAAAATTTAAAACTTTCAAAAAATAACATCAAATCATATTAAATGCAGTTGTTAACTGAATGATTAGTTTATGCTATTTAAGTGTTACTGAAATAGTTAATCAATACTCTGCACTTTGAAAAGAATTTTCTTTGCAACTACTGACTACTTTTCTGTTTGTGACAAAGGGGGTTTGTCGTAGAGGGCTGGGCTTACTTAGCTTCCGAGCTAACGCAGCCGTTTTCCTTGATTTACAGATATACAGGTAAGAAGTATGGTTCGATGCCAACAAGTCATTAAAGTAAACAGTTCAAATTTCTGCATATAATTTGCTTAGCAAGAGTTTATATATATTAGACAGAGAAGTCATACTTCTCAGGTAAAATTTTGCTAATCTTTTATCTCACAGTTTAATATGTTAGAAAATCATAGCTTCACAGGTTTATCCCCTTTTTGCAAATTATAAAGTTAACATACCATACTTAGCTTGTATACTGTCTAGATTTTCTTTCATCTGAAGATGACTATTATTAAAGTTAAACCATAATTTCTTTTATTGAAACATCTAAGGTTAAGATCTGTAACAAGTATTTCATTTATAATTTTAAAAATCTATAACCTCTTAGAAGGCTTAACTCATTCCAGAGGTAATCATTGAGTTGGAAACTCCATGCTGTAAAAGAATAAATTCTAAACTCATTATAATCAATTATGTAATGCTGTATTAAGACCAGATTATCAATATGAAGATACAAAAAGTATTCCGGATCTATTCTATCTTGTTTAAGGATTTTCTCATAAAAATCTGAGTTTTAGGTGTGACTTAGTCTAGCTGCATTAAAGAATACTAGAAATATAGCAAAGATAAATTTTCTTTACCCAAATATTTAATTCTTTTCTTTTTATTACACATCTATAATTAGCCAGAAGAATAACTTAATATAATACCATTTAATTGTATATACTACCATACCTTAAGAAAGGAATAGGTTTATCATATTTTTTTTTTGATAACTAATTAGTTGGCCTCAAGGTTTTAAACTATGACAATTAAACATCTATTATCAACTAAAACCTTATGACTCTTTAAAATCCATATCAACCTTAAGTTGAGTGTAATTATAATATGGTATATACCATATAAATTTTATGATCATAGTAATAGTCTAACTAATACTATACGTAGCTTGAATAAACATTACATAATAAGAATGTATTTAACAATACATGTTAAATAATATGTATAAACATGGGATAAGTTAAACAATACATAACAATAACATGGATGATCTAAGCACTAACAAATAACTTATACGTAGCATGCAAATTATATGATTTTATTACTAATCAAGCGTTGAGGCAATTATGGTGTAGGTATATACCAAGGTTTACGACTTGATACAAAATCATTCCAGCGATAATTTGTTTGATTCTCAATCATAAACAGTGGACTTTAGATTGTATCCAAAATGTGATAATTATTAAAACATTACGTGGAGGCTTAACAGCCATTCCTTGGCGTTTATAAACTGTTGTCCGAACCCTAGCTCACCCTTTATTTCGCCCTCGGCCTCTTGGCCGCTCTGCTATGCTTTGGAACTCTGCGGGTAATGGGTTGACCGCACCAGTTCCACTCACTGCTCTTTACTCCTTGCGAGTTCCACGGGGACTTCACTTAGTGAACCTCTCACATAGCACGTGCGATCGTGGGATATTAAAGAATACCCTTAATTTTGAGAGATATTGACCCAAACTCTTTTTGTTGAAACCCCCTCCCAATACTTAAAACCTCCTCTCCGCCCCTTTTTATACCTCAATCCTTATAAACCACCCTACCCACCCCCACCTTAAACCCCTCATCCCCCCAATACCTGCAATATATTGGTTCGATTTTTTATAATTTTAAAACCCAGAATATGAACTAACGTGATAGGACATTGCCCAACAAGTGAAGCCCCCGTGGCGAGTTCGAAAGACTACTCTGCAAGGGTGGTAAAAAGTTTATCATTGTGTTGGTTTATTCTGTGTAACCGCCGCAGGTTATTGTTTCCACTGGTGACAATCGGCCTTTCCCTTGCATCTTCCAGTGGGTTACTCTTTCAGTTAAAGTGGCCGTTTCTTTCTTTTATTGGTCGGTCGGTGAAAACAAAAAGAAAGAGGCTGCAACGTTAGGGTTTAAATCGAGGTCTCCTTCATGCTGTAGATTGAAGGATAAAAGAATGCAGTCGCTCTGCTATAGAATTATAACCTCCTCACTGGACCAGTCTCGGCTTTAAAAATTCCGAGTTACTCACTGATAAGGTAATGCTTACAATTTGGTTATTTTTATTGCACAGCAAAATATTTAGTTATATATATATATATATATATATATATATTTATATATTTATTTTTATATATACGAGCTAACAGTTGGCTGCTATTTCATTCCTCGCAGGTATACCTGTTACACATCGCTGCTTTCTTCGGTATTAGGGTTACATCTCCAAAATACGGTAAGCGCTGGGTCCTTCCATGGCTTATCCACTTTGTCTGTGTCTTAAGAATGGCGATGGTTGCGACTTCGGCTATTCAGTCCTTATGGTCTTTTTTTTTTTTTAGCTGTTAGTTTTAATGTTTAATTTAAGGGTATAACCCTAGCTCTGTAAAGAGTCTTCCGGCTACGGCCGTGAATATAAACTTGATTTTAAATTACTGTAGGGTTTTGTCTGGCTACGGCCGTGAATGTAAACTCTATTATTGAAGTTAATGTTTAGTTTTTAAAAACCTTTACAGGCTATAAGCCTTGCGTTACTATTTTCAGTAAATTCTACAGGCTGTACGCCTTTATATTGATATATTTCTGTACAGCTATGGTTAATAGATAAAACAAGTTGCAGGTATTTCTGCTGTTTTTAAGTAAAAAGGGGGATTAAGGTTTTTACCCTGGTTAACAGAAATATTGAAACTGTTTCACTCTCTTTTGCATTTATCCATAATGCAGTATTAGAGGAATTAAGTAAATGAATACTTGCACTGTTTTGTTTATTAACCCAGTCGTAAGGAAATATTAATAATTCTTCTTTTTATTAGATAATTTCTTTGTCAATGAGACATTGATCTCATTAGGTTATGAATTTACCCTCGGTGGTATAAATGCATTACCACTTGTTTTAAATCTGTTTAATAATAAATAAATTTTAAACTTAACAGTCTTAATGTAGCGTTTGTTTTTATAGATATTATTTATTGTACAATAAAAATAGATGTTTAGGGTTTTAACTTTATTATACAGTTTATAAATAGTATCTTTTCTTGTTTGAATATAATATTGTATTAATATTATTCTTGATATATATATAGGTAATATTCATTACCCTAATAACTAAGCTCATTAAATGAGCAAACCTGTTACTTACCTTTGATTTATAAGCATCTGAGTTATTTAAATAAATGAAATTGTTTTATAGAGCTGTTGTTAGCTTAAAATACATGAGTTAATCTATGGATTGCTTATAATGTAATACATTGTTAAAAAGTAGGGTTTTGATTTTAATTTCATATCTCTGTATAAAATAAATAATGTTTTTATTCTACTTAGATTATGATGGATATTGTATACTGTACAACAGTGTTATTACAATAATAATTACTAATATTAAAATTAGTAATCTTACTCTTAGTTGAACTAATAGATTCTCTATTTGTTAACTTTAATTGTTTATAATAAAAGGAATACAAAATTATTATTCTTAATTCTTTATATTTTACCTATTCTATCGATACTAAGCTGTAATTAGCTTACCTCTGTATTTATAAATATTTTTACTTGTGATTTTTCTATAAAAACATAATAATAACATACTTTTATTTAGAGAAAGAATAAAGACTCTAAGTTCTGTACCATTTAGTTTGAGATAACAGGAAAATAAATAACGACAATAAAGAACATAAACATTTTGAAAACAAGTTACCTACAGTTACTGAATAGTTAACAGTAGTTCATAATAATAGCTTATTTGCTTGTGTTTATTTCAGTAAAAGAGCTATCCTTAAGCATAGGATGAAACTATAATATGCAGTATGAAATTCTAGATAATCCTTTACTACTTTAAGCTTCACAGTAACGTTAAAAAGTAACAACACACAGTACTAGTAGGAAAATAGCGTATAAGTTTGTAAAAACATTTGTAGTAGCTAAATAGGTATTCGGTTCATAAGAATACTACTTCTTATCACCGAAATACTGTGCTAGAGTACTATCTGGTAATACTAGATGTGGAAAAACACAGTACTACTAACATTTTTAACTTCTAATACTCTGAAATACTAACTTAAATAAACTGATAAACATTTAAGCATCCATTCATATTCAATAACATAAGAAATAAACAGCAGAACCTCTTAAACTGTGGACAACAACAGCAATAGGAGGCTGTTCCTCCCTACCAATTCCTGAAGAGCGCTCAGACAGCGACTTCTCAGGACCCCCGAGCTTGCTCTGGTCTCCTTGGCTTGGAACTAGGTGCAACAAAACAGATACAGTCTTCAACTCAGTATCAACTCAGAACTATCAGTCAGTTCTCTTAGCTCAAATAGCTGTAATCAGAATCAAGTTACTGCAAACATTCACTCAAACACTTCCTTACTGTCTTTCCCTCTTTCCTCAAATGAAATTCCTGAATAACATTCAGCTGAATGAATTCTTTCTGGAATAAAAACTGAGCAGCCTTAGCTCTCTTCATTGAGTACTTTTAAAGATTGCCTAGGTCTTAGTTGGGTTAACTGTCATTTAATGAGCCACCTGCTCACATTCCACTTTCTTGGGGAATCATGACCCCAAATATAGGGAAGTTGCTACCTACAACTTAGGAAGTGCTTGAGGATGCTGCCACTTGTCTTTTTGCCTTTCCACCTAGTTCCATCCACTAGTTTGACCAGTGACCTCTTTTAACAGCTCTCCCATGCTGTTGTCTCCACAATTTATTTATTATTAATAAAATATTCTGAATTACACTCCATAATTGTTGACTCTGCTGAGTCATCAATCACTACTTAGGATTAAGTTTAACATAATGTCTCAGAAATAAATAAAACAAATTACATAATTTTACAAAATTGGGGTATGTGACAAATGACAAGGATGAAGAGGAGGGGGGATAAAGGACAACCTTGACGAATACCCCTAAAGGCAGTGAAAAAGGGAGATGGGGTTCCATTAATCAAGACCGCAAAATTGACAGAAGAGAGACAGCCCATAATCCAGTTGACAGAGAGAAGGGGAACACCAATTTGAATCAAAATCAATCTGACATAAGTCCAGTCCACACGGTCAAAAGCTTTGGAAAGGTCTAGCTTGATAACAAATGCACAGTGATTCTTAGTTTTGACAGAGTGGAGGACTTCTTGCACAATGCCAATAGGCTCGGATATTTGACGATCTTTAAGGAACCCAAATTGTTCCTGCGAGATGCCCATATCCAAGAAGGGCTTAAGTCTTCCGGCGATAACTTTAGCAGTGAGTTTGTAGAGAAGGTTGCATAACGAAATGGGTCTAAAGTCAGCAAAGGTCCGAGGCTTATCCTTTTTAGGGATCAGGGCAATAAAAGTGGAGTTTAAAGAGGGAGGGATGAAGCCTGTAATCCTAGTCAAGTCAATGGTCTTAAGAAGGGCAGGACTCAAAAGGTCGAAAAAGTGAAGATAGAACTCAATAGGCCATCCATCCAGGCCAGGGCTATGATCTTTTTTGAAGGCCTTGAGAGATTGCTCGATTTCCAGAAGACTGACCGGCTGGGTGAGAAGAGAGGACTGCTCATAGGGGATCAGTCTAGAGAAGAGAGAAACCACTTTCAGTCGGTGTTCTAAACAGGTAGAGTTATCATCTTTAAAAATGTCAGAGAAGTGAGATTTACCCAATTCCTTTAGGGCCATTTCATCCTCCACCAGATTACCTTCATGGTCTTTAAGAGACCAGATCATGTTATGCATTCTTCTGCGCGATGCAACAGCATGAAAAAACTTCGTATTGGCATCACCCTGAAGTGCCCATTTGAATCTGCTCTTTAACTGCCAGGTAAGATGGTGGTGTTCCAGGATTTTAAGCCTTCTAGCAGCAAGTAAGGAAATATGGGAACTTTGGTCCAGAGAGAGAATGCCTTTAGAAGGGCCAGCAAGTAAAGATTCAATGGCAGACTCCAGATTCAAGAATTCAGAATCTAGTTTAGCCAATTTGTCCTTTGTCCAGTGTTTCGTAGCCTGTTTACACTTGCGCAAGGTAAGGCAGAGGTCCTCAATGTCAGAATGAGAGTCAGCATTGTAGGAAGGGGCCCACCTACTTTTGAACCAGTCAATGAAATCGGAGTCCTCAAGCCAAGCACGGTTAAACTTGAATGGGTAATCAAAAGGCCCTTTAAGATTACACCATTCTAGACAAATGGGGAAATGATCCGAGAGGTCCATGCATTTGATCCAAGACTTAATGACCCCCAAGGAGGGTATCAGGGAAGAAGAAATAAGAAAACGATCGAGGCATTTACTGATGCCCTCTGACCCCAATCTACCATTGCGCCACGTAGGCCTAGAAGCCAAAGGAGCCACGTCCATAAGACCAACTGACTGGAAGAGAGATAGAAAGTGGGTCCAATGAGGCCTTAACTCCCCAGACTTCAAAGGAGCGAAGAGTAAGATTTAGATCTCCACGAATGACAAGATGAGGCAGATTTAGAAGGCCCCCTCTAAGGGCTTTGTCCCAGAAAAATTCACGATTCCGATAAGGACCATAGACATTTAAAATGTTGATGGGAATAGACATTCCTCTAATAGTGGCCTGAAGAAGAATGCCTGCACAAGTATGAAAGGCCTTACAGTTGGCTTTTAACGGGTTCCAAGCTGATAGGAGACCCCCGGAGAGCCCACGAGCACTAACTGCAGAAAATTCCCAGGAGGGGAGCAGCTTCGAGAAAGCAAAAAGAGCCGGAGCAGCACTACACATAGTTTCCTGAAGGAGGATGAAGTCAGGGTTGAGAGATTTGAAGAGAGCACGGAGGTTGAGGGATTTGGTCTTACCTCCCAAACCACACAAATTCAGGGAGAGAATTAACATTAAGAAATATCCTTTGGGGGTGAACAAGCTCTAAGACCCCTGGAGGAGAAGCCCCTCTCAGCTTCTATAAGTCTGACAGAGAGCGGAATGAAGGGAGGAGAGGCAGAGGAGAGATCTGCCTTAGAAACTTTTTTCCCTTTAGTAGGTTTCCTGATAGTGACATTAGCAAATCTAATGGAGTTGAGGGGAAGGGTTGTAGGCGAGGAAGGTGTGGTAGCAGTGAAAATAGAGAGAGTTTTTTTCAAAGAGGGATCAGAAAATGAGGGGGATGAAGAGGGACTGTTTGAGGAAGGAGCTGAAGGTTTAAGTGGAGGGAAATCCTCAAGCGAGTCTAAAACAGGTAAAACCAAGTCCCGGGGGGGAGTCTGCTCACAAGGAGACCGAGTGTTGTCAGGACTAAGGAGACCTTGGGGGACCGCGGAGACCAGGGCATCTGAGGGAGGAACAACTGAGCAAGAAGGGGGCGACGCGAGCAAAGGAGGTCCCACCTCGGTAAAAGGAGAGGTAAGTGGATGGACAGCTTTACGATGTGACAGAATCAACTTATCCACATCTTCTAAAAAGGAGTCAGGAATGATATCAGAGGACGAGGAAGAGACAAACGACAAACCTGGACCAGTATGTAGATCCTCAGCAGACTGAGCTGGAGATTTGATTGAGACTGGTTCATCAACTTCAGAAGCAGAGCCACGTTCCATTCTATGATGGCAAGAATTCCTCAAATGTTCGATGGAGCGACAGCAGCTGCATTTGAAGGGGACGTGCAGGTAATCGAGCCTCTTTTGTCATAAATATGGTGGAAATCATCATCGACTGACACAAACCTCCCAATGGTATTTCCAATGCCTTCAAGCATCTTTCTACTCCATAGAGTAAAGGGGAGATGGGGCAGAAGGACCCATAGATGACGCTTGGAAATCCGCTCTTTCAAGGGATCAAATTTCTTGTTACAAGTACTTGTTGTTACAAGTACGCTGTTACAAGTACTTGTTGTTCCACCAAAGGTTTCTTTGATTTTTTTTAAACCGTATTTTTCAAAGTGAAAAAAAAAGTATGACGAATCACAAGAACTCGGACAAGAGGAGTCGTACATTGATTGGATTCAATTATTACTGGAGTTAGTGCAGACCGTATTGATGTACGTATCAATAGCAGATCGAAACGTGGAAGAGAAATTAAAAGTACAAACGAGGAAGAGCTCGAGCGACGACTCACGTTGGAAGTTGGAAGTCTGCATTCACTTTTCTCCTACTTGTTGCAAACAACGCGGACTTAAAATTTGACAAAATTATTTTACAATTTTCAGAAGGAAAGCCGTCTATAGAAAACAAAAATTAAAAAAACAAAACTTCCTCTGAAGGAAAGCCTCGTAGCAGAGCCGGTGACAGACAGTCTTCGTTTACGACAAAAGGCCGCGAGATAAAGAAATGGAACTGTTGGTTTATGCGAGAAATAAACGAGGAGCATGAATGGTCGAAGTGCAGTTTTAGTATTCAGAGAAGTTGCCAGTCTTGAAGACACAATGTGTGTGTGTGTGATTCATTCAATCCCCATTAGAAGATTTGTTGAGTTTGATTTCTTATTTGTTCAGTTCTTGGTGGGAGTTTGATTTCTGATTTGTTGAGTTCTTGGTGGGATTTTGATTTGCTGTTTTGTTAAGTTCTTGATTTCTGTTTTGTTGAGTTCTTGGTGGGATTTTGATTTCTGTTTTACCGGCTTTCTGCAACGTTGAAGTGCCGAGAACTGACAGCGATCATGCTGAGCTCTCAGAGAATTGAGCTTATAGCTGTCATAGCACTCTCTGGCTGCAGTGTTATGTTGTTTGTGTTGGGTCGCCAGAAACTGCGGGAGTTGAAGAAGGATTCTTCGCGCCTGCAAACTAAACTGAACCAGGAGGACGGTCTCGGATCTGATTCTTGTAAAAATCATCAACAGCGGCACGCAGAAGGAGGAGCATCGATCTCATGGGAGATGAATCTCTCTCAGTCATCTCCAGGTATGGTGGATTCGCCTGCTACTAATTATGTTTACAGTTCTTGATTTGATTTACTAATAATGTTTTCAGTTCTTGATTTGATATACTAATAATGTTTTCAGTTCTTGATTTGATTTGGCAGAGAGGATGAGTGAGTGACTAAGTGTTGTACTGTGATGAACAAATAAAAAGAGGAATTTGGTAAAGAAAGTGCGGTTTTCTGAGGATGTAGTGGAACCGTCTGGCGACAATGTAGCATACAGGAGGAGGAGGCGCGCTCTGGCCTTGAACTCGGGGCAGCCTGCAAGATCCCAAAGGCCCGACAATACTTGCTGTCAAAATAAAAGGATTGATTATTCAAAAAGCGACGCAAAGCACAGCAGAGTCCAGACGAATATCCCGGCTAACAGAATGTCTCTCTATATTGGGATTTGGAACGACAGATCTCGGAGAGGGCTGCTCCATTGATCTCAATCTCAACTACCTTTTGTTTCCTCTTATAATGTTGTTAATTATTGAGAGATCTGGTTCAGGATCACGAGATTTTATCTTCTATACGATATATTATTAAAGATTCAATGGCGCGCGTAGTACAGCTTCGGAATCTAGCAGATTCTAGTTTTGTTCGCGCAGTTGTCGAGTGAGCTGGATGTGAATAATTTGACTGTTTTGCTCAGCGTTCTCATGTGTATTATCTACTTCAAGTAAAATCCTAATCCATAGAGTTTCTTTTTTTTTCAATGAAAGTGGAGTTGTGAGGAAAACTGATGATAATTTAAATCTCAAACTGGCAGTGGCAGTGGAAGTGTGGATAGTTTTTATTAGTTATTAGTTTTATTATCCATAAAAGTTAATCCAATTATTATTGTCATTTAAATAAAACCAAGTCATTTATCATGGTCCCCAACAAGAAAAGCTTTCATATCTATTATATTTTTGTGACTTGTCAAACTGTTTCTTTAGAGGACTTGGTATCTTAATCTGCTTCTCTATGTATTTACTTTAATACGATTATAGCCACAAGTAAAGTTGAAGGCTGATTCATAGTTAATTGTGTGGTAACCAAAAATTAAAATTTATAATTATATATTAAAATATTATTAGTTTATTTTTTATTTTTTATTTATAAAAAAATATTAAGGTAAATATTATTTAATAATAATAAAAAATTAATAATAAAAAATTGTAATGAAAAAAACAAATTGGTATCTTTATTTTTAACTACCATTTATTTAAATCTTAATCAAGATGTATTTAAGTATAATAAGATACCACAACCATGAAATGAATGTCAGTTGTACACTTGTTACACTCCCATTAATCTTGTTAATACATGCAAAGAAGTCCAAAATCTATGCAAAGAAGTTTAAAATCTTAGATAATAATTACACCCATAGGTGTTTAGATATTATCTTATATTTTGGGCTTCCTTGACTTGATCAAGAAAATTAACTAAGTGTAACAAGTGCAGATTCATTTCATGGTCTTTGTAATTTGTTATGCTTATTCATTTCATGCTCGACCCATTTTGTTATGCTTAAATGCATCTTAACTAGCACACCCACATAGTTTGTGGTTGGATCATGCCCATAGGGATCAAATAGTAAAGAAATAGTTATGGAATGGAATGGACACAGTTTGGATTTTTTTATATTCCTCATGTGCTTCTAGTCAAATGGAAAAGGGTTCAACTCTGAGTTATCCATGCCTAGCTACATGTTATCACCTACATTCTTCCTCTTATCCATTTATCAACTATCAGTTATTTTTTTTATTCTTTTTCTTTTTATGTCACATTCTTCTAGTTATCTTCCATGAATTGTTGGTTATCCATTCATAGCTATGAGTTATCCATGCATTGCTAGGAGTTATCCATTCATCAACTAGCTACCACCTATTATATATATATAATTGTTGATTTCAAATTTAGAACAATTGCATAGAATTAATCTACACAGTACACTTGTCTCATCCTCCTCCGTAGTTGAGAAAACATAGGTGTCTACTTTAAGAATTCTATATTTAATTATTTTTAAATTTATAATTCACTAAAGTTTTATACTTGATATTAGTTTTTGTTTTTTTTCTTATTAAATAATACTTGTTTTATATTTTTTTCTTAATTTAATAGTTATGTTATACCTTAAATGTATATTTATAAAGATCTCATAATTAGTTTAATATTTAATATTTGTTTCACATCCATCCATCTCTACCAAACTAAGTGGCTAGCTACATCTATCAGTGTTCACATGCCACTTGACTTGTGGCTGTGCTAGTATCTAAATGTTTATTGACATAAATATCTCTATGTATATAATTTGATTTCTTAATTTTACTCATTTTTATAATTATTTTATTTTAGTTGATATCTTAATTTCATCTTCATTTTTCTTTAACCAACATTTATCCACCTTAAAGGTGGCTCTACCAAGGGCGCCGAGAGGGATCAAATCTATGGAGATGCAAACCCTGTTTTACAGTTTGCACCTCGAGAGATTTGATCCCTCTACACTTGGTAGAGACACCTTTAAGATGGGTCTATGTTGGTTGCAGTCGTGGGCTTGGGGGCATGGGGGGAGTAGGAAGCAATACTATTGACATAAGTGCACCATGGGAAACATGTCTAGCATGATGGTAAATAACCCCATGAAGAATATGAATAATAACAAAGTGATATAACACAAATATGTATCTAGATGCCAATAAGAAGTTGAATAATAACACATAAAGAATGTCATTAAGAAGTTGTATAATAATGAAGTGAAATGATAAAGATATCAAATAACATGTATATTACAGAGTAAGTGATCTTAATCTTTCCTTCTTCAGCTTTTATATTAGATACACCTATTACGATCTATATCTTTTTTTAAAATAAATTCTATTAATCATATCTCTTGATTCATGAAAGCTAGAGATATGCCATTGTGGAATTTAAACATATGTTTGAATCAAGTTTATTTATTTACCAAAAGCTTGGTAAATAAATAAACTATTTAGGACTTATTTCTTTGATTAATTTGATAAATGTTTGGTTTATTTTGGTAAATTTCTAGGAACTTCACTCATGCGAGAGCATCTTCACATGGGGGCTCTAAGTTAGGTGCATAAGTTCCTCCCATCTCTATTTATATATATATATTTTATATTTTTTGTTTTTAAACCTTCAATAAAATTTGTGGGAATTATACGGTGAAACCTTTCGTAAAATTTTGGACATTATGCAATGAAATTTTGGACATTTTTAGGCATTCTCTACCACTTCAAGCCAATCATAGAAGTATACAAACTTTACTCTAGAAAGAGGCTTGGTGAGAATGTTGGTAACTTGATTATTTCTTGAAGTATACATGAGCTAGACTGCTCCTCTCTACACCATATATATAATACAATGGTACTTAATCCCCACATGCTTTGACTTGTCATGAGATATATGATTCATTAAAAGATTCACAGAACTTTGACTATCACAGTGAATCATGATTGACTCACGTATATTACCAAACCATACTACAAGAAGTTTCTGAATCCATATTGCTTCATGAGCTCCAAAACTCACTACAATATATTCAACCTCGATTGTACTCGGTGCTACTGAGGTCTGTTTCCTGCTGCACTAGGAAATCACGATAGATCCCTAACTGAAGCAACACTCAAAGGTTTTCTTCTTATCCAAAACATTCCCTTCCCATTCAGAACCCAAATAACCTTGCAGTCTCATGTCACTTCTGGAAGCATATCTCAATCCATAGCCCTCAGTACCATTGAAGTACCTTAGCACATGATTTGTAGCAACTCATTGTAGCCATCCTAGCTCACACATGAATTGACTAAGAGAATTAATACAAAATAGATATCTGCACTAGTATTAACCATATACATTAATGAACTAATAAATTGTCTATACATGGTGGGATCTATCAATTCTAACTCAGAAGCTGAGTCATTCAAATTCTTCAGGTTTTCCTCCATGGGTGTGGCCATGGACTTACAGTGCATCATTCCAAATCTTCTCAAGATATCAATATTATACTTCCTTTGACCTAGAAAAATCTCATCGTGCCTCTACCACACTTCTAATCCCAAGAAGTAGTGCATTAAACCAAGGGATTTCATCTTGAAATCAAAGGCTAACATCTTCTTGCACCACTCAATAGGTTTCTCGTCTATAGTAAGAAATAAGTCATCAACATAAAATACTAGGATTGAAGGCTTATCATCCACAACCTCGTAGTAAATATTGGAATCTTCCTCACTGTGAAGATGTTGATATTTGTGATCAACTTTCTTCCATCTTCTCTTTCAAGATGTCCCAAATTGATGAAGGTTTTAGGTATCCCAATTATTTGCTTAATCCAAACTCATATTCGATAGTGGATTGGATTTGGTTAATTAAAAAAGTTGAAAAGAGCATAAATTGTTGGTCATACACATGGCTTTCTTCTCGAAGAAGATTGGTGTTGGCCATTGTGGTTCTTCAAAGCATTCTGCTATACTAGTTTTCTCTGTTTTTAATTCTAGTCTCGGTTATAATGCAGATTAGAGGAAGAATTTTCCAATTTTTATGGGATGGTAGTTTGGAGAATTCAAAGTTCCATTTAGCTTCCTAGGAAATCATTTCTTTTCCTAAGCACATGGGAGGATGGGGGTTAAAAAATATGGTTTGGTTCAATAAATCACTCTGTATTAAAAGTATGTGGAGAGTCCTTTTTAGTTTTGGCTTATAGAACAAATTAATCCATGCAAAATACATTAAAACTTTCTCAATATTTCAATGGATCCATGAACTTGAAGTATAGCATGAGTGGGCCTAATGGTTAAGAGCATGTGTTTCCTCTTAGGAGGTCACGGGTTCAAATCCAGAGGGGGGTAGTGTATGTACACCTCTGTAGACTTTAGCAGTTAAATCGTTGCGCAGAGGGGGGCCCCTTGTCCCACAAACAAGGGGGTCTCATACACCAATTTGGTGTCTCACTTGGCGGTGACCTTAAAAATAGATTATTATTATTATTATTATTATTTATCATCTGGAGAAGTTTCCTTAAGATTTTTCCAATGCTGAGCAATCACTTCAGTTGGAAGGTGGGAAGAGGAGTGAATATATTTGTCGGCATCAATCCTATATTAAGTGTCTCGGGGAAGTGGGTGCTTCTTAAGAATAAGATTTTATCATAGGACAAATTACAAGTTTGTGGATTCAGTTGTCATGGTATTAGTTATTTATGCTAGAAAGATACTGAAATTGTTGACCATATTTTCTGTCATTGTTCTTTCTTTAAATCATTTTGGAGGGAGTTGAGCAGTCTATTTTTTTTTTCTTCAGGGGGGTGATTAGCTTTGAAGGCATCCTATTTACATGGTTTCATCAGAAAGAAAAGGTCAACGATTTACCCTTTTTCATCATTTGGTAAATTATTTGGAAGGTATGCAATAGATGTATTTTTCATGATGTTAAGTCATCTCTTTATCACATTGTTACAAAAATATTTGCAGCTCTAAATGAATGGAAAAAAGAAGAGGTTCGAAAATATCCTAAGGTTTATATTAGTCCCCCTCTACACGGTGATATTCTCGTTGGTTTTTTATGGAGCCCAAAAAGACAGCTGGTGTGGAGCGAACATTGTTATTCATATTAGAAGGAATCATTATATGGTGCTTAGTATGGGTATTGGTAAAGGCACAATTACTCTGGTTGAACTATTTCCTTATGGGTGCTTATTTGGTTCTTAAAGAAGAGAGGCTTCATAGATTTGAAGGTGTTTGGTGACTCGAAGGTTATAATTGACCGGAAAAATGGTATGAACACTATGCAATATATGTCTTTGCTCTATTGTATGAGAAGAGTGTCTTTACTTATCAGACATTTTGAAGTTATCGCTTTGTCACATATATCGAATTTTAATTCAGGAGACTGATAAGTTATCTAAGGCAGTTATTGGGGAAATGCTCGTTCATCTTCGGTTTTCATAATTTATGGATGGTAACTTGATAGATTTGGGTTATTATAATGTTTATTGATGTTTTGCAGGGATCACTCTCTCAATTAGATTAGCCTTTTTTCCAGATATCTTGTTAGTATTCCTGTCATTTTGTAATTTGGCTATCTAGTTGCTTAGGGATATTGGTAGGAGGAATGACTCTTTAGTTTGAAAGGTGTTCATATAGTTTGGAGAAACATTTTGTTCTTGGCGAAGGAGATTGTTTTTTGTAACTTTGGTTATAATAATAATATGAAATTGAAAGCTTTTTATATTGAAAAAAAGTTTCTAAACATTAACCCACTTTATTTTATTATACCTACCGCAGCAGGTATATAGCAATCGTTTGCCTTTGACTTTGTATTAGTTGCCGCTGACAAAAAAAAATTAAAACACTTTTTGCAAAGTTTAACTTAGATAGTTGCAAAATAGTAATTTTTTATTTCATTAAAATGAAATTTTGTAAGCTTCTGATTGGTCAATCAAGGATGATGTCATCTTCGAAATTTGTTATCTGGATTTGAATCAACACCTGGCCAGAGTTGCATCACTCAATGTCCTTTATGCCAAGTGTCTCCTGATGAGCTAAACTCTTTTGTCAACATTAATCACCAGAAATTACATTGCGTTATTTTATTTCCTATACAATGTATATTTTATTTAAAACGCTTTCCTTATTATAAGATGGTGAAACCTGAGTATACTCATGGAATCTCGTGGATGAGAAGATGGTGAAACCTGTCAGTATTGATGATGAAAAGCCGAATTCCTTGCCTACAATTTCCTCTAGTGCTGTCTTTGGCGCAGTTCGATCCAGTATTGAATCTGACCATTCTGATGTAGAAGCTGCTTCGTTTAAAGAAGCAGACAAAGCTGTCACTGATAAAAGGCCCCGAAAGAGAGGAAGAAAGCCTGCAAATGGTAGAGAAGAGCCTCTGAGTCATGTTGAAGCTGAGCGTCAGAGGCGCGAGAAACTGAATCAGAGATTCTATGCACTTCATGCTGTGGTACCGAACGTGTCAAAGATTGATAAAGCTTCATTGCTTGGGGATGTTGTGGCCTATCTTAGTGAAATGCAAAGCAGAGTTCAAGACATTGAACTGGAGAAAAAGGAGCTTCAAGCTTAAATAGAAGCCACCAAGAAGGAATCCTCATCCTCTCACTCTGCTTTTTCTGGTACCAGTTTGGGATTCATCAAGGACCAGTTTGGTTCATCTCAAAAGCCTGATGTCAAATGATTTGGCACAAAGGAATGCTCTGCACTAGATTTGGAAGTTCGAATCCTCGGCCCAGAAGCCATGATCAGAATCCAGTCCGCTAAGAAGAATCATCCTGCAGCCAGATTGATGACATCATTGCAAGAACTAGAGCTTGAAGTTCATCATGCTAGTGTTTCAACCGTTGACGAGTTGATGCTTCAAAATGTGATTGTCAAGTTACCAAGTAGCTTATATACAGAGGAACAACTGAATGCCGTCCTCTTGAAGAAATTATCAGATCCAAAATTTAAGTAACTAGAGGATTGGCTACTTATTTTGACTCTGATATCACATAAATCTATGTAGATATTGTCATGAACAAGTTCCATAGTCTCCTGTGATGACAAGAAAATAGTTCAATTTGCCTGTGGAAGGGATGCCTCTAGAAGCTTCATCTCAATAGTAGTAAGAGTTGAAGAATTGATTTTTCAAGCTTATTTCTCTTCTGAAGGATGCAGTGAATGGCATTTGCAGAAAGCAGCTTGACTATTGAGATTTGGAGACAGAAACTCTCTCCAATAGTAATCTGATGTCAAAAGTTCGATTTTCATTGTCAAATCCTGTTTCAGATGGGCTGGTCTGAACAGGAAAAGAGATCTATAAGCGTTTTCTTGCATTTGGCAGAGTACAGTTCATTTAGGTAATGATTCCTTTTCCAGATAGGTTCATGGACATTATTGTCAGCTTGTGGTGCTTTGAGTGCAGAAAACAAATCAGCTAACGTGTGAGAAATTTGTGGTAATGTTCTAACATCCTTCAGGGTTGTTTCTTGAAGGGTGATGCCAAGTTCACATAACTATCATGGACTTGAATCGAGGGCATGTATAAAATCCTTGGCTTAAAAGCATGATGAGAACTTCTAATCAGCCATTCATTTCAAAGAAGCATTACGGGGGGTTGATAATGGCTACCTACATAAATTTTACAACCACCTAAGCTAAGTCTAGGATTCAAGGAGCAAGAGGATTTCTCCCCGAGAATAACCGGGATTGTTATGTTAATTTCATGGTGAGATGGGATAGATATTGAGACAAGGAGAAGCATAACTCTCAACTAATGCAAAATCTTGGAGATGACAGAACTGAGCCAGCTTAGGACATAAACGGTTTCGTATCAACAACATACAAGCGATACCGAAATTGTCTTAAAATATAATAAAGGAGAGGCAATGAGAGCTTGTAGCCCGAATAACAAGCATGCATATAATGTTTAAAATGGAAAGCTAATATCACACCAAGAATAAGAAGAGCTCATTGCATTGCACCAAGAACACCTCAAGATCACATGAGAAACAGAAAACACAGTGCACTTCCATTAAAAGCATATCGAAGCATGTTTCATTATTTTTAGGTTTTTAATGCAACAGATCTTTCACGATAAAAAGGCATACCTCTCTCCCAGCTCTGTCTGTCGATTCCCTCTATCTCTCAAATGATCATATATTTCTTTCAAATTTAAAGACACCCTGGATTGCCCACCAAATGAACTGGTTATCTGGTGTGGTAGGAAAGCAGAATTCATGAAGATCTGTACAGAATTTCTGAATTAATAACCAAAAAGCTTCATGCATGCTGAAATAATTATGACCTTAAATTTGACAATTTGCAGTTCTTACCCAGCACCCAAGTGATTCACCATGTAGCTGGAGCAAATTAGTAGCAGGAAGCATAGAATCAGGAACGTTGTGCATAATGCTTGGAGAGGCCACCACCTAGCTGCTGCTTGAGGAGGCCGCCAGCTGCTGCTTCTATGAACATTGTGCATAGAAGAGAGGCCAGAGAGAATCATCCGCCTTCTAGAGGTGGTAAAAAAGACACAGCAGTGATTGCATACTTTACACTTGTTGCTCAGCATGTCACTTTATTATTTCCTTTCAACATTACAAGAGATCCAGCATATGTATTTCTCGACGTGTGCACTCTCAGTCAAAACTATATCGACTTCTGTTATAAACTTCGGTTTGTTACGTTGAAACGTTCCCCAAAAACTTTAGTGAAATTTGTCACTAAAATTCAGTTAATATTGCTGTGCACCTATGAATCCATTGTTTTATTATTATTATTATTAGAGCCAGCCCAGGTTCGAATGCTTTAGTATTTTATCAATTTAGCCTCTTGAAAAAGAACAAATCAAAACTCAGTTTTTTCAATGTTCTAATTTGTAATTATTTTTTATTTATTTTTAAATGATTTTTAATTATAACTACTTAATTTTATTTAATAAAAATAGATTTTCAATGTATATATAGTTTCATAAATTTGATGACGTGACAGATTTTTTTTGTTATCACCGATTCAAAATAAATGAGGTTTTTTTCTAAATAAGCATTATTCTTCAATTTGTATTGTATTTATTCCACGTGTCCCATGTACTCTTGTATATGATGTCTCTAACCCACCATCATAGGCACAAGATTGCCATAAGGTTGATGATGGCATTGCTTGTGATGGCTCAAAAAGCTCAAGAAATATATTTGATGATTGTCTTATGCTTGTTGTTAAGTCTTGTCCTCGTGTTATCATATGTCATAAGCTATCGACTAATCTTTGATAAGATGTGGGAAATAGGATTTAAGGTAGTGTTGTTACTCAAATTATTTTCATTCAACTAAACTTAGTTGCTACTCAGTGTGTTACTCAAATTATTTCCATTCAACTAAACTTAGTTGCTACTCAGTGTGGAGATAAAGTTAATGACTTTGTAATTGAATTAGAGTCGAAAAATGTATCTTTGAAGGTGAAGTCTAATGTTGGTGCAAGTCAATGTCTACTCAAAGATTAAGGTGTGTGAAGTCGAAATAATGGACGAAATTTTTTTAGTGGAAATGGTCAGCTAGTCTGATGAGTGGTAAGGAATTTGAATCCATGGCAACAACGATGGAAATGGAGAGTGGGTTCACTTCGTCTAGTTTCAAGGAAACCAACCTAGTGTCTGACCTCTAAGATCTATCGGTAGATATGACATGGCATTGTGTATTTGTTGGCATGGAGTATTATGTGAGCCTATGGTCACATTTTAGTACCTTCTCTCATCCTTTGTCTCATTCTCTTAAGTGATTGTCAAGAGCTATAGGATTTGAAGCAACCTAGCCCCCTAGAGTTCCCTTTGTGATTTTGTGTTGAACCTCTTTTGTACTAGCTCCACAGATATGTAGAACAAAATATGTGTTAGCTATTCGATTCCCTATAAACATACATTACAAATAATTAATGAGCATACGTTTTATCTAAGCGGGCTGACAAGACCATTATTGTTTTCCACTTTTCTTCAATCCATTCTCAACAACAGACATAAGAACCAATATTGGGTCATTGAAAACTAGAGGAAAAACAAATGATTAACAGAATCATCAATTTCTAGTAAAAAAACAATTATACCTCTCCATGATGTTGTTTCTACTAAAAAATCCAAGCAATGGTGTTGTCATTAGGAATGCAAGGGATCCTATCTCTTATGATGGTGATGACTATGGAAATTCATCTAACAAAACTGAATACATTCTTCTTTCTCCTCATAACAAGTTTTCCATAATGATAATAATAATCATAATGATGATGATAAGGAGAAATTCGACCATCCAATCGCCTATGGAAATGTCTGAATGGACCCTACACTTCCTACTTATTTTCATGCTACCACTATCTGTTATAGCTGATTTTACCACACCTGGTGAATCGCACTTGTATGGCATTCCCCTGTCCCTCTGCAGACTCTTTGCCACCCTTGTGTAGATACCCCTAGAGAGATGGATTCTGAAGTTCAATCTGCAAGGTTATTCTCTGGGAGGAACATGGCAATTTTTGAATGGTGTGATTATTGATACTCTAATGCTACTGTAGGAAAATTGTTCCATGTAAATTAGTGTTTTACTACTGCTCTGAGAGTAGAGGATACAATGTTTTCCAGAGTGAAGGGCAAGTCAGAAAGTGGTTATGTGGTTTTCCAGCACCAGGAAATGCTCCACATTTTTTATCTGAATCTTATGGCATAGACTCAGAGGAGTGGAGCTTGAGGAGCTCTGAGATCCAATTAGTGTTAGGAGATGGTTTTTAAATCTTTATGGACCAGAAGATTGAAACTTAACAGGATGTGTTGGATTATATTCCCTACATCTGGATCTTGTGCTTCTAGAGGTCAAAACAGCCTCATACAGAGGAGGGTATTCTAGGCTGATGATTCCATCTTCAACCCCATTCAGACACGGATGCTCTCTTCATAGAAGGTAAAGCAATTTGACCACTTTAAATGTCGGGAATGGTAGCTTATGACTCCAGAATAATATAGTTCAAGCTCTCCTAGAGAAAGGCTTAGAGAAAAGTGAAGTCTTTTCTCCACATGTGAATAAGCTCTTATTTATCGCAGGTACCTTACATTCTATTGGTTTGTCATGCTCTGGATGACTGCACAGGTTTGATTAAAACAAGTCAAATGTATCGTTTGAAAGTATTGACGTTCAATGATTATATGTGCATTTTATAATAGTCATTAGTTCAAAGATAACTATGTATTCTGTGAAACTCCCCCATA
>LPNX010641184.1:0-48439 GCA_001517045.1 Pseudotsuga menziesii | reverse complement strand
ATTTCTCTTCTACACGAGCATGGTATGCTTTGCACGGTTTCTCCAAATTATTTTTCTGTACGGTTTCTCCAAATTAACGCATATACATATACAAGTTGTATACGTTTTATTTATTGACTTTCCATCCAAGATCTATAAATATCTTTTATTGGAATTCAAAGTTAATCTTGAAATATATTTTTAGCAATTAAACGTGGTAAATAGAAGAAGAAAAAAACGATTTAAGGAGTCCACAGATTAGAAGAAAAAAAACTAAGCTAACTTAGCTTATTATTACTTTTTCCAAACTTTTCTTTAGCGGCAGGTACTAAGCGACTTCGTTGCTTATTCCACTTGTTTTTTTAATCTCATTAAAAGGCTTTATATGATTTATTCTTTGTGGTGTCGTTCAAGAGCCTTCTTGTTATTTCAATCTTTTGATCAATATGAGCATACAAGATGAGGACGATCGCAAGTGTGTGGTCTTTTCCTGAAGAACTATATCTCTATACATACATCATAATATTATTATTTTAAATTTGTAATCTTGAATGAATAGAAATTAGATTTCGTTTGCAATGTGGGGTATTTAAATACTAATTATGTAAATAATAAACAATTCTCTACACATCATATAAATCTTAAGACATGTCTAACATGTCCTTAAATACTCCCAAAATGGTTAAAATTATAACAAGAGTCGACTATTATCATATCTTGTATTTAAAACTATAAAAATTTGGCGCTCAAACCTTCATTATCTTTTAGTAATTCCATAATCAATCTATAATTCTTAAAATAAATAAAATTTAAATAATGAAAAACATAATTTACAACACATCTTTATTACTTACACTATAACCTTTCCATCTTTCATTACTTCCAATGAACATAATGCAATATGGGACATTCACTTGAGGGAGGGTTTGCACAACATGATAATGCCAATACGTAATGGACATTTACTTGAGGAAATTAGGTTTGCACGATATAATAGATCCAAAGTTAAAAGTATATTTATAAAGTAATAGCTTTTTATTAAAAAATTTAGATTACTTCATTTTTTATGGTAAAACATCATTATATTGATATTTCGTTAAAAAGTAATGATTACTAATTGATACCTATAATAGTCATATCAAGTAATTAATTGGACATAACTAAACATAAATTGGTTGAAAGCTATTAGTAAATTGGTTGGTTGGACAAAGAAAAAATTAATTTAATTAATTGGAATTGGATTTAAATTATATATAAATTATCTAAAATACTATAGTAATATAAAACAATTTATATATAATTTTTCAAGCAATATTGAAAATTTTGTAGGTGTGTGATGAAATGTTTCCCCTGCTCCTTCTATTTCTATCTATATTACTTGATTACACTCTCATGTATTAGTATAGAAACCCTACACTTAGAGTCGATATAGGTTTCGAACCCCTGGAGGATGGAGTATGGTTTTGAAGTCTACGGATTCTGGTTTGCAGGTTAAGGTTTATGGTTATTCAACTTGTCTAAGACCAGAGATAACTCTATGGATATGTGGGAGGATGATCTATACTACAGTAATGAGTACTTGTGGTCCTCTCCACAAATTTTCCATACTAGTGAAGAGTATAAAGAAATTATGGAGAGTGTGAAGGATTTTCAAGATGTGTCATACGTGATAGGGGGGTTTGTTGTATTAGACTAGGATACTAATGTTGAAGCAGGTACTAAAGTGGAGTTGATGGTGTCATTTGATAAGACAAGATTCAAATGATAGATGGAATGTAGTTTTTAATTCCTCTGAGAAGGAGTTGGTATTGGTGGTTATGGAGGAGGGTCTAGTTGAGTCTTTTCATGTTGATTTCATTTCACATGCGTATATTCCAATCCCGATTCATTTGGAGTATAAGGAATATGAGTTGGAGTTTTCTACTAACTTCTTACCAACCCAGTGCAACGTACCAAAATAGAAAGAAGGAGGTAAGGCACCTAAGCTGAATTTTTTGTTTCATGTTCTCCAATCAAGTGTGACTTTGTAGAGAAGCTAGAAGGAGTTAAGGATCAAAGTGATAAAATTTTTATTTTTTTAATAATATAGCAGTATAATTTAATTATATGCAGCGGAAACAAATAGGATCATTGAAAGAATAAGAAAAGAAAATAAACAAAAGACACAAATATTTATCCTAGAAAACCACAAGGGATAAAACCCAACAACACTTTTCTTATTATGAGATTTTGTTCAAAGTACATGAGAAAATAACCAAATAACAGAACCAAAGAGTTAACTTCTCCAAAGATGATGGAACCTAGAAAAATAGTCTTCTCCTCTCTTTTACTCACTTGTGGAAGGATAAGCAAATTAGTTAATGTGTATCGTTTGCTTTGTAAAAACTGAATGAGGCAGTCTTTATTTATGCTTGTTTGATGGGTAGCTTTTCCATATTTCTCGAGGTCATGAATTTTCTATTAGCATAATTAATATAAAATAATAATGCTTTATTCATTAGAGAAAATTTGAGGTCTAAAATGGGCCTTATAAGAAAATGACTCATCTCGTACAAAAACAAACCAACTCATAAAAAAAAGTCATTGAGTTCAAATTGAATTCAAGAACCAATAGAATTTCAATAAAATAGTCAACCATAATGGTCGAGTTAGCATATAATAATAAAATAATATGTATGATTTTTTTTGGAAGAGAAAAAAAACTACTTTTTTCATTTGTATTTTCAACATATTTCCCAGTTATTTTACTTAAATTTCGAGCAGGAGCACTCATTGAATGTGGAATTAAATTCTGCATCCAACAAGTATCTACACTGCATACTTTTGATGGACCCCGCTCTAATTAAAATGTGAAATACATTAAAAAACAAGTTTAGGAACATTTTTTAAATGTATTTCATGTTTTTAGTAGGGTGGGGTCCATCAAAAGTATGTCGTGTGGGTACTCATTGGATGCGAAATAATTCCGCATCCAAAGAGTGCTCCCACTCAAAATTTGAGTAATGATAGGAAGATATGTTGAAAACAAGAATGAAAAAAGAAATTTGTTTCTCTCTTCCTCTAAAATTCATTAATATTATGTTATTATTATAACTATTATTTTATTATTTTCCTTAGGAGACCCATTTTAGACCTTAAATTTTCTCTAATGATTATTTATTTTGGATCGACTTGAAGATGATACCTCCTAGTGCTACAAACATTAACACTTCCTCTTAGCTTGGGAGGTATTATCATCCTGGAACACATATGCTATCATCTGAGCACCACGACTTGCCTTGAACATCTCATCATCGTAAGAAAGGTACTTAAAACAACTCAGACCATCGAGAAGTGTGATCAACATAGTCCACATAAGAAAAAGATTCCACACAGAACTCAAGAGTTCAAACAAAACTCATATTGATTCACACAGAACCACAGTCCGCATAGGACAAGGAGACCACATAGAACTAAGGAGTTCACAAAGAACTCATATTGGTCCACATAGAACCTTGAGGATTACGATTAACTCAACTCACATTAGTCCACACAAAACTTAAAACAATCAAATTCATCTCCCTCTCAAATAGGGACACATCATTCTCTCAGTCTTAGGGAGAATGTCACCGCGATGATGAAACCGTCAACACTCCCTCTCACTAAGGGAGGCATTCTCTACCACTTCAAGCCAATCACAGAAGTACAAAAAATTCACTCTAGAAAGAGGCTTGGTGAGAATGTCGACAACTTGATTATTTTTCAAAATATATAGGAGCTAGACTGCTCCTCTCTACACCATATCTATAATATAATGGTACTTGATCTCCAAATGCTTTGACCTATCATGAGATATAGGATTCACTGAAATCTTCACACAAATTTGATTATCACAGTGAATCATGGTCGAATAAAGTATATGACCAAACCATACTGCAAGGAGTTTTTGAATCCATATTTCTTCTTAAGTTGAAAAACTCACTACAATATATTCAGCCTCGATTGTACTCAATGCTACTAAGGTCTGCTTCTTACTGCATTAGGAAATCACGACAGATCCTAAACTGAAGCAACACTCAAAGGTGCTCTTCCTATCCATGACACTCTATACCTAGTCAGAATTCAAATAACCATGCAATCTCATGTCACTACTAGAAGCATATCTCAATCCATATCCCTGAGTACCATGCAAGTACCTTAACACATGCTTTGCAGCAACCCAATGTACTTATCCTAGCTCACACATGAATTGACTGAGAGAATTCACTACAAAACAGATATCTGGTTTAGTGTTAACCATGTACATTAATGAATCGATCAACTATATGTACATGGTTGGATCTATCAAGTCTGAATCAGAAGCCAAGTCATTCAACTTCTTCAGGTTTTCCTCCATAGGTGTGGCCATGGACTTACAGTCCATAATTCCAAATCTTCTCAAGATATCAATAGTATACTTCCCTTGACTCAGAAAAGTCTCATCATGCCTATGCCACACTTCTAATCCCAAAAATTGGTGCATTAAAACAAGAGTTTTCATCTCAAACTCAGAGGCTATCATCTTCTTGCACTACTCAATAAGTTTCTTATCTCTAGTGATAAATAAGTCATCAACATACAACACGAGGATTGAAGTCTTATCGTCTGCAACCTTGTAGTAAATGTTGGAATCTTCCTCATTCTTGGTGAATCCTAAGCTCACCAAGTATCCATCAATCCTATAATACCACACAACATGGTGTCTACTTGAGTCCTTTCAATTCCTTCTTCAATTTACACTCATGGGACTCCTTTCCATGAATCACAAAACCCTCTAGCTGCTCAATGTAAACATATTCCTTGATCACTCCGTTGAGGAAAGAAGCCATTACATCCATCTGATGCAACTTCTATACCATAGACAAGGAAAGATCTATGATTAACCTAATGGATGTGTACTAAGTAATTGGAGAAAAAGTATTATGATAATCGAATCCCTCTTTCTGGGAGAATCATATAGCCACATATCTCACTTTGTGCTTCTCAATTCTCCCATTAGATGCATGTTTGATCTTGTATATCCACTTGGAGGTAGGGTGCTGACTTCCCTTCAAGTATTAGAAAAGTCCCCCACAAATCATTCTTCATGATGGACTGATATTCGTCCATCATGGAATATTTTCAAACCCTTTGGTTGTCTCCCTCCTCATAAATAGAAGGATCAGTAATAAGCATAGATGATGTGTCCCATTAATGCAACATAATCTAAGAAATTCTGAGGTATATGTATTTCACTAAAGGTACAATGAGGATTTTCATACTCCTCTGCATCTTGTAAAGTTTGGTGATCTCATACAGCCTCTTCTAGTCTATGAAAACATTTCTGGGAGAACGTATAGTATAGTTGGATCAACTATATCAACATGCTCAATAGGATCAAATGCCTCAAATGGATCCATTTTTGAACTGCTGAAGTGGGAGGGGGGACGTTACCATATCCTTTAGAGCTTCTTGGTCCTCATTGTCAGTCTCCATGGGGGATCCTATATTTTTTTTGAAGGGTACCTCCTCCTCGAAGGATACATCCCTGTTAAACTTAATTTGTCTTTGTCTTGGGATATAGATCCTATAAGCGTTTGAACACTCATTATACCCCACAAATGTACCCTTGTTACCTGAAGGTTCTATCCTTGTCCTCTTTTCTTTGGGTACATGAATGTATACCAAGCATTCAAATATATGTAAGTCTCCAACCTCTGTATACCACACATGTGAATTCCTCTTCTAGAATCATGTTCCTCAATATCTTATGAGGACCTCTATTCTTAACATACACAACAATATTACAAGCTTATGCCCATAAGAACATAGGAAGGTTTTGATCATGAATGATTCCCTTTAATTCTTCTATAATTGACCTATTCTTCCTCTATACAACCCCATTTTGTTGAAGGTTGTAAGGAATCATGTACTCCCTCTTGATTTTTGCTTCCTTACATAAATCACTGAAATATGAGGAGTTGTACTCTCCTACATTATCAAACCTTAGAATGTTAATCCTTTTCCCATATAGGTTATTAACTAGTTCCTTGAATTCCTCGAATTTGAACATATCTTTTTCAGATTCCTTGGAGTTCAAGAAGTAAATCCAAGTCTTTTGGGATTATTCATCAATGAAGGTCACATAATACCAAAACCCCCCAGGGAGGAAACTGACATGGGTCCACACAAGTTTGAGTGTACCAACTCCAATAGTCCCATGTACATGTTGTCACAATTTGGAAAACAACCCTTGGTATTCTTACCAAGCTCACAACCTCTCTAAATGACATCATGCTCAACTTGGAGTTCAGGAAGACCTGTAAACATCTTCCTTAAAATTGGAATATCTCTAGAGTGTAAGTGAGCAATTCTTATATCCATAGCTCACTCAAACTGATAGAGTCATGAACCAAAGCCTCAACTAGTCATGTCGTCAATCTATATAAGATTTCTTCACGAACACCAATCACATGAGTTGAATCAATAGTGGAGTTCTTGTTCCATGTAAGAACCATTCCATTTGAGAAGGAAACCTTTTAACCCTTGTATTCTATCGTAGAAATGAAAACAAGGTTCCTTTTCATTCCCGACACATAAAGGACTTCACCCAAATGAAGAGAATCACCAGATTCTAGCTAGAAGGAAGTGACCCCATTTCCCTTTACATTGTATCTAGAATCATCTCCAATACAACTTTTAGGAGTGATTCTCTCTCATCTATATCAGAGAGGAAATATATATAACCTATCATATGTTTTGAAGCACCACTATCTAATAACCAAGTATTACTACTAGTAGGAACAATACCTGAGAGAGCTAAGATGAAGAAGAACTCTTCTGCATCTCTTCTGTGAAAGATTCTTCTTCTTCATTTTCTCTGGAACTGGACTTGATCTTTGACCTTTATCTCTTATACCAAAACTATTCTTTCATTTTCCTTTTCCCTTCTTGGCATGTGTAGCAAGAGCTTGGATTTCTTCATGATGAGATGCATCGGCATTGCTTTTGGCTACAAGTCGGGTCTCTTCTTGTGTACAGTCTTCCCACAAACGATCAAACTTGGGTAGATTGGAACCTCCACTCACACTTTGAATGAATGGTTCCCAATACCGAGGAATATTGTTTAGATTCACCATGACAAGTTCCCTATCTGCAATTATTTCTATAATGGTTCCTAATTGGTCCTTGAGTTCTAAAATGTTTGTGAAGTAGGATGCAACAAAATCCGATATGGTCATCTTCACATTTGAGAGTTGTTATCTTAAGGAAAGAGTCCTATTGACATTTGTATTCTAATATAACTTCTTCAAGGTGTCAAGCATATATTTAGCTAACTTCTTTTGAGAGATCATAGGTATTAAAGGATCCTTGATAGAATCTATTAGAATCCTTCTTGACTTGGAATCATTCTTATTCCATTGAGACTTTCCTGGTTCTTCTTCTTGTTCTGGTACTCCTTCTTCATCAAAGTTTAGAAGATAATTTTCTTATAGGACAGTGAGTATCCTATACTTCCATGAATGGAAGTTGGAAGCTCAATCAAGTCTATATTCAACCTTTATGTTGTTCATCTTGACTAGAAAACTAAGATCTGGTTCAGAAACCCTAGTAAGAGCTAGGTCAAAAATTGAAGTTTGGACTTTGAGAAAACTGCTTCCACAGATGAATGTGTCCTTTCAAGGTGAGTTGAAAGAGTCTCCTTTTCATCCAAGTATATAGACAAGATTGCTAAAACATGAAACCCTAGTTTCTGACAATGTCCTTTTAGCACCTCTCTGATACCATGTTAATTTTTGAATAATATAGAAGTGTGAATTAATTATATGCAACATAAATAAATAGGATCATTGAAAGAATAACCAAAGCATATAAACAAAAGACAAGATTTATTGTGGGAAACCACGAGGGAGAAAACCTAACAACCCTTTTCCTATTCAGAGATTTAGTTCAAAGTACATGACAAAATAACCAGATAATAGAACTAAACAATGAACTCCTTCCAAAGATGATGGAACATAGAAATTACTCTTCTCCTCTCTTTCTTACTCACTTGTGGAAGGAAGAGAAAATTGCTTGATGTGTATTTCTTGCATGGTAAAAAAAGAACGAGTATTTCTTTATTTATATTTGTCTGATGGATGGCTTTTTCATATTTCTTGGGGTCATTACTTTTCACATGGAAATATTAATATAAAATAATAATACTTTTTGGTTCGACTTGAGGATGACACCTCCCGACACTACAAACATCAACAAGAAGGGAAACCCTTAACCTAGTATATTTTAAGGAGAGACATAAAAGGTCTTAGAAGGAATGTAAGGTTTTGGACTCAAAGTTGTCGATGGTGTTGTGACATGACATTGGGATGGAGAAGGTGGTTTCCTTAATGGACCGTTCCGTAGTAGGGAAATTCCAATTTAAGGAATTGTTAACCTGGTGTGAGCTTAACTGGAAGCCCTTGTTACGTTATTCCTCAAAGGTCCATGGGCTTCTTAAAGGATGGATCTATTTTGAGTTTTCCTTAGGGTTTGAAAGGGGTCTCATGTTGAATTCGTGTTAGAAATGGGGAAACTCAAGTTTATTTTTTAAGAGTTGGCATGTCAAGTTTGATCCTAGGTATGAACCCGTAATTGTTCAACACCTTTGGGTTTTGTTTCCTGGTTTTTAGTTGCACCCTTGTTCGAAAGCTACTTTCAAATATATCAGGAACAAATGAAGGAGATTTTTTTTCTTTCAATGAGGATTCTTTGGCATGGGAGGACAACATTTTTTTATGGGTTCTAGTTGAGATAAACATCAGTAAGGGCCTAGTACCTGAGATTGAAATTCATTGGAGGAACAAGTCATTCATATAGACTCTGTATTATAAGTAGATGCCCTTTGCTGTAATTTTTGTCATTCTACTAGGCATTTGAAGCACTCATATCCCCTTTTTAGTTCATACGATGGGTTGAGGTTGAGGAACAAGGACTTGGTAATGTAGGATTTTGATTCCCCTTCTTTTCTAGATGAAAGGAAGGATCTTGATTTGGAGTGAGTTACAAAATCTATATCCTCGCTTGTTGAAGGGCTTATTACTAGAGTCTTTGAGATTGTGAAGTTAGACTCAAATAAGAATGGTTCGATGTGCCCTAATTTATCTATGATATCTATGGACCCAGTGTCTTCACATGATAGTGTGGATAAGGGGGAATCTAGATTTAATTATGGGTTGGCTGAGGGATACCCTTTTGAGGATGGTGGGATGGAGGAGACATATCATCTTGTTGGAGTTTTCATTCATGACTTGGATGCGATGGTGGATGGTTCTATGTGCCCTAATCTCTCCCCTAAATTCTTAGTAACAAAAGTTGTGCTCGTGTCTTCACAAGAAAGTGTGGGAATGGAGAAACTTAGCCTCAAGGATGGATTGGTTGAGATCTTCTCTACTAAGTATGGAGGGTCGAAGAAGATTTGTCAGGATTATGGATCTACCATATATGATTCAAGTAAGGAACCTTTAATATCCTCTTTATTTTTATTAGATTCAAATAATCATCTTGATAAGGACAAAAGTGATGGGGATTTGTCTATCTCGGGTGACCTTATTTTATCCTCTATCACGAAAAACCTTTTGTCTACCCAAAATTTGTTTCCCATAGATCTTTTGTAAAGGGGAAGGGACTTTTTTACAAGGAGGTCCTTTCTATACATCTAGTTAGGGTTTTTAATGTAGAACCTAGTCTAAGAATTATGGACCTTAAGGCCCCTGTTCATTCAGAATCCCCAAAGGATTCAATAGGGGGTTTGGATCCAAGAAAATTAATTAAGAATAAGAGGATACTGGGAGCGGTGGAAGATGCATTAGCTATAGTGGTGACAAATGTCCTCCAAAAATGTGAGATGTGTCAATTGAAGTTTTATGTATGTTGGTTTTCCAGTAAGAAGTATGAGTGGTGTTTTTAAGGATCTTGAAGCAAGGAATCTTGTGGCTTTTGTTACCTAATGAAAATAATTTATTTAAATCTAAGGGGGGTGGGAGGGGCCATCAAATGAAATTCCCTTCATTGCATGTTTTTTATTGTTAGACTAAATATAATTTTGTTTTAGGAGTCTATGGTTTTGAGGAAACAATATAGAGAAGTTATCTCACCCTTAATTAGTGGGTGGAATATTTGTATAGTGGATGATAGTGGTTTATTTAGGGGATTAATATCAAATTGGAATCTGGTTAATGTAAGATTTAATGCTTATTTTCTTGGTGCAGTTCTAGTCCTAGAAGGTATGACCAAAGACTTCAATATATAGTAAATATTTTTAATGTTTATGGGTCATATGAGGGGAGGAAGGAATTCTATATTGACCTAAGTGAGGATGTTGGCTTTAGGGGGGATTTAAATCTAACCCTAAGTTCTAGGAAAATATGGGGTAAGAAGAAAAGAGTAGATCCTTTAGCTAGTTTTTTCTCTTGTATTTTTGATGCCACAAACTTGGTGGATGTAGTCCCTAAACTTGTCATTCCTTTGTGGAGGAATGGTATAAATGGGGACCAGGAGGTGGCCAAAAGATTGGATAAGATATTTATTTTTATTTTTTACTGGAAAAGTTATGTATATAGAGATTGTACAAAGGATACAACAATTTTAGATCACATGTGTATTAGTTTGGAGATGGATTTTGTGGAGGAGAGACCAAATTTACCCTTTTTAATTTATCCATGTTTGGATAGCTAAGTAAGATATTAAGGATCTAGTTTTTTCTAAATGTAAAAAATGTGAAGTTCAGTCTAATATTTCTCCTATGTCCCATATGGTTGATAACTTGAAAAATATTAAGATTGTAGTTATTGAATGGGAAAATGTAAAAAATTAGTTGTTGCTAGAAGAGTTAATTGGAATGGAAAAGGAAATTTGGGACATGTATTATTTTAATATTATTAGTTTGTTCTTAGACATGGATAAAAGTAACCTTGGTGAATTAAAATCTAGGACGGTATCCCTGTTTAAAATGGAAGAAGAAACCTAGAGATTGAATAATAGAGCTTTATGGATCATCCAAGTGGATAGTAATACTACGTTCTTCCATAAGTTTGTTGAGCATAAGAAGAAGATCAATTCCATCTAGGAGATTTCAGTACTAATGGAGAAAATATTTCATCTCAAAAAGATTAGTAGGATCAGATAGTAGCACATTTTGGATTTATTTTAAAAGAGACTAGGGGGGATAACATCTTGAACCAGCTAAATGTGGTTCAAGAATTTCCTATATTTTTTAATGAGGAAGAATGTAGGAAATTATTTGAACCCATGTCAAGAGATGAATTTAGGATAAATCTTAGTAATTTTACAAAGGATAAAAGCCCCAATCTTGATAAGTGAACATATGATTTTTTTTGTATTTTTTATGATTTAGTAGGCAATGATTTAAAGGAAATGGTGTAAGAATCCCAGTTGTAGGGTAAAGTGTCAAGTGCTCTTAATACTATATTTATAACATTATTCCCAAAAGCTTCAAATCCTTCTTCTTTACGTGATTTTATACCTATTTCATTGTGTAATATGGTTTATAAAATCATAGCTAAAGTGATTTCTAATAGAATAAAGAAGGAGTTTTATGGTCACCTTTCAAAGGAACAATTCTAGTTTATGCATAACAGGAACATTTTGGATTCCATAGGTGTGGTACAGAAAGATATGTATTTTATTCAAATTCATAAGCAGGATACCTTGATATTAAAGCTAAATTTGGTGAAAGCTTACGAAAGGATTGAAAGGGATTTTATTAGATTAATTATATTAAAGATTGGAATGTGTTTGGAGGAAACCAACTGGATCATGGGTTGTGTTAAGTCATCCAATTATGTGGTTTTGGTGAATGTTTGTCCTACCAATTTTTTCCAAAGCTCTAGAGGGATTTGTCACGGGTTCCTACTATCTCCTATTTTGTTTCTCTTGATAGTGGAAGGTTTTAGTCACATTATAATCAAAGGTAAGGAGTAAGGAATGATTAAGGGGTTCAAAGTTTCTCATAAAATGGGTATTATTGATGCCACACATGAACCAACAATAAGAGGAGAGGGGACGTTGTTGTTACTACACAAGAACCAACATCCACCCACAAAACAATTGATACACACACACAAACCACAATAACTACTGAAATAAAGGAATAAGTTGGTCCACAGGAACCTACATTATAATAAACTAATGTAGAAGCCATTCCTACATAAGAGTCTGCTATCATACAAGAGGATAAACAATAAAGGTATGAGTTATTTGATTCATTAATGCACATATTGGTTCACCTCTTCAAGCCATTGCGAGTTATATTTATAAAGAACTTCAATGATGATGGGGTCTTTATGGAAAATGGATCTTCATGCCTTGAAGGGGATGGTTTACTCATATGGCTTAAATAAATCACAAAATCCATGGAATTCTTAGTACTTCAATCCGTTTGGAGACTTTATTAACTAATTGGAATGAAAGATTCATGGATAAAATCATTTTGAAGCAGTCCCATCCATACACATCAATTGGAAGAATGATTGTTTTCAACAGTAAATGAAGTTTTTTAGAATTGGTGTGGTTTTGATGTTCTATACTGGATTTTTTTAATGCATGACAATGTTGGATGTTAATACCATTATTTTGATGGGTTAATTAAATCACTGAATTTTTTTGTGCAGTTCAAAGGTGTCTCAAGATAGTGGGAATTTCTTTAAGCGTCTATGGGAAGCTGGTAACCAGCAAGGTGATGGGTAGCCTTAGTTTATATAGGAAGCAACATGTTAAGGTGTAGAGGAAACTAGAAAAGAGAAAACATGGGCTTGAATAAATATGCCCATGGAGGTTCCAAGACTATAACCAAGCAACCTTGACACCAACAACTATAATGATCATTCTTCGCATGTGCCCAACAAGTATTTTCATGTGTTGAATATAACTATGATTTGAGTTCTAAATATGGGGGCATTAATGCATGCACAATGGCAATCTTGTGGCATTTTTTTCAAGGTCTGAGGTGAAGTTTATTTCAGCAACATTAAGGTAGCAATTGGTTCCAATATTGGTATTTTGTCAAGGAAAGAAGCATTTGAACATTCTTTGCATTCAGTTTTGGGGGAGATGGCCATTGCTAAAGCTAATGGAGCTTATATCAATAGAGAAATCATGTATGTTTCAACCTATTCCACTACTCTTTTTTATTGAGGAAACAAATTTAGAGCCATGTTTACAGTATCATTAAGGGTGCTCTTCCTCTAGCATTATTTGACAACATTTTTCGCATTGATTTGGAGGAGGATATAGTAATTGAGAAGATCATATTTGGACTGTGTGTATGTGCATAGAGATGAGTGATACAAGATGGCCCATAATATTTGTGGTAAAAAATTTAGAAGTAGAGAAGGTCATTTAGACACGTGTCAAGATGTACAATTTTTCTCTCGTGAAAGAGACAAAACCAATAAATTTTGGGAAAGTTACCATAACTTTATTTTGGAACATCAGAATTCGGTAAAACCTGTGACATTGTAGAGAAGACATACCAAGCTATTGCAAAGGGAAATTTCAAACTCAAGGGGGTATAAATTTAAAGGTTAGCTAGAAAGGTTAACTAGAAAGAGAGCCCATAAACTAAGGTTTTTAAAGGTATGTTAACTTGAAACTTGCATGGCATTTGATTGGAACATATGTTTTGGGTGATTCAAAAGGTGTGATAAAGAGGAAATAGAGAATAAATCTAGTAAATATTAGGGATCAAATTGAAATAGGTGGATAAAAATTTTCCACACCCATTAAACCCCCATAAGGCTCATCCATGACATAATATGAGCTACTAAATTGTTTTTAACATAATTTCTGGGATGATACACACAACTGAAAATATTTAAAAAAGTATCTACTCTTTAGTCAATTGTATTATATTATTGTCGTCTAAATTATTATTATTATTATTGGAAAACTAATCCTCGTGATTATGGTTCCACACAAAATGTAAGAATATAATAAATTATTATTATTATTATTGGAAAACTAATTAATTATGGTTCCTAGTGATTATTATTATTATTATTGGAAAACTAATCCTTGTGAAGGATATAAGAATCCAATACTAAATTGTTTTTAACATAATTTCTGGGATGATACACACAACTGAAAATATTTAAAAAATTATCTACTCTTTAGTCAATTGTATTATATTATTGTGGTCTAAATTATTATTATTATTATTGGAAAACTAATCCTCGTGATTATGGTTCCACACAAAATGTAAATATTGTAAATAAATTGAGAATATGAATAGTCACATAGGGAGATGACAAAGTTGGTTGGAGTGTGAAGAGAACCACCATATAAATTGTATAAATAAAGGCATTTCCATTGATATCAGAGCGGAAACCTGCCATAAGNGAATATGAATAGTCACATAGGGAGATGACAAAGTTGGTTGGAGTGTGAAGAGAACCACCATATAAATTGTATAAATAAAGGCATTTCCATTGATATCAGAGCGGAACCCTGCCATAAGTCTCACATGTATGATTGTCAGTCCTAGAATTCTACCTACAAGAACTTTGTTCTTCCCTCTTCTTAGAATTGAACATTTTTCCTAGCATTTCTCTTTCATTTCTGCTGCCCACCTAACTATTCCTTAATAGTCTGCATCCGAGAGTTTCTCTCCCAACCTATTCGCATTCATGTATGTGTTATTCTCTTCCATACCTCTGATGAGGAATGAGGTATGAAATGGTCGAAAGATGCCATGTTTCCTCAATTTGCTGCATGATTTCAACTGATTAATTGCCAGAAAAATAAATATTGGTCATGTGGGTGAAATACCTAACTTAAATTTGTAGATGCATTCTATTTCACCATCCTATTTTATGCTTCATGATTTCACTTTGCTAGTGTGAATATTCCCATTGTTCCATTTTATTTCACATTCTACTACTAAGTATAGCGTGCTCTCCTATTACCAATTGTTTTCAACAACTGTGTTGTAATTTATTAAGTTTTGTGGGATGTGTGGAGTCCATGAAATAATTGTTTGAAGTTTTTGAAGTAGTAATATTATATGTTAATCATGTGTGATTTCCTTGTGTGAATGGGCTCTTGTAATGAGAACTCGTGGTGCTGTGTTTTGAGAAGAAGAATGTTGTGTGCTCTTTGTGATCTGTGATTTTCCATCTCAGTCGAGAATCAATTGATGAGTGAAGTTGTGTTGAGTCTATCCATTATGTTGTTGTGATTTCCTTGAAGCTGGTGATTGGAGACTATTGGTGGTGATTCACGCCCTTTCTCAAGTGTGTGAAGGTAAAATTTTGGTGTTCATATCTTTAGTGATTGTTGGATTTTACAGAAACCCTAATTTATGCCCTAAATTTATGCATTGGAAATTGAATGGGAAGTTTGAAAATATTTTCCATGTGAGTGAAGTGTGTACGATGCGGCTTGTTGTACGAGTTATGATGAGCCTGTATTTGATGTATAAGCCATGAATGATAAGCTACTCCGTATGATCCATTATTTTTATGAGTTGTGACTGCTATGTATTAGATGCTGCAATTTTAAATATGGTCCAAGAACATTGTTGTGACATCCTTCAGTTGTTCTGAATATTCTCACATCCACTTGAAGATTGTAGATGATAAGCGATGATCTCCCCCCACCACAAGACTATTGGTGGAATGTGTGAAGATTGAACTTGAACGTGAGTGAAGAAGATCACACTTGAATTTAGCTGCGTGAAGTGGCATCCTGAGTCCATCCAAACTTGGAGTTGTTTCTTTTGGGTGTGAAGACTATTGTTGTGACTGAAGACCAAGTTAAAGACTGTTTGGAGAGTGTAAAAGTGTTGAGAACCCATTCATCTAGGTGCTACTACAACTTTGCTACAAGACATTGTATTGATATATTATTGTAATTTTTTCATAAGAATATTTGAGTTGTTTATGTAATATAACTCTAAAGCTATTTAGATAGAGCTACAAAATTATTTGTAATAGGATTCATAATTTAGTAAGCTGAAGAATCATTTTGTAATTTGTAAATGCATAGGAACTTAATCATGCATCCCATATTTTTCCTTCATGTAAGTTGCAGGTTTCATATCAGAGATGCACTCTTTGGCATCTATTTTTGGCATTGTCCTCGCAGGAAAGGACACATATCTAGAATGGTCTATAAAGGTAAAATCCACATTAATATGAAATGACCTTTGGGATAGGATTTGTGAAGGAAAGACTATTCGGATATAATAATATGCATACATAAACATTGAACCAAAACCTCCTACATCAGAGAAAGAATTTACTATTTGGAAGTCCAGAGACAGAAATCCCTAGCTATGATCATTGCCACTATCAATGAAGAGGTGAGCCAACATATTTTACCTAAAAAATCATGTTTTGAAGCACTAAAAGAATTAAAATACTTGTATGACTCACATTCTGAGAAGGAGATGATTCAATTAATGTTAAAATTGTTCGATTTGGAAGTAAAAGATAATGATCCTATGTTGGTTGCATCTAAGGACGAAGCAATCGTGCATAAGATCCAAGATTCTAGCATGAAACTTGACGTTCCACTTGAAAATTTTGTAAATTCATTGTATTGAACTCACTCCAACTACCTTGAATCCATACAAGCAAGAGATAAGTTCAAAGACCTCACCTTTGACACCTTGGTAAAAAAGACTGTAGACAAAGAGAAAGCCTTTGGAAAGAAATCAAGAGAGCATGCTGGAGAATCCATTTGCTTTTTTTAGAAAGAAAAGAATCATCCCAAAGACCCTTTCAAGAGAGATAACATCAAGAGAGGACATGGAAGAGAAATTTTAGAGGGAGAGGGGGAAGAAAAAACTCAAGCAAGAGATCATATATAAATTAAAAGCACTGTGTAAAGAAAGGACATGAAACATATCAGTGTTGGGATCCTTAGGATTCCATCAAAGGAAGACACAAACACAATAAAGAAGACAAGAATAAGAATCAAGAGGCTGGTAAATCCCCTGATTCAGCTCATTGTATAGGTGCACACTGTAATCTTGGCATTAATGAAATAGATTCTCTATCATCTTACAAAGATTGTTAGCTACTTAATACTGGTTCAACTTCTCATATGACATTTAGAAAAATGTTGTTTTGAAGAACTGAATGACATTGAAAATGGCATAGTATACTTTGCAGACAAATCTATCCTTGGACCAAGGGGAATTGCTTCAATTAGGCTCAAGCTTCATGGTTTCCTTGATTTTGTGTTAAAGAATGTTCTCTATCTTCCAGAGTTTCAAAGAAGCTTGCTGTCCTTGGTGTAGATTCGACAGAAAAGCCATTCCATCCACATGTTTGATGGAATTGTAGAGATAAGGAAGTCCTCTAACAACAAGGTCAACATGACTGAGTATGAAGATGGAAAGTTGCTAAAGTTGAAGGGTTGTTCTGCAATAGTTCAAAACCCCGCCTATATGTCTAAGTTTGAATAAGGTAATCTGTCATCCAATTTATTGTGGCATGCAATATTTGGTAATATGAATTATAACAATCTTTGTTTGTTAAGAAATAATGGTGTATATGGTTTTCCTACTATTCCTAAATAGAGAAACAAATGTGATGCATGCAACCTTTTCAAGAGTCTAAATTCAGAGCATGTAGAAAGTTAGAACTAATTCATTCTGACTTATGTGGACCCATGCCAATTCCTTCTTCAAATGGTAATAAGTACCTATTGACCTTTGTTGATGATTATTTAAGAATGTGTTGGGTATATTTCTAGAAGACAAAGTCTGAAGCATTTCAAACATTCAATAACTTTCACGCGTGGATAGAGAATCAAGCACACACGCGTATTGGTACATTTCATTCAGATAATGGTAAAGAATATGCATCTAATGCATTGTTGGTTTTGGAGCGTGATCTTCTAGATCCAGAGATGTTATTCAGTCATGTTTTTACCCCATGTGTACTGTACACCCGTTCCCCCACTTTGGGGTTTGGGGGCAAAGCCCCCAAGAAATTTTTTTGGGATGTTTGTTGGCCAACAGTTTTGCAGCCCCATGGTATTGGATTAACCGTAGTATTTTCCCATTGTATTTCACCTATAAAAGAAAGGCATTGTAATACGATTGGGTAGGGTATTGTATTGTATTGTAGCATTGTAAAGAATCTCTCCAATTGTGTGAGAGAGACTGTGAGAGCGTGAAGAGGAAGTGCAACGGTGTTGCTGTAGGTTGTATCCCTTCATCTTTGGATGGTAAAAGGACTGACAATCTCTATGTGGACGTAGCCCATCGTTTGGGTGAACCACGTTATATATGTGTCTCTGTGTAATGTGCTTAATGTGTTTTGCATCTTGTTTAATGATTTAACTGTATAATTATTATTGCTCTGCAATCCTATTTTCTAACATGCATTTGAAGATTATATTTCCAAACATGGGATTACACGTCAAACTTTATATCCTTATAATCCTCCACAAAATGGTGTACCAGAAAGGATGAATAGAACGTTAATGAATATGGCAAGATAAATGATGTTTTTCGAGAATGTGAAATTGATGTTTTGGGGTGATGCGGTAATGTGCGAAACATATTTGAGAAATAGAAGTCCATCTCATTCTATTGAATACAAGACTCCACATGAATTGTGGTTTGTCCACCTTCCTTCAGTTAGGAACCTCAAAGTTTTCGATTCCACCTATTATGCCTTGATACCAAAGGAACAAAGAAACAAACTTGGTGCTAGAATTCAAAGATGTATTTTCTTGGCGTATTTACACACTTCCAAGGCCTACTGTCGATATGATGAGGTAAACAAGAATTGTGTTATTTCCATAGATGTCATTTTTCTTGAAATTAATAAAAATAACAAGTCTATTGAAAGACAACTTTATCATCTGGAGACGTTTTCCCATCTAAAGACATATTATGAATGTGATAATGAAATTACAAACCTTGAAGGGGGAATCCCGATCTTGGATCAGGATCAATCTTTGGAATTTACCTGTGGAGCGCCAACACCTCCTCATGAAGAAACTCATGAAGAAGAAGTTCCCACCACTTCAACTAAATTAGATTATGTTATTGAGAGGATTGGAAGATTGCACCTTGAAGAGAATGAAGCACCTCTAGTTGATTATCCTAGACCATCAAAGAAGATTCCAAAATGGGCCATAAAGACACTTGAAAGTGTTCATCCAGATGAAGATGGAAAGACATGAACGATAAATTCAACAAGACAGGACAATGGAGGAGAAGGAAATAACTCAGGTGATGACATGGATGTCCCATTTGATTGTTAATTGAATTTATCTACTAACTTTGAACCAAATTCCTTTATAGAAGCAACTAAATGTGATGAATGGAAAGAGGCTATGCAAAATGAATATGATGTGCTCATAAAGAATGGAACCTGGAAGTTGGCTGACCCTCCAAATTGAACCAAACTAATTGGTTGCAAGTGAGTATACAAGAACAAATACAAATCAGACGGATCACTTGAAAAACACAAAGCAAGGCTTGTGGCAAAGGATATGCACAAAGAGAAGGAGTTGACTATGAAGAAACATTCTCCCCCATAACAAAATGGACTATCATCCGCACTTTGCTCTCAATGGCAACACAAAATGGGTGGAAATTCCACCATATGGATGTAAAAATTGCTTTCTTGAATGGATACTTGAAAGAAAATGTATTTATGTCCCAACCAAAAGGTTTTGTTGTGAAAGGACAAGAACACAAGGTATGCAAACTTGTCAAATCCTTGTATGGCCTAAAACAAGCACCATGAGCATGCTATGAAAAGCTAACCGAGCATCTTCTAAAGATAAATTTTAAGCATTATAATCTTGATGATGCAACAATATTTGTGATGAAATTTGGAAGATCTATTGTATTTCTTGTGGTATATTTATATGACCTCTTGATGACAGGGAACAATGAAGATTATATAGCATCCATAAATAAAGATTTGAGAAAATGTTTTGAAATGAGTAATCTGGGACATCTTTATTACTACTTAGGAATTGAAGTGACTCAACATCCTAAGTACATATTCATGTATTAGAAAAAGTATGTTGGAGAATTGTTGAATAGATTTTGCATGACAGAATGCAACCCTCTCTCAACTCCAATGGAACAAAAGTTGAAACTCACATTAAGTGAAGGAAACGAATTTGAGGATGAGACGAAGTATAGACAACTTGTAGGAATCCTTATCTACCTTACTACTACCAGACCAAATATTTCTTATGTTGTTGGTATTCTTTCCATATACATGCACAAACCTTGTGAAGGACATTGGTCTGGAAAAAAAGAGTTCTAAGGTACTTGAATGGGTTTCAAGACTTTGGACTCAAGTACACTGAGGTAGAAGACTTCAAACTTATTGGGTACACTGATTCAAACTTTGATGGTGACAAAGAGATAAGAGTGTCCACTTCCTGATTCACAACATGTCTTGGATCAACAACTATTTCTTGGAGATCACACAAATAGTCAGTTCTAGTAGATTTGAGAATAGAAGAAGAACTTGTGGCAGCTACAGAAGCAACAAAGGAGATTTTGTGGCTTGGCCATATACTTGAGGATTTGCAGGAGAAGCAAGAAAATTACACTCTCTAATTGAGCGATGATACTTATGCAATCAAGTTGGCCAAGAAACCTAGATTTCATGATCAAACCAAGTTCATCAACACAAAGTACCATTTGATTTCACATCATGTAGAGGCTAAGACAATTCATTTACAACATTGTTCCACAAATCAGCAAATTGTTAACATCTTTAATAAAGCACTTGGACGAGAAAAGTTTACAAGATTTAGAACCATGCTAGGACTCACAAACACCCCTTTGGATTAAGAGGAGGAATGGTGGAAACCTAATCCTTGTAATTATGGTTCCACACAAAATGTAAATATGTAAATAATTTGAGAATATAAATAATCACACAGAAAGATAAAAAGGTTGATTAGAATGTGAATAGCAACCACCATATACATTGTATAAATAAAGACTTTGTCATTAAATAAAATCGAATCGAGTTATCCAATCCTAAAATTATAAATTCCATTATAAATCGACATTCTCGGAGTGAGCTAGCTATGGAGCAATCCTCCCTCCATCGGACGGAGGAGAAGCAAAGTCAACGTTAACTTTGCTCCTCCTCCGTCCAATGAGGGAGGATTGCTCCATAGCTAGCTTACTCCGACATTCTCTATTATTTCAAGTCGGAAAGAATTAATTTTTTTTTTAAATGTTGTGGAGCATTTTTCCTAAGTTAGTCAAACAATATTAAACTGGAGTTTAATAATTATGCAATTTTATCGCGATTTTATTAGCTAAGGAGGAATCCCTACCCAATCATGGGCGGTACCGTTGCACCATCCAAATTATTGTTATGTCCTTTATATTTAATGTTCCTAACTTCTATGATGGATGATTTATTAGGGTATTCCATAATAATTTTCATTGGAGATGACGTTGACCCCTGAATATTTTAATTATTTAGAAAATTAAGTATGAAGTTTTAGTCATAACTTTGTGTTTTTATCCGTAGAAATCTTAGAAATCTTAGTTGGAGATGATCTTCAGACTTGAATACTTTAATGATTTAAAACATTATGAAATTTTATTCATAATTTTAAAAGATCGTTATATATAGCTTGGAGATCATGGGTACGTGGGTTTGCTTTTTTTTTTTTGGTTTTTTAATAAACATTGTTTATTTATATATAAAATTTGATAATAAAAGTTTTATTTAGAGAGGAAATTTGGTTATATTATTTAATTTAAATATTAAATGAGATATACATTAACGACAACTTGAATTTATCAAACTAGTTTATTTTTATTCAAATTTGTTAAAAAATATTCAAGTGATCCATTCATATATTTATAATAAAGTATTAAGAGTTTAATTGGATTTCCACCTTCTCTTCGACCTAGGCATTTGAAATGATGGCATCATGTCAGCTTAACTTTGTATAGTCTTTAAAACTTTAAACCAAGTTTTTAGTAGTCTAAACCATTCTTATGATATTTGAGATCTTAGTCATATTATTTGTTTTTATTTGATTTTTACTTTATATCAAATTTATGCTTAATATTTATAAAACAAAAATTACAAAAAAATATTACAACATAAAAAAATAAAAAATAAAGATATTCTAAAAATCAAGGAATATATGAGTAACATTTAATTGCTAACTTTCTTTCTACTCTGATTCCATGACACACTTTTCCTAAGGGAAGCAAAATAAGTTTATAAGACCCATATGTTTAAAATCATACTAGTCTTAACCAACTTTGTACATACCACAAATCATAGAAAGGGAAAAAAGATGTCCAATTAGATCCAAAGTCTGTGTAAAGCTCTTAAAGTATTTGAATAATAAACTCTTGAGGTGAAGTTATTGTCAACTTTTTTCTGTGTCATTGTATTAACACCCAATTTCCATGTTTGGCAAGTTAATAACTTATCTTTGTTCGTCTTAAAGCATTAGTTGGATACAATTAACAAGATACTTCAACTTAGCCCAAGTGACAACGTCGAGGACATTGTCACCTCGTGGCTCTCGTTTATATTTCCAAGAGCATGATACAAATATTAGCTACTTATAAATTTTCATTTATTTGTATAAACTCTGTAAAAAATTTGATGTAATTGTGTAATACTGTAAGTAGGTAAAAAATGAATACAATATTAAATCACATTAAAAATGAATTTTAGTGTGTTGGCCTCTATCTCCTTACTAATGCGACCCAAGGTTCAATAACAACACAATACCAACAAGACACCAAAAGACATTGGCCCGACAAAGCAAGCTCAGTTGACAACACCCGCAAGGCAGGCGCAGTCTCACACGAGATATCTTAATGTGTAACTGCCAGAACCATGTTTCCGTAATTGGGGAGGGAATATAGTCCCTTGGCGTGCGGCCAAGGCGCTCGACGAAGATGGGAGGATGGAGTCTATTACTACATGACAAACGCGCAACTACGTGCCACAATCTACGTGCGACACAACCTTGTCCTTAACCACTTAACAACTGGCGCAACTGTGCGACATAACTGATTCCTTGGAAATAACGAACAGTGTGCGACTTATATTATAACTTAGCAGATTAACCATGAAATCATACATAACAGGTCAACGGTGCTTATCATTCATTCATTCCTTAACTGATCAGTAATATTGTGACATACATTCAATAATAACTGTAGCAATAAAAAGTAAGCAAACATTGACATAACATCCAATATCCACAACATTCATTCATTCAACACAAGAAATAACGTGGAAACCCATCTGGGAAAAAACACCAAGGTGCTCTTCATATGGCATGAGAAATGTTTATAGCACCTTGCAGTTTGCAACTTGCAGATTGTTCTTAAGATATGTCTATCTGACTTAGTATTCTTGCTCTCATGCTCTCTGGTTTATTGCTTCTATCTACTCCTACTGATCCACACATAGCCTGGATTGACTCTTGTACTTTACTATCTATGCACTCAGCTGCATATTCCTTCTACTACTAGGGGTTTGTGCACTCAGCTGCAAGATCCACAGCTCAACAACCTTCTACTTCTACTAGACTCCTCTTCTGAGCCATCAACGCTGAAGCTAACAAAATCTAACAAAGTCTAATCGGGTATACTTCTTGAAGCTACCTCTCCAAGATAACCCTTATACAGAGCGGGTTCCTTCTATTTATAACATTTACAAGACCGTACAGGGTCGACTGAGTACTACTCAGTTATTACAAACTCAAGTAGTTGCAAATTATCTCTGTTACATTAAATGACGACTTATACCTAGCCGCGAAAGTCCAATATGACATTAACCACAACCTTAACTAGCCGCGAAAACGTCTTTCATCCTTCTGTACTAGTCATAACTAGCCGCAAAACTGTCCTTGGTCTTCTTCCGATTCGTCTTTCTACAATATTCTGTCTGTTTGTACCTGTTTTGCTTTAACTCTTCTACCTGCCTCTTCCACCCACTCGGATCTGCCTGCCTCTTTCAGTGGTTTTTGTCGAAATCCAGATTGAGCACTGTCAAATACCCCATTGATACCTAGATTATGCAATTTTTATAGCTAATATATGTGATACTAAGTTTTTTTTACAGATTTACAACTCGACTCTGAACAAAACAAGACGAAAAATATATTTAAAAAAAGTTCAAAATGTAGAATATTTAGACTACACCTTATTTAAGAAGTAATATAAACTAGTTATAGGGTGATTCCATGAAGGTGGGTAACATTTTTTGGCCAAATTTGGCGATGAAAACTTGATTTTTTAATCATGTGCTAGATAGAAGCCCTCGAAATGCATATATTCCATGTGAATTTTGACTTGTAATAAAAAAACAAATTGTAGAATATTATGTTGGCTTCCAAATGCTATTTTAAAAAAAATATTCCAATGTCATTTAATGTGTGAAATTTTGCATTTAATGAACTGCGTGACCTTAAAAATTTGAAGAAGTTAATAAGTGGCTCATGTCCAACCCCAATAATTCAATCTTACATTAATAATTTTAAAAATATATATATAAGAGCATGATCTACACAAAATCCACTGTGGTCTGCATATTTTTTTGTTAATTTATTTCGCAATATACAATTATTTATTATTTTTCGAAAGTGACCACATCAGATTTCAACATCATTTTATACACGTGTGTCCATCCCAACTTTTTTTTCACTGTTTTCAAAATTTGAAAAACCAAAGACACCCTTTTGAAAAGGGCACGTCAATGTGTGGGCTATGAATTTTTAAGAAATTTTTGGATGTGTAATTTTTACCATGTGGATTTTTCTTTGAGCTGCTTCGAAGTTGTTGTCAGGTTTTCTATGTCTAATTTTTAGAAATAATTAAAAAAAAAACCATATGAATGCCAAAACGCATGCATGATACCTCAATGGATAGAGGATTCGGTGATGAATCTATCGATATGAACTATGCTCAGTTGTGTGCCATGAATGGTAGGGTTTACACCCCTAGAAGACACAAAGAAACATTGATTTTCCTGTAAGAGGGATAATTCTCCATTTTGTAGACCCTCGATTGATGTATGGAGCTCGATCGAGGTATTTAAATGCCTTGATCGAGGTTTTAACGGAAGCTCGATCGAGGGTTTGTTAAACCATCGATCGAGGGTCCACTAAACCCTCGATTGAGGTAATTCTGAAACCCTCGATCGAGGTCCCTTTTTTGTTAAAATCATACAAAAATCCCCGGGAATGAACTTAGGCATTGATGGCATTAATGTCATTCCAACTACCTTCCTAACCTCATTTCCCACCTGAATTCTTAAAGAAATTATATATAAACATAAAACATAAACATGATACTAATTTTATCCTTCACAATTGACTAACCTATTTGACATAATGCTTGTGTTCTAATGCAAATTTAGCATTGTGTATTGTGTTTAGATATTGTTCTAGGTATGGATTTGGATTGTTGATTTTGATCACAATGGGAAGCAAGAAGCATCGAAGTAAAATATCTTCTAGGAATCAAAGCAACACCGAAGAAATAAGAGAGAAAGATAGAGAAAGAAAGACGAAAAAAAGAGCAATCTTGCAAGGAGAAGAAGTTGCAAATCATCCCTTGATGGGAGAATCAAATGCCATTGCTAACAATATTAGTATAATTTAATAGTTATGCAATTTCGTAGTCATATATATAATTTCATTTTCCTAATGATCTAGTTCATATAATTTCATATTCATATATTCGTATAATTTCATATTGCATAATATATTCAATTTCATAGTGTTAAATAAACATGTTAAATTGTTTAAAATATAAATATAATTTTGTAATTAATTCATAAACTTATATACATTGTATGTGCATGTATGAATTCGTATATATGTATTCATGATTGTATGTAAATTGTATAATTTCATATTCAGATATTCATATAATTTCATATTGCATATTCATATATTCAATTTCATAGTATTCTAGTTCATAATTTATATATATATACATGTTAAATTGTTTAGAATTTAATTATGTTTTTGTAAAATTGTAATTAATTCATAAACTTATATACATTGTATGTGTATGTATGAATTTATATATGTGTATTCATAATTGTATGTAAATTGAGTATCCTGTGGGAAAAAGAACAACCAAAAAGCCTTGTTTTCTTGCCCTTTTTTAACCAAAAGCTTGCTTGGAAATTGCAATCTATATACAATTACGCAATTTCAACAATCACAAATACACGTCCTAGATTGAATGCCGGATTTTTGAACTACTAAAATCGTCGAAATCTCAAATTAAGCAATGGAAATTGCATTTTAGCAACTATTCCTTTCTTGGATTCCAATTGGCAAGAAGCGTTTTGGTTGTTCCATTTACTAGTGCGTTACCCATTATATTGTTATAGTATCAATATCCTTTTTTATTTAAAATAAAAAGTCAAAAAGTAAATCATAAAAATTACAATATAGATTTAAAATACCATATAAGAGTAGCCTAAACATTCGATTATTTCATCTTATTTTTCTAAAATAATTTCAAAATCTCAAAAAAAATGTCTTAAATATGTATAAATATTAATGAAAAAAATTTAAATAAAAAATAATTATAATTTTTGCTAAGGTCTAACGACTAAGGTATATAAGTGTGCTCTCTGGGTATACGTAAAGAGAGGATATTGTACATTATGATGAGGCAGATTACTGATGGGACACTTGTCTTTTTATCCCCTTCCCCCCAGTTGCTATTCGACATGATTCGCACTATATGATGTATATCTGGATGTTGTACCCCACTTATGGGAGGCTGTTAAAAGACCCTTTGATTCTTAATAAAGAATACCAAGGACTGATTTTTTCCTCTTGAAAAAAAAGAGAGAGGATATTGTTACAGTATGCTCTTCACAACACAAACTATTGGGTTATCCTTGTCAACTGACGGTATCTTTGTTGTTCACTGAAGGGCCTTGGTTGGTTGAACAAAAGGACCATTGGTAGGATCAAAGACCATACATGGCTATTTTATAAATCTACAATATGTCTGTTTGCAAATTAGTACAAAATAGCTTACAAGATGGAGTTCCTATCCAAAAAGATAACCAGCAGTTGTAATATCTTCCATATCCATGTAGCTCCCGAGGTTGTTCATCTCCTTACAAGCTTTTTCAAAAGTTCTTTAAAAGAACTTCGGTAATACTTTCTTTATTACCAAATACAGCAATGACATTATAATTTAAAACAAATTAGTACTTTCCGCACATTTATATTCATGTATATCAAAACATTTAAACTTTTTAATGTAAGATAAATTTACAAAAGTAAAAAAAAAACTACCATATTAAAGAAAAAGTGAAAAAAATGGTTCTAATACTCAAGATACCATATTGAAGTAAGAAAAAAAATATATATCACCTTTTTTTATGAGTGGTTTTGGAATCTCTTCTCAAATTATATATCAAATTTTAAGTAAATAACTTTGTTAAGAAAAGAGAAAGTGCATATTTATTTTTAGTAATGGTATTATTATTTGTTTTTATTTTGGATTTTTATGGTAAAATTTAACTTATAGGTTTTTTTATAAAATATCTGTTAATTTTCATTTTTTTAATATATATTTTTCCCTAAGTTTAATAGAGTAATTTTTTTTCACTCTAAAAATCATTAAATTATTATATAAAGTGTATAAAATCCTTTTAAATTAAAATGTTTGTAGAGTTAAAAACCTAAATAATTATTTTTATATATGTTTTAGATAGGTTGAGTTTAGCTATGGTTTTTATCAATAATACTATAGCCAAAATTGAATTTTAGTGGAGTTGAAATTGTAGAATTTAAAAGTGAACTTAGAATTCAGATAGTGTGTTTTACTTGATTGAATTGGTTTTATGTTCTTATGTTCTCAAAATCTAATATGTTTGAATATCCATAATTGGTTATCGATGCCAAGATGTTTATGGTTTAAAGTTTGTTGAGATTCTTGAAAACAAAAATGATAGGAATCCCTTGATAAGATCACCGAATGTATTCTTATTAAAAATATATATGATATGAAATTTTGTTAGCTAAAAATTGGTATGGACTTACACAATTTGTTTTCATAATTTACTAGTTATTCATTTTAAAAACAACTAGTCCATTTCAAATCTATTATTATTTTAATAATTTTGCATTAATTAAATAGGAAAGATCCTAATAAATTATACAATCTAAAAATCAAACTAAGTTAATAGCATGTCAACAAATTAATACCAAGTTAATAACATTAAATGGAATTAATCACAATTTGTTTTCATAAATTTATTCATCTTAAAAACAACTAATCACTTCAAATCCATTATTATACAATAGAAAAATCAAACTAAGTTAATAACATGTCAACAAGTTAGCGAGACCTGACACAATTTTGTTTTAATAACTTACCAGTTATTCAATTTCGTAATAAACAATCATTTCAAATATATTATTATTTGAATCATTTTCCAATGTTTTCATTAATTGAATAGTAAACAGCGAGAAAGTTATGCCATTGAAAAATCAATTTAAAGTTGGTGATATGTCAACAAGTTAACTATATCATGCATGTTTATGTATAATATGAAATTTTATCAACTATCCACTTATATGAACTCAACTAAAACAATTTGTTTTCATAACTTGCTAGTTATTCACTTTAAGAATACTTTAAATGTATTATTATCTTAATAACTTTCCATTACATAGATAGCAAATTAATATTATTTTCACAACTAATTATTATAAAAAAACTTTAAAGGTATTATTATCTTAATAACTTTCCATTACATAGATAGCAAATTAGTATTATTTTCACAACTAATCATTATGAAAAAAGGGTAAATTGTTTTGGTTAAATGTTCTCGCTCAAATTTACTAATTTTATTTATATGAAAAGTATTGAAATTATAATAATATCAAACTATTAAAATTAATGTTATTGTGATATGTCACAAAATTGTTATTCTAATATTATAAATACCAAATTTTATATGGAATGAAAACAAAAATTTAAATCTAAATTTATTTTGTAGCATAGCTTTAAACAATTATTTACTTTGCTTGTCTTGATAAATATACATTTGTAGTCTTTTGTGAATCAATCTAAACTATATTGAAGTGTTCAATTATTGCATGACTTAATTTCCTTGAACATTTCAGAGACCAATATTAATTGAGAAATAACTTAATACATTACATGAAAAAACGATTTCGTTTACCTTTTACACTAGCAAGCAAGTTCAAACATGTTTTTTCTGTATTATAGCAATATCTATTGACAATGTGTCCAAGTAGACTTTTGGATCTAAATTTTTATTGCACAAGCTTTCATCTGATAACAATACCTATCAACAATCTCGAAAACATTGCCACCTCATAACTCTTGTTTAATAAACATTGTTTATTTTATATAAAATTTGATAATAAAAATTTTACTTAGAAAAGAAATTTGGTTATGTTATTTAATTTAAATATTAAATAAGATATACATTAACGACAACTTGAATTTATCAAACTAGTTTATTTTTATTCAAAGTTGTTAAAAAATATTCAACTCATCCATTGAGATATTTATAATAAAGTATTAAGAGTTTAAGTGGATTTCCACCTTCTCTTTTTCGACCTAGTATTAGAAGGCATTTGAAATGATGGCATCATGTCAGCTTATCTTTGTATAGTCTTTAAAACTTTAAATCAAGTTTTTAGTAGTCTAAATTATTCTTATGATATTTGAGATCTTAGTTATATTATGTGATTTTTATTTTATATCAAATTTATGCTTAATATTTATTAAACAAAAATTATAAAAAAATAAAGATATTCTAAAAATCAGGGAATATATGAGTAACATTTGATTGCTAACTTTCTTTTTACTCTGATTCCATGACACATTTTCTTAAGGGAAGCAAAATAAGTTCATAAGACCCATATGTTTAATATCATACTAGTCTTGACCAACTTTGTACATACCACAAATCATAGAAGCGGAAAAAAGATGTCCAATTGGATCCAAAGTCTATGTAAAGCTCTTAAAGTATTTGACTAATAAACTCTTGAGGTGAAGTTATTGTTAACTTTTTCCTGTGTCATTGTATTAACACCCAATTTCCATGTTTGACAAGTTAATAACCTATCTTTGTTCGTCTTAAAGCATTAGTTGGCTACAATTAACAAGATACTTCAACTTAGCCCAAGTGACAACGTCGAGGACATTGTCACCTCGTGGCTCTTGTTTATATTTCCAAGAGCATGATACAAATATTGGCTACTTATAAATTTTCATATATTTGTATAAACTCTGTAAAAATTTTGATGTAGTTGTGTAATACTGTAAGTAGGTAAAGAATGAATACAATATTAAATCACATTAAAAATGAATTTTAGTGTGCTGGCCACTATCTCCTTACTAATGTGACCCAAGATTCAACAACAACACAATACCAACAAGACACCAAAACACATTAGCCCGACAGAGCAAGCTCAGTCGACAACACCCGCAAGACAGTGCAGTCTCACCCGAGATATCTTAATGTGTAACTGCCAAAACCATGTTTCCGTAGTTGGCGAGGGAATATAGTCCCTTAGTGTGCGACCAAGGCGCTCGATGGAGATGGGAGGATGGAGTCTATTACTACGTGACAAACACACAACTACGTGCCACAATCTATGCGTGACACAACCATGTCATTAACCACTTAAAAACTAGCACAACTGTGCGACACAACTGATTCCTTGGAAATAACGAACAGTGTGCGACTTATATTATAACTTAGCAGATTAACCATGAAATCATACATAACAGGTCAATGATTCTTATCATTCATTCATTCCTTAACTGATCAGTAATATTGCGACATACATTCAACAATAACTATAACAATATAAAGTAAGCAAACATTCACATAACATCCAATATCCACAACATTCATTCATTCGACACAAGAAATAACGTGGAAACCCATCTGGGAAAAACCACCAAGGTGCTCTTCATATGGCATGAGAAATCTTTATAGCACCTTGCAGACTATTCTTAAGATATGTCTATCTGACTCAGTATTCTTGTTCTCATGCTCTCTGGTTTATTGCTTCTATCTACTCCTATCAATCCACACATAGCCTGGATTGACTCTTGTACTTTACTATCTACGCACTCAGTTATCATCATCACATTTTTTCAGGTATTTCTTGTTTTTGGGGTAGCGGGGTCCGTCAAAAGTATGCAGTGTGGGTACTCTTTGGATGGAGAATCAAATTCCGCATCCAACGAGCTCTCCCGATCGAAATTTGAGTAAAAGCACAGAGAGATATGTCGAAAATACGAACACAAAATGTAGTTTTTTTTCTTTCTTCCTCCAAAATTAATCAATATTATTTTATTATTTTAACTATTATTTTATTATTTTCCTTAGGAGGCCCATTTTAGACCCCAAAATTCCTCTAATGAAAGTCTAACCGGATCTACTTCTTGAAGCTACCCCTCCAAGCTAACCCTTATACAGAGCAGGTTCCTTCTATTTATAACATTTACAAGACCATACTCAAGTAGTTGCAAATTATCTCTGTTACATTAAATGATGGCTTATACCTAGCCGCGAAAGTCCAATATGGCATTAACCACAGCCTTAACTAGCCGTGGAAACGTCTTTTAGCCTTCTGTACTGGTCATAACTAGCCGTAAAACTATCATTGATCTTCTTCTGATTCGTCCTTCTACAGTCTTCTGTCAGTTTGTACATGTTTTACTTTAACTCTTCTACCTGCCTCTTCCACCGACTCGGATCTGCCTGCCTCTTTCAGTGGTTTTTGTCGAAATCCAGATTGAGCACTCTCAAATACCCCATTGATACCTAAATTATGCAATTTTTATAGCTAATATATGTGATACAAAGTTTTTTTTACAAATTTACAACTCGAGTCCGAACAAAACAAGACGGAAAATATATTTAAAAAAGTTGAAAATATAGAATATTTAGACTACACCTTAATTAAGAAGTAATATAAACTAGTTATAGGGTGATTCCATGAAGGTGGGTAACACTTTTTGGCCAAATTTGGCGATGAAAACCTGGTTTTTTACTCAAGTGCTAGATATAAGCCCTCAAAATGCATATATTCCATGTGAATTTCGACTTGTAGTAAAAAACAAATTGTAGAATATTATGTTGGCTTCCCAATGATATTTGTTTTAAAATATTTCGATGTCATTTAATGTGTGAAATTTTGCATTTAATAAACTGCGTGACCTTAAAAATTTGAAGAAGTTAATATGTGGCTCATGTCCAACCCCAATAATTCAATCTTATATTAATATATATATATATATATATATATATAAGAGCATGATCTACACAAAATGCAATGTGGTTTGCATATTTTTTTGTTAATTTATTTCACAATATACAATTATTTATTATTTTTCGAAAGTGACCACATCTGATTTCAGCATCATTTTATACACGTGTGTCCATCCCAGCTTTTTTTTTCATTGTTTTCAAAAATTGAAAAACCAAAGATACCCTTTTGAAGAGGGCACGTCGATGTGTGGGCTATGAATTTTTAAGAAATTTTTGGATGTGTAATTTTTGCCCTGTGGATTTTTCTTTGAGTTGCTTCGAAGTTGTTGTCAGGTTTTCTAAGTGTAATTTTTAGAACTAATTAAAAAAAAACCATATGAATGCCAAAACGCATGCATGATACCTCAATGGATAGAGGATTCGGTGATGAATCTATTGGTATGAACTCTGCTTAGTTGTGTGCCATGAATGGCAGGGTTTACACCCCTAGAAGACACAGATAAACATTGATTTTCCTGTAAGAGGGCTAATTCTCCATTTTTTAGGCCCTCGGTCAATGTCTGGAGTTCGATCGAGGTATTTAAATGCCTTGATCGAGGTTTTAATGGAAGCTCGATCAAGGGTTTGTTAAACCATCAATCGAGGGTCCACTAAACCCTCGATTGAGGTAATTCTGAAACCCTCAATCGAGCTGCTACCTCAATTGAGGTCCCTTTTTTTGTTAAATTCATACAAAAATGCCCAAGAATGAACTTAGGCATTGATGGCATTAATGTCTTTCCAACTACCTTCCTAGCCTCATTTCCCACCGAATTCTTAAAGAAATTATATATAAACATAAAACATAAACATGATACTAATTTTATCCTTCACAATTGACTAACCTATTTGACATAATGCTTGTGTTCTAATGCAAATTTAGCATTGTGTATTGTGTTTAGATATTGTTATAGGTATGAATTTGGATTGTTGATCTTGATCACAATGGGAAGCAAGAAGCATCGAAGTAAAATATCTTCTAGAAATCAAAGCAACACCGAAGAAATAAGAGAGAAAGATAGAGAAAGAAAGAGGAAAAAAAGAGCAATCTTGAGAGGAGAAGAAGTTGCAAATCAACCTATGATGGGAGAATCAAATGCCATTTCTAACAATATTGTTATAATTTAAAAGTTATGCAATTTTGTAGTCATATATATAATCTCATTTTCCTAGTGATCTAGTTCATATAATTTCATATTCATATATTCATATAATTTCATATTGCATAATATATTCAATTTCATAGTGTTTTAGTTCACCTATGATGGGAGAATCAAATGCCATTTCTAACAATATTGTTATAATTTAAAAGTTATGCAATTTCGTAGTGATATATATAATCTCATTTTCCTAGTGATCTAGTTCATATAATTTCATATTCATATATCCATATAATTTCATATTGCATAATATATTCAATTTCATAGTGTTTTAGTTCATAACTTTTATATATATATATGTGTTAAATTGTTTAAAATGTAAATATAATTTTGTAATTAATTCATAAATTTATATACATTGTATGTGCATGTATGAATTTATATATTTGTTTTCATAATTGTATGTAAATTGTATAATTTCATATTCAAATATTCATATAATTTCATATTACATATTCATATATTCAATTTCATAGTATTATAATTCATAATTTTTATATATATACATGTTAAATTATTTAGAATTTAATTATATTTTTGTAAAATTGTAATTAATTCATAAACTTATATACATTGTATGTGTATGTTGAATTTATATATATGTATTCATAATTGTATGTAAATTGAGTATTTTATAAGATAAAGAACAACCAAAAAGCTTTGTTTTCTTGTTTTTTTTTTAACACCAAAAACTTGCTTGGAAATTGCAATCTATATACAATTACTCAATTTCAACAATCACAAATGCGCATCCTAGATTGAATATCGAATTTTGGAACTACTCAAATCCTCGAAATCCAAATTAAGCAATGGAAATTGCATTTTAACAACTATTCCTTTCTTGGATTCCAACTGGCAAGAGGCGTTTTGGTTGTTCCATTTATCCATTATAGTGTTATAGTATCAATATCATTTTTTATTTAAAATAAAAAGTCAAAAAGTAAATCATAAAAATTACAATATAAATCTAAAATACCATATAAGAGTAGCCTAATCATTCGATTATTTTATTTTATTTTTCTAAAATAACTTAGAAATCTCAAAAAAAAATGTCTAAAACGTGTAGAGAATGTTCTTTTATAAATATTTTTTTTCAAAACATTATAAATATTTATTTATCAATGAAAAATATTTAAATTAAAAATAAATATAATTTTTAATAAAAACAAAAAATATTATAAAAAACTTCCTTAATAAAGAATGAATAATATATGAATATCCCCTTTTCTACTAGAAAAGGAGACGATTGCAAGTGTACGGTGAATGGTAAGAGGTGGGTTTCTTGGTGGTTCAGCAGGTCGGTGGTGGTTCAGCAGTAACACTCGAGATGGTTCCTGCCCCTCCTCGGGGGGGGAGGGACCATGGAAGGAATGAAACTTTGGAGACAACGGAAATCCTCTTAGGAACAGAACATGACAAAGGAAAAGGAGTAATCAATGCCCAGACAATAGCCAAAGAAAGGGAAGGGTGCAGTGGAACAAGAAAAGATGAAGCGACTAATTCGGGTACAAGAAGGACAGGACAATGCGTCCCAAAATCTAAAACGATACCACATCTACAAATCAAATCAGAAAGAGTCAGGGAGGAAATTCAATATATGAAAGAAAGGGCCCTCATAGGAAAATTCGTGGGGATCTAGCCCACATAGAAGACTCTGGTATGGTGGATTAACTCAACGTGGAAACCCCAAGGACACTATGACCTCCAACTGGGAGCTAAAGGTTTCTTTACCATTATATTCTTCAATGAAAAGGACAGAACAAAAATTTTCGAGAATGGTCCCTACTTCTACAACTCGACGGGTCTCTTCTTGAGACCCTAGAAAGAGAGATTCGACCCTAACAAAGAAAATCTGACAATTGCACCAATATGGATCAAAATGTATTCTCTCCCAACGGAATACTGGAAGGAAGAAATCTTAATGGACATAGGGAACACCCTGGGGACCTTTATCAAATTCTCCAAGCAAACTAGACAGAAGAAATACATCTCATATGCCAGGATCTGCATCTACCTGGACATATCAAGAGATTTACCAGATGGAATAGAGTTAACATGGGAAGATGAGGAATGGTTTCAAGCCATAGACTATGAGTAGATCCCATTCAGATGCAGGAGATGCCATGAACACGGGCATCTATTCAGAGATTGTCCCCAAAACAAGAGACCAGGAGGGAAGAAAGATATAGAACTCCAGGATGCGAAGGGATTCACCAAGATTCAAAACAAAAAGAGACAAGCTAGAAAGATCTCAGGTCCGGAAGTTCACAAAAGAGTGCAGACCCAGAACCGATTCGAGACCCTCCAGGAAGATCAGATAAAAGACTCAACCGATGCACAAATAGACGCTATGAAGGACAAAATTCTAGGAAAACAACAAGAGGAAAAGGATAATGACACCCAAGGAACAGATAAGATTTCAGCCCCAAAAGATATTCATGGCTCTAAGAAAACTACCCCGGATACCCTTCCACAGAACCGACCTGAGGAAACCCAGAAAGATTCAAGAACGAGGGAGGTTGGGTCTGAGGACATGGAAATAGGGGACCTAGATATGGATAGAATGGAAGCGGCCTGCTCTGATAAAGATCCAACGCTGATCCCCCCATAGCAAGTGTCTCTTCTGGAGAAAGCTATCATCCAAGCCAAAAACGTGAACACCCTAGGAGTCATGACTGAATCTCTCAAAGTCACCGAAGGTAAAGGGAAAAATACAAAGAAAGATAAAAGAGGTAGACCGAGCAATGTTCAGAGAATCAAAGCAATAAGAGAACAATCGATGGCTTCAAGGCAGTATCCAACAATAGATGCATCCCTTTCCCCTTCCAATTGAATCCTTCTTAATGCAGATTACAACCTGGAATATGAGAGGCTGTAACAATGCGCTTAAGAAGCGCCTTCTTAAAAGAAGAATAGACAAAGAAAAATCAGGGATAATCTTCCTGCAAGAAACTAAATGCTCGGGAGAAGATCTTGCAAGTATAGCCCAAAAAGTGTGGAAGGGTTGTGAGTCGATTGCAATCGATGCCAGAGGTGCGGTGGGTGGTCTGGGAATCCTATGGAACCCTCGTGTGGTGTGTTTATCGGGTTTTCTTACCACCAATTGTACTATCTCAGCTGAATTCCACATTCTCGGCACTAGAATAAGAGGATTCATCTCCAATGTTTATGGTCCCCCAAGAGCGGACCAGAAGCCCGCATTTCTAGAATCACTCTCAGACCTAAAAACTCTAGTTCAGGACAAAGCATGGATTATAGGAGGTGACTTTAACCTGATAAGAAACCTCGATGAAAAAAAAGGAGGTATTCGAAACTTAAATGTCGCGAGTACTCTTTTCAATAACACCATCAATGATCTGGACCTGATTGATGTCAGAACTTCCAATGGTATCTTCACATGGAACAATAAACAAACAAGGGACAAAGGAATAGCTTGTAGACTTGACCGATTCCTGCTTTCAGAATCGGTCATGATGGTCGGGGGCACTCTCAAAGCGATCGTCCTACCAGCGGCAGGATCGGACCATTGACCCATTAGTCTGGAATGGGACAATGTCGGAGTCAACCATCGTAGACCATTCAGATTTGAGAAATTTTGGCTCCTCCAACCAGACTTTCAGGACAAACACAAAGAATGGTGGGAAAGCTCCCCTCCTATTAGGGGCACCCGCATGTTTCAATTCCAACAAAAGCTTAAACTTCTTAAAGACCACATCAAGAAATGGAATAAGGAGTCCTTCGGCAACATATTCCAAGAAAAGAAGGCATTAGAGATCAAGATCCAGCAACACCAGTCACAAGTAATGCTCAACGGTTACACTGAAGAACTAAGGATTCAGGAAAAGACCTTATTGAAGGACTTCAATCAAAGAGAGAGACAAGAGGAAGTCTACTGGAACCAAAAGTCTAGAATTAAATGGCTCCAAGAAGGGGAACGAAACACTAGTTTTTTCCATAGAGCGGCCATTCAACACAGGCAGGGTAATACGATGGATAGATTGAAGAAGGAGGACGAAGGCATCGCCAAATCCCAAGAAGATCTGGAGAACATCCTAAACTCTTACTTCACCAAGCTCCTTCAGGAACCAGAAAGAGACAGGGAGGAGGCTCAAAGAGAGGTGTTAAGCCACATTCCCAAGCTCAATAGAAAGGACCATAACCAAATACTCGGCAAAGCCATTGAGATGGTTGAGGTAGAAAATGTTGTTAATCAAATGGCCAAAGACAAGCTCCGGGCCCGGATGGCTTCACCACAAAATTTTTCCACGCCGGATGGGAATGGTTGAAAAAAGAAATAGTGGCCTTGGTGGAGGACTCCGGGAAATTGGGAAGTGTTCTTAGAGCTCTCAATTCAATTTTCTTGGCTCTCATTCCAAAAGAAAGTGGAACCGAAGACCCTAGCAAACTAAGACCGATCACCTTGTGCAATATGATCTATAAAATCATCTCCAAGGTAATAGCTAATTGTCTAAAACCTCTCCTTCCTCTTATCATTTCTCCGGAGCAAGCTGGGTTCGTGGAAGGAAGACAGATTCTGGATGACATAATTCTAGTCCACAAAACTATCCACTCCCTCAAAGCAACCAGGACTCCAGGTATGCTTCTAAAACTCGACCTCCCCAAAGCTTACAGTAAATTGAATTGGCAATTCTTGGCTGGCATCTTAAAAGCTTTTGGATTTGTGGAAGATTGGTCTAACCGGATTATGAATATGGTATTCTCTGCTTTTTTCTCTATTTTAGTTAATGGATCTCCCTTGAGCCCCTCCAATGCAACCCGAGGTATTAGACAAGGAGACCCCCTTTCTCCTTTCCTCTTCATAATTGAGGCTAAAGGGCTAGGTAGGATGCTCAAGAAAAGGAGAGCAGAGAATAGAATCCAGGGATTGTCCCTAACAGAAGGGATGGACCCCCAAACCCACCAACAGTTCGTGGACAATAACATGCTGATGGGCCCATCCTCGGTGCACGAAGCCAGGGGAATAAAATATTGCTTGAATATCTTTCTGGAAGCTAGTGGCCTCGAAATTAACAAGGAGAAATCTCAAACCTACTTCTTCAACACCCCCAGGATTACCAAGAGAAACATCCTCAGGATCTTGGAATTTTCAGAAGGCAACCTTCCCTCTAAGTATCTCGGAGCACCAATGGAAGAATCAACTATTAAACAAGTCTCTTGGAAAGAACTGGTGGACAAAATTAACAAAAAGCTAAGTCTCTGGACCTTCAGAGCCCTCAATTTCCCGAGCAGGTTAATCCTGGTAAAATCGGTGCTGTAGGCCATGCCCATTTATCTATTCTCAGTTTTGGAAGCCCTGAAATCCATCATCAAACAAATCAGGAATATCCAGAGGAACTTCCTCTGGGGGGGAACAAAAGACAATAGAAAATGGCCTCTGGTGGATTGGCAAACCATCTACACCCCGAAGGTTAAGGGAGGATTGGGCCTCAAAGACCCACTTGATAACAACAAAGTTATGAGTGCAAAAATCTGGTGGAGATGGGTGAACTATAAAGATGAACCATGGGCCAAACTGTGGCATTTGAAACATGCACCACACTGGCCACAACAATCCCTAGTAAGGTTCAGAGAAAATCTACCATGCTCCAGCATCTGGAAGACTGCCCAGGAAAACAGGGGTTTGGTTCAAAAACATAGCTTCTGGGAAGTTCGGAACGACCAAAATGCAAGATTTGCAAGCGAAGCTCTGAACCAAGAACCTGCTATCTCTTGTGGGGAAGACACACCTCTATTACGCTCCTTCCTCCAAAATAACACCATGGTTAAGGTGGCGGAGTTCTAAGATAACGGCAATGCAGACCAGAGGTTCAGAAGATGGAAGGAAAAAAGATGGTGGCAAGACAAAGCACCAGGGAAGGACATTGAAAGTTTTTTAATGGAGGTCTACAAGAAAAGGTTCTCCAAGAATGAGGTTCCTTACAAGCTTAGATGGGGGTATACGATCTCAGGAAACTTCAATCCAAAAGAATCCCTAGGATTGCTAACCGAAACCCAAAACATTGCTCCAGAAGCCAAATGGATTAAAATCTGGAAGGGAGGATGGTGGCCCAAAATCTTTGTTTTTTGCTGGCTGGTCATAAAACGCCGCATCCTAACTTGGGGCAACCTACAAGTTAGAGGATTCAATGGCCCATCCCGCTGCTACATGTGCGAAGAGAATTTCCAGTCAATAAATCACCTGCTGGACGAATGCAAGATTACTAACTCCTTATGGGAGAAAGGGGTGACAATCTTCAGAAAAGATCATAGGCACAAGGGACGACCGGACATCACAATTGCTGACTAGCCCATAAACAGATTCAAAAACAAAATTGTGAACCGCCTGTGGGAACTTTTTCTAGGATTCACACTTTGGGAAATTTGGAAATCTAGAAACAAACAAACTTTCAAGAACAAAGCTAGGAAACTTGAAGAAATATGGAATTCTATAGAAACCCACATGAAAGAAACCATATCACTTCAATCATGGACACAGGAAGAATTTTTAGCTGAAAGAAATGAACGTAGTATTCTGCGTGATCTTGGGATAGGAGAAATACCTCCCAACAACTCGATTGCTCGTTCGCGTCCTGTGCATGCCTCCAGCCCGCATTTCTGGAACGCTCCCCCAACGGGGACCTTCAAACTCAATGTAGACGGAGCGGCCAAAGGCAACCCAGGGCCTGCCGGATATAGAGGTGTCATCAGAATTTCAAAGGGAGGCATCCTTAGTTTGTTCTAGGGTTCCATAGGAACCAACACGAACAACATGGCTGAGCTGGAAGGATTAATCAACGGCTTGAATTGGGCAAAGCAAACGAGTAAAACACCTCTGGTGGTGGAGGGCGACTCTCAGAGCATAATTAACATTGCTCACAGACTTCAAGCAGGATCCTTAACGACCCAAGTTTCCAAAAATTGGAGATGGGAGAGCAGGTTAAGTGTCCTCAGGCAGATCCTTACAGGAGAGAAAGCCTTTCTGCTAATGCATGTTAAGCGGGAAGGGAATAAGGTGGCGGATGCCATGGCTAATGCAGGGGTGGAGAGCGAGTTCTCTTTCCATGTAGAGGAAGATGAGGATGGTGGAAAAACCCATCAAATTTGGAATAGTTGCTCAAAGATGGCGAATGATGATGCCAGGCAACACGCATTGCATTATGCATGCGAATGACAGATGTCTCCGTTCCGAGGGAAGGCAATCAGCTGGCGTGTCAACATCTTGGGAGGGCCCGCAAATGTCTAGTCGATAAATTTGACAAGACAAATGAGTTTTCGATTGCTAGCTGCGGTACGATAAGGCATGTCTTAACCCACGATTATGCTTACCTTAACACGCGGTACTCCCATGCTAATTCTCACCTTACACACGGCCCTGGTACGGATCACATGGAAGCTAAGCAAGGCAGTGTCAAGTCTAGAAGGAGGGAGAGACTTTATATAAGATGCCAGGGTCGCCTTAAATCCGGATCCGTGGGATTGAGGAAGGTAGGAAGTGCAGGTACTATACCTACCACTGAATTGGATAGATTGATATCTATGACGGAGGCACGTATCCTTTGGCCTGCCGCAAAACCCAAGGATGCGAATCATTCGCAAAAGGTGAGAGACCAGCTCGAGCGTGGAGAGTGGTAGGGCATTATGGCAGGCTCTAGGGGAGTTAAGGAAGATGGCTGCAGGAGGAAACTTCGACCTTGGATGGCCCTATTTATTTGCATCAGGAGGAGTCTAAGGACCTATCCAAGTTTATGTTCATCCTTCTTCCTGTGTCCACTGTTTTCCCGTGTGACTGCACCATGTTGAGGCTTTGGAGAGCTCGAGCCAGAGCGAGAGGTCCTAATCGGGGTGGTAATCCCAGCGATGCTTCTCCCAGTGCTGAGGAGGATTCGACGCCCCATGACAGGGGAATACCGACCGCTGCTCCCTTCAACTGGGGAGACCAGTACATGGCAAAGACGCCAACTGCTGTCGAGGCGTTTATAGCTATCATGGAGATTGATCTCCTCCGGGAGTTTGAGGCATTAATGGGATGCCCACTGCTTCCCAATCCATTCTGGACGGCGCACATCCTGCTCGCCAGAGACATCCAAGCCAAAATTCTTACTGCTAAGGGCATCCACGATGCCATGGAAATTATTCGAAGAGGACAACAAGAAAGCACTACGGGGTTTAGACTTCTGGAGCAGTTGGCACAAAATATGCTTGTCAACCTTGGTGCCGAATATCCCAACCTGGGGAATACACCGGCTAACTCTCCAGCTTTCGCCATGCCGCCCCCATGGGAGGATCAATCTCATAATCCACCCAGCGAGGCTAGATGTGATGTCCTCGGTTTCGACCCCGTTTGCATGATGTATATATTGTAATTAATCGTGGTGAGGAGCTCAAGGCAAAAGCCCCACCATCGATTTTGTTGTGTATGTTTTGGCAATGCGGATAATTGTCGATGGTATGCTGTGCTATAAGGCACATTATAATTCGGCATCATGTAAACACGCACATCAATTAAAATAACCCACAACCAGCTACATCAGTGCAACGTTGAATGAAAAGGGCATGGTTCCAAAGGATAAGGGGTGGGGGATTGTCAAACCTTGGTTTATGGGGGAAAAACCCATGTTTCACCACCTATGTTGTTGTCACCTTTTGTCTCATCCAACCTTGTCAACCTCTTTAATGCTTTAGCTAGTGGTTGAGGAATGAGGGCTGAGTGGTTGAGGGCATTTATTACCGGAGGAAACGTGGGAAAAGGGGGCAAGCAATTCCTCCATCTTCCCCCACGACTCCATTCTGGCCTGCCTGTTCGTCCTCCTCATGGTCGGTCGCTCTCACGGCTAGTCTGTTCTTCCTCACGCAGAGGTCTGTTCGTCCTCCCTATGGCCTGTTGATTCGTGCGCAGAGAGTGAGGCTATTTCCCCTCACGCGCAGGCGGGAATCCTCATGCAGAAATCGGGTATGTCTTTCCCGTGTATTTTTCTGTTGGGTACGAGCTTTTCCTCACGCACAGACCGTTGAGGTCGATTTTCCCATGAGAGAGCCGTGCTCACTATTTTCGTTTTGGGGCGGTTGTCTTCCCTACGTTTTGTTGGCTATGGTGTCCAATTTCGTTTTGGAACCACTGTGTATTCGTGGTGAGCTGTTTTATGCTGGGGTCTGCGTTTGAATTTCCATGGTTATGCTGGGAACACTGTTTATTAACCTCTGTGGGCTGTGATTGGTTTCCATCACTCATTGTGAGTTTGGGTTGCTGAATTTCCCTGGTTTTGGTTGCTGTGGATGCAATCATCTTTTGGGTGTTGTGGCTGAGTTGTTTTGGCCACGTTAGGGCGAAGAACAACTTAGCAGTGTGGTTGGATTTGAGCTGTGTCTCACCCTTGGCTTGGGATCTTTTCCTGGTTGTTTTTCCTCCTTCACAGGGCTGGGAAGGGTTGTTTTACTGCTGGTATGCAGTGGTTGTCCCTTGGATGGTGCTGGCTTGGCCACTTGTTGAAGGCCTGTTAAACCCAACGGTATTTGGTTTGGCTGTTTTGTGTCCCCTTGGCTATGTGTAATCCTGCAATTGACCCTTATTCCGGAGGAATCATGCCCAGCTCGGGGGTGGCAGTGTTGCTGAGAGATTGATGAGAAAGCTGGCCTATGGTTGGGTGGAACGTTGCAGCGACGTAGCTGGTTGCGGGTGAATTCTTCATCCAAGATAAGGGCGGCTGTTATTTCATCTCTGAAATTAATCTACTGTTTCATGAATTATAATGAACATGATTAATGCTGGAATGTATGTTTGTTTCCGCTGTATAATTAAAGGATTATGCATCTGTGCATTCTTGTATGTTTGTGCATCTAGTATGCATCCAGTTGTTTTAATTTCAGTATTGATTTATCCCTATTTATGTTCATGGGGCTATTTGCCCGGCTGTTATTTGATGTTCGTCGCGTCCTCTTCGTCGGTCGGAGGCATGGGGACGTGACAGTATGGTATCAGAGCTCCGGGTTGCAGTAATGGGCCTCTATGGGCCAAGAAAGAGCCGTTGATAGAGGGAAGAATTACCCTCTATGTCCAGCGGAACAGCAGTGAGCAGACGAACTCAGAAAAACAGTCTAAGTGTTGAGCGGTCGGACCACTGGAGGAAGTGAATTTCTGCTGTTGCGGAAGGATTGGTTAAGTCTCCTATCCGCCGTTGCGGACGGCGAAGCAATTCCACATCCGACTCGAAATCCATCCGATCGCCGACGCCGTAGAAAGGATTGAAAATTTGGCTAAGTGCTGAAATCGTCGAAGGCGAAAGCGTTCATGATCCGCCGTTGCGGAAGCGGAAGTGGTTTGGCTTTCGATGTGGATATGCTTCCGACGTCCGATGTAAGTGCCAAATCGGAAGAGCTGGCGAAGTGGACGTTCGCCGTTGCGGAAGGACTGGTGAAGTTTTCCATCCGCCGTTGCGGACGACGAAGCGAACCCGTATCCGACGTGAAAGTTGTCCGACCGCCGATTGGAGCTACATTCGGCGGGAAGAAGAAATTTTGGAAATTTTTGAAAATTTGTCTAAGTGTTGGAGAAATCGGAGGGGAAAGTGGTCCAAAGTCCGACGACTTAAAAGTCTGCCGACGTCCGACGTTAAATTTGTTCTCCGTAAGTGTCGATCGGAAGATGTTAAGGTTTGCGCGGCCGCCGTTGCGGAAGGTTGGAACTTCCGGGGAGTCGACGTTGCGGAAGGTTGGAGCTTCCGAGGAGCCGCCGTTGCGGAAGGTTGTAACTTCCAGGGAGCCGACGTTGCGGAAGGTTGGAGCTTCCGAGGAGCCTCCGTTGCGGAAGGTTGGAACTTCCGGGGAGCCGACGTTGCGGAAGGTTTGGAGCTTCCGGGAGCCGATTCTGTGGCTGCAAGATTGGTTTGAGAGCCGATTCAGCGAATGGGATAAGGGTCCCGAGAGCCGATTTTGCGGCTGTTTTTCAGAGAATTTCAGGGCTGAAAAGGAGAAAAATGGCAGCGAGCTAATGCGCCAGATTGCGCAAAAATCATAGTTTTACGGAAAAAAAAAAAAACGAGGGCCTGCCCTCGACCCGCCCTGCAGTGGCGAAGCCACAAGGGGGCAAGCCCCCTTGACCCCTGTCGTCCCTTGAGACAGTCGTTCTTGTGAGAAGGAAAATCCTATGTTTTGGGCAAGAGTTCGAATCAGAGGGATTTCACAAAGGACAAGAGGGATGCCGAAAAAGCAGTTGCCAAAATGGTTCTGAGATCATTGGAAGAATGTGAAAATTCTACTTTGCAGTAGTGTAATGAAAGTGTCGAGATTAGTGAAAATCTTCATTCTTGGAAGTGTTGTGGTTTTCACACCCAAGGTCGGAATGACGCGTGTGAACAGGCGTTGGAAAGCTTATCCAGTGGGGAACAAGGATAAGTGACTGGGATCTGAGCATGGAGCAGCAAAGTGCTAATGATGTCCGCTGTTATCAAATGGACAAATCTGGACAGTTGCCTGCCCAGGGGCAGCAAGGACTATGAAGTCAACGAGCTGCTGTGTGAAAAAGGAATTCCATGAGAAGATGAAGGATTTGAAAGGGAAATTTTTCTTAAAAACCCTGTCTTACTAACTATGTTACCTTCCCTAAGTTTATATTGGAAATGCATGAGGATATGTATCGCATGCATAGTATATTGCATGTTGGTAAGAATATTGGGAATTATATATTTATAATGAACCACTAATGATAATCATTGCTTTGATTTTGGCATTAGTGGAAAAACCAATGATGACATGGACCTAGCCGAGTATGTTGTTGATGCTGAGGAATGTGACCAGCAACCCTATGAAGAAAGGGGTAAGGCAACGGGTCCGTAACAAAAGTTGGTGAGCAAATTCTGCAATCTCCTGCAAGGACCAACCAAATCGGTCATGGAAAGGGTGTAAGTAAGACCCATGCAGGTAAGAGTTGCTTATGACAAATTCCATGGATTGTTACAGGTAAGAGACCTCATACCATGTGAATATTGGAATGTAGAAAGGTGTCATGCCTATACATGCTAATGATATTGATTATAGTAATGCATCTTATATGAGGTAGTCATGGTTAGACCATGGTATGGTTGAATGCATAGTATTCCGGTATATTGAATGCAAGATAGCATGAATGGATAGGCATTGGAAAGATTTCGTGAACCTTGTAGTTATGCAATGGATGCATGCCTATGAAGGGTGTGAATGACTGATTGCATAAGTGTAGGTGCAATGTTGTGATGTATGGCATGAATGCATTGAGATGAATGCATGTGATATGCGGACTAACTAATGACTGAAATGGCGAATTAATGATAATTCTGGAACTGTTTCGAAGGCTGTTATGAATGCAGGATAGTCATGATCAATTGGCTGCTAGAAATGCTCTATTGGAGAGCAAGGTGGTATGAATGATACGCTTGTGAAGTAAGGAGTATCTAACCACTTCATTTAATTGCATGAATGATATGACTATACCTTGCAATGTTAGTATGATAGTGATTGCATGAAGTAAATGAGCTTTGATGATATTGATGTGACTAACAGCTGGAAGTATTTGAATTTTGTAAATTCTGAAAATGCTTTAGTGATGGTTGTAGCAATGAAAAGTTATATGCATCTAGACTTACCAGGTGTTTGGTTGATTGAAACTCATGTTTCAGGTAGATTTTTTCAAAACATGACAGTGAGAGGTAAGCCCCTGACCACTGCCAGAATCTACCATATGAGATGCATAGTAGGTTGTTAAGATTCGAATTGTGAATTTCGGATTTGAGAAATTGCTGACAACTACTAGTCACTATTGGTTTGTATAAGCTTGTGTTTGGATGTTTGAAGCTTATGTTTCAGGTAGATTATTTCGAGCATGGCATTGAGAGGTAAGACCCTGACCAATGCCAGAATCTACCATGTGAAAGAGCTTGTTAGAATTGAATTATGAATTTCAAATTTAAGAAATTGTTGACAACTACTAGTCCCTATTGGCTTGCACAAGATTGTGTTTGGTTGGTTGAAATTCATGTTTCAGGTAGATTATTTCGAGCATGGCATTGAGAGGTAAGACCCTGACCAATGCCAGAATCTACCATTTATGAGAAGAAGTCTCATGGTTGTGGAAGTAGTGATATGCATAATGGACTGATGAATTTGAATTGTGGATTTCGGATTTAAGAAAGTACTAACGGCTACTAATCATTGTTGACTTGTGTGAGATTGTGTCGGGAGGGACACATGGTAAGTGGGTATTCATGTTATGATAGTAAGCATAAAATTATAATGGGCATAGTAGTGCTGCTTACCAGAAACCCACAATTGAGCAAGTCAATTTCTATAGTAGATAGACTCGCAAATTCTTATTGAATTCGATTGCTAATGTCATTGCTTGGTTATGGAACGATCAATTTGGATTGTAGTATCAGGTGATGATTGACTGTTTGGCTATTTGATGAATGTGTCAGGGGTACACATTGCAGGAAGACCATGTGTGATGGCCTGTAGAAGCCAAACTTCATGGGAAGGTTTTCCCTTATCTTGGAAATGGGTTTCGGGTGAAACGCCATTGGACATTTTGAGATGTCTCATCTGCACTACATGTTTGGTAATAACATGAGTGAGATGGTATGAATTATGTCAGTAAGACATGTGCGGATATGAAACGTAAACAGGAAGCAGGGAAGGGGGCTTGGTTGGTTAAACCTGGTGATTGGAAACCACACAGACAGAGCTAGGGGGCTGACTTTCTTCACCACAACCCCGGGATAGCACTGGAAAGGGAATGCAGGGCTTGAGGGACTGTGTAGCAGAGAAGGGACTGATTCCTTGTGTTGGGTGTGTGTGGGTGTCCTAGAAGTCAGGCTAGTTCTGGTGTAGGTGTTCCTAGCTCTGTAGCAAGCTCACCAGCTTAGCATTCAGCCTTTCCCAACTCCTTGACGGTGCCTAATAGATACAAAGGCATATTGTGACGGCAAATGGATAAGTGTTCTGTAACCCTTGCTTTGAATATGCATGTTTAATTATTAAATTCCATATGCAGAACATGTTTTGATTTATTTCCATGATGACCGGTTGCTTGAGTATAGATAGGGCCTGCATGGCACACACCGGGAATGGGTGCACACTTTTTCGATGTCGAGTCATGAAGGGGTTTTCAATATTGATTACACTCTGGGGAGTGGACACACTCCTGGTGTCTCAGTACTTGATAGTGAATGATATGAAATGTGATTACGGTTTTAAGAGCAATAACGCTGATGAGTTTTCTTGTATTGCTTGTGTTGCTTGTGTTGACAGGCTAAAGGTAAAAGGTAAAGGTAAAATGGTAAATGGTTGTTGTGAGGGGTTGCGGAGTAAGGGTTATGGTCGATATAAGTGTATGTTGGTATAAGTGTATGGTTGGTATAAGTGTATGTGTCATTGTTGACATGAGTGTATAATGGGCTGTGATGTGCCTAAGGATCCATAGTAGATCCTAGACTTGGAAATGGTCATGATAAAGTTCCAAGCCCAGTTGACATGGTTATGTACTGGTTGGACATTGATTATTTGATGTTGAGGAAAGGCCTGCGTGGTGACCTAACATCTAAGTCCATAGGCAATCCCAAGGCTTGCAAAGCGAAGCAGGATCCTGTGGATGAACGAGGAAACACACAATACAGATAAGTATTGGGTTATCTTGCTTATGAATATACATGTGTATATGATTTGGATATGATGTTTTAAGCTCTTGTTCTAGAGATGAAAACTAATGAGAATAAACTAAACATGTGAATCTATTCAATGTTTGGATATAGGTGTCACGGGAAGCGAGGACTATGAGAGCATCCTAGGGGTGCATGTGGACATGTGACTGTCCTGGAAAGCTCGGAATGAGCGGTAATGAAAAAGGTACTAGTAAGACGAGGGAGTCCTAGCAGCCGAGACAAACCATGTGGAGAGACTCCATGGTTTAGAGGTCTGGAATAGACCAAAGACACTAAGTGTCATGAC
>LPNX010641115.1:2606-61786 GCA_001517045.1 Pseudotsuga menziesii | reverse complement strand
AATATATAAGTAAATTAGAACCGTTGAAAGATAGATGCAACCTCCCCTAGTTGACATGCATGATTGAACAAACCATGCCTTTTTACTTGATTTTCATCTACCATCCATTTAATAGTTACCTCGAAATACCCATAATCTTGTATATTGGTGAGACCTTTATACAAAGCACATTTCATAAATAGGATACTTTCCTAAAATAGGTGAATTAACTGAAAGGAGAATCATATCTACAATTTCAAGTGCTCCAAGTAGTCTATTATAAAATACCTAGTCCATGTTTGCAGGTTCTCTTTTTTGGTAGTTTTGAAGCACCACCTCATAACCATTTTTATTTGGGATTTATACCAACTTGTTGATGTAATTGTAACTTTAGAATGTATTCACTTGTATATCTTACGTATTATACCTCGATGTTTATTCCGGGATGTGTTTGTAATGTAATTGAGTCATGTCATGCCCTGATGTTCTGATCAGGAGTTTCTATAATGTGAACAAGTCATGTCAAGTCATTGTGGGTAACCCTCCTATTTGTCAACGGTTAAAGTCCCCGTAGTTGTGGGGCCCTAGGGTTATTAGACTATCCTAGAGAAGTCGACCCTAGGTGAGTCATTGTAAGTTGGGGAAATAGTCCCTACTGTTGTGTTAAGGATAACCCTCCTTGTTGTTCGAAGGAGGCAAAGTCCCCACAAGTTGTGGGGCACTAGGGTTATTAGACACTCCTAGAGATTTTGGCTCTAGTAAGTAATTGTTAAGTGAGGCCGACATGTTGGAGTGGGTTTCAAGTGAATGAAAGAATATAAATAGAGAGTGAGCCTCTCTATTTATTACACACACACACACTCACTCATTGGGGCGCATGAGTGAGAGAGACAAAATCTATGGAGATCATCTTTATGTTTTTAGGTTTTACTGTTGCCATTGGTGCTCATTCTATATGCTCATTCTATATCTAAGGAAGTTGCAGCATTTTCTCCTTTATGGTTTCCCCAAGGAAAATTATTTGTGTCTCTTGTCTCTTGTGTTTTATTGATGTGCATGTTATTCTCTCAGGTAAAGATCCTAAGATCATAATTCTAGCTTGAATGATAAAAATCTAACATGGTATCAGAGCTAACTTGAGAAGAATACATTGTGTAGTTGTGGAAGATAGGGATTCTTACTTTTTGGGTCTCTCTCCACAATCCATCAGCAAAAGTATGCTAGGCTGACTCTCCATTGAAGGGCGCATCTTTCTATTGAATCGGAATTCAATTCTGAGCATTTTCAGTTTTCAGTGTGGGAAATTAGGGCTTTCTACAGAAGAGGAATTTTTGACTAAGCCCAGAATAGGATTGATCGCCTCATAAAAATCAAAGTTTAGAGACCTCGAACAATATTTTTGGTTGGGTATAACTTTGGGAAAGTCAAACCCTAGTTTGACGCCGAGTTGGAAAAACCCTAAATACTAAAACTGATAAGTTTTGGTACATTCGATAAATCTTGGGATTGGAAAAGGCGCAAGATCTGAAAATTGTATAGGTCGAATATAAAATATGGATGTACTCTTTGTCCAAAATTCAGCCTCAGATTCACTGTATTCTGGGAGATATGATCCCTACAAGTTAGGGTTTCAACCTCTTCCAGGATTTATCCCTAAACAAGACACCTGGGGAGAATTGCTATATATTGGGATACAAAGTTTCAAATGAAATTTCTGAAGATGTTCCAGAAATATAGTAGACTGTAATTTTTTTGGTCTATGTTTCAGACCTAGAAAATGAAACGGTGACACGTGGAAGTCCGTATAACTTCGTTGTTTTGAACAGTCCTGTAACTGGTCACCTTGGTAAAATGATCATAAGTCCCAATTGGTGAAACCAATTCTGATGAAACCTATGGATTTTGAATAGGTACCTTCAAGGATACCTCATCCCAAAGTTTCAGACAAAGAGGAACAGTAATTTCAGAGATACCATAGAAACAGTATCAGGCATTTCTGCAGAAGAAATTGGAAAACTAGGGCTTCCTGTTCTGGGAGCTTCCCTCCACTGTTTTCAGAAAATCAATACATTGGAAATCTCACTTTGAAGAGATATATCTTTCTATCCAATAAGATCTGAACGATTCCAAGTTTTGAAAATTATGGTTTCTCTGACAAACCCTAGATCAGCCAGCTCAAGAACTAGGACGGACACCTCAAATCGGTAAGATCTAATCTTTTGCTATTTTCATTTGAGGTTCTCATTTCAAAATGATCTATCACATTAGATTGATGATAATATTGGTGAAGTTTACAACTTCCAATCATGGAATTATATTATCTCTCTAAAGAAAATTAATTGGACACCTACATGAGTAGAGAGGTTTTAGTTCCAAAGGGTGATGAGGCTCAAGGCCTTACACAAGAAGAACTTGGTCAAGGCCAAGAAGATCATTGTTGATTCAATCACGGATCGAATTGTACCACAAGTTTCTTCCCTAAAGACACCAAAGATGTTTGATTCCTTGACCAAGCTATTTGAAGGAAATAACATAAATCAAAAGATGGATTTAAGAAACTAGTTGAAGAATGTGAAGATCTAGAATGTAGAGACCATGCAGTCATACTTTACGAGGGTCTCTCAAATCAAATAACAACTTGAAGTAGTAGAAGAAGAAGTGGAGAATGCAGAAGTGGTGATAGACACCTTGAATTTCCTCCCAGGATCATGGGATTCATTCATTCGAGGAATGTGTGCCAGAAGGAAGTGATTAATTTCAGCAGACTCTGGGAAGAAGAAGAAGCTCAACTCATAAGAAGAGAAGAGAAGATGGGAGCAACTGAAGATCAAGCTCTCACCATCCAAAGAATATCCCTCAAGCGATGAGGAATATGAAGGACTCAAATCTTGAAGAACCTCTTATCCATCTTAGCATTTGGAATTGAAACAATGTTATTATGAATGAAGAAGACGATGAAGCTGAAGGCTCAAGAAGGAGTCTACCCATGAAACAAATAAATATAAGTATTCAATTGTCATTTCATGATATTGTTTTGATTATGCATTTGTTTATATTTAGTTGATGTATTATGCATGATAGAATGTTTGCATTAATGACAGTATACTACTAATATGCATGTAATGGGTAAGTAGCTCATGGTGCTATACAACTCTCCATTGCTACTTATCTAGAATGAAACCTCTTTGCTGACATATTGGATTAGTGCACAATCTCAATGTTGTCCTGGTAGAGATGGAAGGCATCTAGAAAAGTTTTCATGAGATATGGATGAATGTTGTATTGGCTAAAGTAGTTGCATGATCATATATTTATGTATAAGAACTTGTGAGTATGAATATTCTTATGAAATGTTTCTAACCATACAAATGCATTTGAATTGTAGGAAAGATCACATAAAATCACCTACAAGCAAAGAAGGATGAGACTTTTTCCGAAGAACAAGTGATGACAGTTCAAGATGAAGAAAAATATGAACAATGCAATGACATCATTAATGCAGAACCTTCCAACCATGGAGAATTAACCAAGAAGAAAGGGAAGACCAGTTCAAGAAGAATGATGTCTAGAATGCAGTATCAACACATGAAGGGAAGTTCGTAGTTCCATCATGTAGTAGATGAAAACATCATGGGATACAAGGCAAGATTCGTATCACAAGGCATAGACTACAAAGAGACATTTGCATCCACTAGAAATACACATGACAGGAAGAATCATGTGTGCAAATAAAAGAATGCCTTGTACAGAAGACACCCATGGGATAACACATACATGAGGAGCTTGATGAAGATCTGAACCTTTGCTACAAGGTTTATAGAGGATGAAAAGCTCACAGATGGGTGCGAGAAGAACTTTTGAAAAAGTTCAAGATATTGGTATCGAGTGATCGTAGATGGATACTACTTGTCACTCCGGTACAAAATGTTTCAGTGCATAGAGTACGGAAGACAGAGGGAGAATGATGCTCTGTTTTAGATGGAGTGACTACAGAATATCCTGAGGTTCGACATGGTACGACATGGTGGACATATTACTGATGACTCTAGGCTTTACTGAGAGTAAAGAGGATTCCAACCTTTGCTTCAAGGTTGAAGGCAGAAGACCAGAGATGCTCCTGTTATATGTCGATGACTTGTTCCTGACAGAAAAGAGGAACTCATTAAAATTGAAAGAAGAAGACTTGCTGCCGAGTTTGAGATAAAGGACTTGGAGATGATGCACTATTTTCTAGGCATGGAGATGTGGCAGAATGCGGATGGAATATTCCTCAGACAAGGTAAGTATGTAGTAGATATCCTGAAGAGGTTCATGATGATGGACTGCAAGTACATGGCCACACCTATGGCATCAAACCTGAAGCTATTGAGTGTTTCTTCATTAGATTTAGTTGATGCCATGATGTATCATCAGATGATGTATTCCTTGATGTACCTGACAAATCAAATACAAGACTAGATATTTGCTTTGCTGTGAACACATTGAGACATGTTCATTTGATGGTTACAAAGCATGCAGTGAGGCACCTGAAGGGTACAGCTGATTATGGGCTCAAGTATGAGTTGAATCAGAAGATTAACCTGGAGGGTTATGAGGATTTGTATTGGATAGGAAGTGCCATTAATAGGAAGAGCACTTCGAGGTGCTACTTCAGTATGATATCAAATATCACTATATCAGGGATATGGTGTAGAGAGGAGCAGTGAAGCTCCAGCATGTTGCGACGGAGGAATAGATAGTTGATGTATTGACGAAGCCATTAGCTAGAGTGAAGTTTGAGTACTTCAGGGAGAATCTTGGTGTTCTCCAGATTGAGATTCCCTCTAAGGGGAAATGACGAGAGCCATTCTGACATGGTGAGAGGATTAGGTTCCTTCCATGGTCAGATGCAAGGGCTGAGCCATTTTGTCATGGTGAGAGGATTTGGTTCCTTCCATGTCAGATATGAGTGCTAAGCCATTCTGATGTGACTGTAAGATTGGTCCCTACATGATCAAATGTAAGGGCTAAATCCCATTCTTGGAATGGAGGCACCTGGTCAGTTACCAAGAAAACTTAGTCTAGGACTAAGGACCGTTCTGATATGACTATAGGATGTAGTCTTACATGATCAGATGTGAGCGCATGGCCATTTTGATGTGATTGAGGGATGTGTTCCCACTTGATCAGATATAACGACTGATGCCATTCTCTAGGAGAATGGAGGCACCTATTTAGTTACCAAGAATCCTCAGTTTGGGACTGAGAGCCCTTTCGATGCGATGTTTTTGAACATGGTCGAATGTAAGTGCAGATCCCTTTCGATGCAATGTTTTCGAACATGGTCTAATATAAGTGCTGAGCCCTTCCGATTCAGTGTTTTTTGAACATGTTCAGATGTAAGTGCAGATCCCTTCCGATGCGGTGTGTTCGCACATGGTCGGATATAAGTGCTGAGCCATTCTGGGGTGATGTGTTTACACATGGTCAGATGTGAGTGTTGGGCCTTTATGACAAGATGAGGTTAGATGTGAGTGTTGGGCATGCCTTTCTGACAAGATGAGGTCAGATGTAAGAGCTGGGCGGGCCATTCTGACTTAGTGTCAAATATAAGCACTGAAGAAGACCTACATGGAGGCTAGGCCTACAACCAACATGAAAAAGGGTTGGCTCTGTAGAACTTCCTGTGACAAGAAGCATGAAGAGATAGCACCATTTGATTGAGATAGCAGAAGTAGTAATGATGATGATGATCTAGTAGTGACAATCCAGATCAAGTGATGATCTAGACTTGATGATGATCCAGCAGTGACGATCCAGATCAAGTGATGATCTAGACTTGATGATGATCCAGTAGTGACAATCTAGATCAAGTGATGATCCAGACTTGATGATAATTCAGTAGTGATGATCCAGATCAAGTGATGATCTAGACTTGATGATGATCCAACAATGACGATCTAGATCAAGTGATGATCTAGACTTGATGATGATCCAGTAGTGATGATCCAGATCAAGTGATGATCTAGACTTGATGATGATCCGGTAGTGATGATGATCCAGATCGAGTGATGATCTAGATCCTGATGAATATGAATTGAAGATGAAGATGAACTGAAGATGATAATGACAAGAACTTGATGATGATCCAGATGATACAGAGAAGAAGACTTGTGCTGATAAATTGTGTTGAGAGAATACCTTCCTAGTTAAGAGGGAGTGTTGATGTAATTCTAACTTCGGAATGTATTCACTTGTATATCTTATGTATTATACCCCGATGTTTATTTCGAGATGTGTTTGTAATGTAATTGAGTCATGTCGTGCCTCGACATGCCGATCGGGAGTTTCTATAATGTGAACAAGTCATGTCAAGTCATTGTGGGTAACCCTCCTATTTGTCAAGGGTTAAAGTCCCTGCAGTTGTGGGGCCGTAGGGTTATTAGGCTATCCTAGAGAAGTCGACCCTAGATGAGTCATTGTAAGTCGGGGCAATAGTCCCCACTGTTGTGTTAAGGATAACCCTCCTTATTGGTCGGAGGAGGTAAAGTCCCCACAAGTTGTGGGGAACTAGGGTTATTAGACACTCCTAGAGATGTCAGCTCTAGTAAGTAATTGTTAAGTGAGGCCGACATGTTGGAGTGGGTTTCAAGTGAATGAAAGAAAATAAATATAAAGTGAGCCTCTCTATTTATTACACACACAGACTCACTCATTGGGGCGCATGAGTGAGAGAGGAGAAGTTCTATCAAGTGAGAGAGAGAGAGACAGAAGCTGTGGAGATCATCTTTATGTTTTTAGGTTTTGTTGCTACCATTGGTGCTCATTCTATCTCTGAGGAAGTTGCAGGGTTTTCTCCTTTATGGTTTCCTTGAGGAAAATTCTTTGTGTCTCTTGTCTCTTGTGTTTTATTGCTGTGCATGTTATTCTCTTAGTTAAATATCATAAGATCATAATGCTAGCTTGAATGATAAAAATCTAACACAACTCACCATATCATTATAGTTGAGTACAAATATCAATGGGAATTCCCTATATATTTTGCCCAATATTTTGATGCAGGGCGATGTCACAATGATGGCATCAACATGGATTGACTTCAAAGTGGTGTCTAGCATTATCACAAGGAAGGATCACCAACCCTTCCTCATATGTTAATTGGATCAACCATAGTTTGGAGGAAGGATCAACCAATCCTTCTTTAAATGTGAACATGCAGTCAACCATGATATAGAGGAAGCATCAGTTTACCCGTCCTTGAAAGTGCACTTGGCGGTAAGCATCACTTAGAGAAAGGATCAATTGAGTCTTACTCAAACATGCACCTGGGGTAAAGAATTACCTAGAGAAAGTATCAACTTCCCTTCCTCAAACATGCACCAATGGGAAAGCATCACTTAGAGGAAGGATCGATTGACCCTTCCTTGAACATGCACCTAGTGGAAAGCATCACCTAGAGGGAGAATAGTCCAACCCTTCCTAGAATGTGCACCTTCATCATAGAAGATTCATTCAACAGCACTTTCTCATAGTGTTTACATATGGAAAGTTATGGAGATTGGCTGGAGAACACATATTTAATGATGGTGTCAAATCCTCCTTTTATACTCTCGAGAAATTGGGAATCTATGTTCTAATGATGGATTCATGGAAAAGGTTGATCCGAAGAAAGGATTGGCTAATCCTTTCTTCCTCTTTCAATATATGGTCTTCCCAACCAAGATTATAGTGTAGTGCATACCAAAACATCTTACTATGATATTGTATTATCCCGAAAACATAATATGTTTTGAAAAGAATGGCCAACACTTCCTTAAACATATATTTATCGTATAAGTGTCATAGAAACCACTTTTTCATAGTGTTCACTTATGGAATGTCAAGGAGATTGGTTTGACAACACATATTTAATGATGGGATCAATGCCTTATTATATACTTTGGATACATTGGTCAACTCTATTAAAGTGTTGTGTCCATGGAAAAGTTGGATCCGATGAAGGATTAGTCGATCCTTACTCTTTTGTTGAGTATGTGATATTCCCAACCATGCTTATAGTGTACAGATTGAACCATCTTACTTTGATATTGTACTGTCCCAAAAACATGATATTTATTCTAAGGATTGAATGGTCTTTCCTTTGTCATATATGTTACGTAGAAGGGTTGGAAAACACTCCATTTTTATAATGTTCTAATAGGGAAAGGCAAGGATATTGTATGTCCAAATCCATGGAGATTAAGGATCCAATGAAGAGGTTGATTTGGTGAAAGGATTGATTGATACTTCCTTTATCATTCATTATATGGTCTACCATACTTAAAGAGATGTGATGCTAATCCATCCTTATAAAGAGATGTGATGCTAATCCATCCTTATAAAAATTTTACGTATGGAAACACCAATTTATTAAAAAATAATAATGTTTTTTGTTTTTATTCTTTTAAATTTATTTGCAAATGTTTTTATGTTTTTTATTTTGAAATTTTCTCTCTTGTTATAAATACAAATTTATTACTTGACTTGTTTTTGTCTATTTTTTATCCTAATATATTTTTTAAATCTATCATACTTACTTGCAATTGCTTCTATGGATTTTTCTTCTTTAGAAATTTACTCCCTTATTTTAACTTAAAATGTTCATTTTTTCTCTGAATATAAATCTATTATTCCATGTGTTTTTGTCTTTTTCTATTCTCCCATTATAATTTATTCTTCTAATATACTTACTAGAATTTTCGTTTGATATTCTAGTTTAGAAATATTCTCTTTTGTTTTGAATCGCGACCTATTATTCCACATGTTTCCGCTCCCATTATAATTTTTACATTCAATCAAACTTCCATGCAATTATTTCCACGTATTTTCTTGTTTTCCAATTTCCTTTCCTATTTAGTTTAGAATTTCCCATCTAGCCTGGTAATAAATAAAATTGCTTTCTTTATACTACTCTATTTTTTTATTGTGTTTTTCTTTATTGTATTTAGGAAGCTGGATGTGTTTCCCCAAGAGAAGATCCCAATTGATACCACATATGTAATGATTAGCCCCAAGATGCTTTTAGGTTGAAGGGGACCCCCGCTATTTGCTAGATTGAGTTCGAGTGAAATGGAGGATTCCTATGTAAGTTACCCATGTGAACACCTCTAGAATAAATCTCTAAATCAATACAATACATAGATATACATATGATACTTGCATATATATGTGATGCTCGTATCTCTACGTTTTAACATAATTTTTGTATTTTGTTTTGACTAATAAATTTTTATTCCAATTGTTTTTTTTTTTTTCTCCTAGTATTCTATGAAATCTCCTTACTCATTTATTTTTTTGGTTCATTTATGTTTCACAATTTCTATCCATTTTTTTTTAACAATTTCTTCTCACATTCTTTTTCTATCATTTTAATCTTACTATTAATTTCTCATTGGACTTTTGTCACATTCTTTTCCACTCTTCTATTAAAATATCTTATGATGAACAATTTCAATTTTCTTATCAAAATGGATACTGATATCGAAGGGGATTTTCAAATGCAATAAAGATGGATGCAATGCTTCAACTTTAGGTAATTACTCTTTATAGCTCCTCTTCAAAAGGTTGCGACTATAGTGGCTCTTCTCATTGAACTCATTTTTTATATTTTCTTCCACTTTGTTATACATGGCCCAAGGTAGTTGTTTCAACTGTCAACCATGGTTTGATTTATCTTTTGAGATTATTTTAGCAACTACTTTTGTATTTGTATATTTATTTATTGCATTTTTACATTACTTTGTTGAGCATCATTTTCGCTTTTGTTCATAGCCTTCATTATACTATCTATATATCATGATCAAGGATAGGATATGAAATAGGGGCATATGTTGTTTGTACGACATTAGGAGTCATTCTCCGGACTTGTGGCTTGTATCAAGTCATTTTGATTCTCATAGATAGTACCCTATGAGATGGATCTCCTTAATTGGATATGATATGGTGGTTTGTATCAAGACCGAGTCTTCTGGTTTGCATCAATACTAATGAACTTATGGTTTGCATTAATTCCTACCTAGTCCTAACATGTTGAGGTGATTATACTATATGATGTATTACTAGTCATGGTCACTGAATGTAAAAAGTTTCTTTTAGGGATTAGCTACCCCTAGACTAAATTACTTTATCATGTGATTAGATGACTCGGGGTAATATATATGATCATCAGTATTTACGGAATAATTGTTCTGAGTATAATACAATAATATGGATAAATAATACGCATATGGACCATGCATTAATTATTTAATGATAATGAGATAAAATATAGAGAAAGAGAAAGAGAATTTCCCATGCAAATGTATGAGTGAGCTCAAGTTATAAATATTCAGTTAAATATGAATACCTCAATCAGTTCCTCAGTCAAAGAAGTAGTTAAACTATTAATGAATGTCATCAGTTAATTAAAGAAGAGCTCATGAATGTTCATCATGCATCAGTTAACTAAAGAGATCCATGCAAAAGTTAATAATAGAAATTGTGCATCGTTGACACTAATTGTGAAGCATCAAATTCATTCAATTAAATATCCCAAATTTATAATCATGCATTTAGTTAATGATTGAGTTCAATCAGTTCACATTTAGTTAAAGGCAGTTAACTCTTAGTTACTAAAGAAGGGCGCATATCTTCTACATGTAACAGAATCTGGAGTGTTAGTTTGGCACTAAAGCTTGGGAGGGAGATAATGATTTCATAGAAGGATTTATAGTGCATGATCCTCCTAGTGAATTCACAATGGGTTGATCTCAGAGTGATTAACCAAGCCTCACATTCTCTACCTTTTCCATGTTAGGATTTTTGGCTTGTTATTAATATGATAAGCACTTGGGAAGTTCAATACAGTTGCATACAATTGTTTTTGCATGGTTGAATTGGACCTCTCTTATCTATTATTGAGGTGTTATCTCTTGTTGGGAAATGCTTATGTGTATTAAACCATTCTATCCAAATCTATCTATCATAATCAAAGAATTGTTGGGTTTTCCATCCTCCGTGTTTGGAGAGTTTTCCCAGGGTGTGTCTTGTCTCTTGCGGTTGATTATTTTATGTGGCTGATTTATTCATGAAATTCATATGTTGTTTATATAAATATTCCAATTTTGTTGATATAAAAATTCATATGTGGCTGATATAAATATTATTGTGTGGCTAGTATAAAGTTTCATAAAGTGTTGAAATCGTCTGATAAAAACTTTAAATTTCAAGCAGCTTCGATTTTACTCAAACATTCACATGGTATCATAGCATAGGGAGTGAAGGACATTAGTTTTGTGTAGAAAGATAAGCATACATAGATACTAAAGGGTTAAGAAAAATATTGCATCCATGACATTATCTTTATTCGACGGGAAGGTCGCTTTCAAGGTACTTCCAACTTCAACGCATGGAAGGTAAGAGTGTTGAACATTCTTGAGGAGCATAATCTTGATTCATTCATGACTTTAGTGGTAGAGGAGCCTAATATTAATGTAGAAAGAGTAAATTACAATAAAAATCAAGAAAAGTCAAAGAGTATAATATATGACTCCATTAAATACAATATTATGTCAGTGATCACACCATTGAAGACAACAAAGGAGTGTTTCAACACACTCACAAACCTGTTTGAGAAGAAGGCCCCTACTTAAAAGAGGGTTTTGAATACTAAGTTGCACAACCTAAATATGGAGAAACATGAGATCATAACATCCTTCTTTACAAATATTTAATTATTTTTTCTACTCTAATTAAAATTTTATTAAGATATTTATCTGAAATAGTAACAAGCACAATAAGATACATAAGATAGAGAATATACACAAGACACAAATATTTTCCTTTGGGAAACCATAAAGGAGAAAACCCTACAAACTTCCTTAGAATAGTTCCATCACTAATACAATACCACAAGATGGAAAAACCCAAGAATAAGATGTATTTTGCAGCTCTTTGTCTTCCTTTGTGTCCTCTCTCTCACTGCAAGCGAGCTTGTGAGAGTGTGAGTATGTGTATAAATGAGGGAGGGATCATCCCAATTTATACACATTAAGTGACTGAACTAACACTTGGTTGGGATGACCTCAAAACCTAGCAGGGCTGACTTCACTTGGGGATACTCAAAAATACATTTTATTATATTCTTCTTGGGGACTAATTCCCTGACTTACAATGGAGATTTTACCTCAATGAACATACACAATAATGACATCTCGAATCAAGGGAAAAAATCTCTGACGAGGGTACAACAATATAGAATAATAATATACAACATAATATATTTCAAAACTACAAATACAACAACACTCCCTCTTAACTAGGAAGGTATTATCTCATGACAATCATAACAATATAGTTAGGTCATCATCGCTAGCGTCATAGTACTCATCTTGTCGATCATTTATTAGTGACATCTGTCAGATCTATCCATCATATGAAGTTTCTACAGAACCATTCCCGTTTCATGTTGGGTGTATGCCTAGTCCCCCTCTAGGTATTCATCATATCCACGAGTAATATATCGCATAGGTACAAACCAAGACCATACATTAAATTTCCACTACAATCACCTGCGTCTCCTATGTTTGTCTCATCGTATCGAGATCATCTCATCATCACAAAAAAACAAAAACTTAGATGCACACCACTTTTCTAATAGACCACCTGCGTTCTTCCAACATAGGAGCATGAAAAGAATCATTACATCTCAGAGACAACTTGTGTCTACCACTACGCAAGAATCACCTAGGATCACACCAAGTGCATTACGTCTCTCCATGGGCATCCTACATTCTACCAGCATAGGAGCATGCAAGTACTCTTTATGTCTCAAGGACAACCTCCATCTACCACTATGTGAGAATCACCTAGGCGCACACCAAGTTTCTTCATGACTAGTGGGCCTCTCATCATCTCCAACATGGGAACGCATAAGGACTAATTACATTCAGGGACAACTTACATTCTATGCTAGGACGAATTACATCCAAGGAAAACCTCAATGACGCATTACATCCAAGTAAAACCTAGGTTCTATGCCAGGACTGATTACATCTGAGGACAACCTTCCAGGACTCATTACATCCAGGGAAAACCTACATTCTATGCCACAACTTATTACATATGAGGATAACCTAACATGACTAATTATGTCCTGGGACAACCTATGTTCTATGCTAGGACTGATTATGTATGAGAACAACCTATATTTCTTCCCATGTGATATCTTGTTATAGTGCATCTTCATCTTCTGGTATTACAATCATCTCTAGCATGGGAGCATGTTAGGACTGATTACGTCTAGGGACAACCTATTTCTACCACAATGTAAGAGCTCGTCACTTCCTCTTTCTAGGGACCTCGATCTAGATGACACCAAGTCTCTATCTAAAGTACTCAAACTTCACTCTTGCTAGTGGGTCAACGTATTGGTTGTATGGTTGTTTGTTTCCATGTACTAGAGATTCATTCCTCCTATCTGCACCATATCTTGGATATAGTGATACTTGATCTCAACATGCTTTAACTTTACATGGAACATTGGGATCTTTGACAACTTCATGCAACTCTGGTTGTCACAAAAGATTCAAGTTGCATCTAACTCGAGATCAAACAAATAAGGCAGTATTTTTCAAAGTCATACTTCTTCACAGCTAGTTGAACAAGCTGCAACATACTCTTCCTTGATTGTACTTAGTGACATGCAAGGTTGCTTCCTTATAAACCAAGAGATCATACGATATCACAAATTGAAGCAGAATCCCAAAGTTCTCTTCCTATCAATGGCAGTGAATTCCCAAACTAAATCAACATAACAATGCAGGTTGATATTCTTATTCACATCATACTTGAGCCCATAGTCAATTGTACCCTCCAGGTACCTCAATACATGCTTTGCAACAATTAGGCGAACATGTCTTGGATCCGTTAGGAACTGGCTCAAGCTGTTATTAGCAAATAATATTCCAGGTCTTTTTTTCATCAGGTATAGTTATGAACCAATCATCTAACGATACATCATGGAATCAATTATATTTGATGAAGCATCACATAGTAGCTTCAATTTTGACGCCACAAGTGTGGCTATCGCCTTGCAGTCTAGCATTCTGAATGTCTTAAAAATCTCCAAAGCATACTTTCCTTCACCAAGGAAAATCCCATCTGAATTTTACCACATCTCCATTCCTAAGAAATAGTGCATCATCCTTAGGTATTTCATATCAAACTCATTAGAAAGCCTGCTCTTTGCATCTACAATGAGTTCATTCTCACCTATCAAAAATAGGTCATTGACATATAGTAGGAGTATCACTGGTTTTATGCCTTCAACCTTGAATTAAAGGATGGAATCTGCTTTTCTCTTGGTAGATCCTAATCCCATCTGAAAGATTTTCATCATGTCATGCCATGTCAAGATTATTGAGCCCTTAGATATTCTATTGTCACTCCCTCTAAAGAGGAGCACCATCATCCCTCTATATATTGTACTCCTTTCATAAGAACATTTTCTATGGAGTGACAGGTAGCCTCCTATGCTATGATATTCTATGTATCCATATATGTCATCTGTCAAGGTCATTGGATACCACGATCCATTATCTCAAACTTTGTTGAAATTTCCTCTTGCACCCATCTATGAGTTCGTTGTCCTCTGTAGGCTTCCATCTTCAACCTTGTAGCAAAGGTTGAGATCTCCATCACTCTAGGTGATCTTCAAGCTCCTCATGTAACTGTATGTGCTACACATGGATTCCTTCTGTGTTTAGACAAATCCTTATGTGCACATGTGGTTCTCTACTTGATATGCACTTCTACTTCTATGGAGTAGTGTTTCTGGTCAATGGACTCTATCATAATCTACCCCCGCTTTCTGAGAGAAACCACGAACCATGCTTTGTATTTATCGATGTTGTCATCTATTGCATGCATGATATTGTATATTCACATGGAAGACACTACAGAGTTCCCTTTAGGTTTCAAAACCGTATCCTGGAAATCATTCTCTATGATTACTTGGCATTCGTCGACCATGAAATCCTTTTATTATTTCTTCTTGGTTTCTTCTTCATAGGTGGAAGGATTTGCATCAATGATGTCGCACAACAGTGCCACATAAATAGAGTGTTTTTTAGGCCTCTTCCTTTCTCTAGAAGTATCATTTAGAGAACCATACTTTTCTTCTTCTTGGGTGATCTCTCATTCCCAAGCTGGTCTTTTTCTCTCGAGGTCGATCTACCTATCTCTGTTTCTTGTCATATTATGATTCTCATATTCTTCTTAATATATTTTTTGCATCATGGTGTCTTTGTCCTTGGAACTTAAGGTTCCTCTTCATTTTTTTGGAGTGAATCTTCTCGCAGAATCGTTATCACTTGTTCTTCGGAACAAGTCTCATCCTTCTTTTCCTATAGGTGATTGTATGTGATATTTCCTACAAGTCAAATTTAGTTGCCTAATTATAAACATTTCATAATTTCCAAGACATATTAATAATGACAGGTTCTAATGCATGAATATATATGTCACACATTCATGCAACTATCTTAGCAAATGCTACAACATTCATCCATATCATGTATGTATACGATAAATTTAAAGATTCCTTCCATCTATACCATAACATTACTAAGGGTGTGCACTGCTCCCAATATGCTTGCAAAGAGGTTTCATTCTCGATAAGTAGAAATGGAATGTTGTACAACACCATAGGCTACTTATCCATCACATGGAAGCTAGTAGTATATTGTTCATAAATGTAGACACTGAATTATGCATAATACATTAACTGAATATAAATATGTACACAACTAAACAATATCATTTAAGTAACTAGATATATAGGAAATGACAATTTAAGTAGTTATCTTTGATTTTTTGGTTAGTGGACTACCTCTTGACCCTTGTATTCTTGTAAGAATTAATGGAGCCTTTGACAATGTGTTCTACTTCATCATATGATTCCGGGAACCTATGTCCATCTTGCTCATCCTTGTGCAAGTATTCTATACCATAGACCACATGGGTCTTCATACTGGTTATGAATATGAGAGTCACATCTCCATTCACAAATTCCTCCCTTCTTGTCCAAATATTGAGATGGATAAGATGTTCTTCTTTATCATGGGTTGAATCCTTCTAGATTAAAGTACATTGTAGTGGGGATTTGTCCCCAGCTACTTATAGAAGCACCAACCTTAGATCCTTATGATCATAAAGAAGAGTTCAATGGAAAATAGAAAAGAAAACTAAACTAACAACATAAAGAAAATATTTTTATCATTCTTTAACATATATCGGCTAAACTAAACTAATGCAAATAAATAAAAACACAACTCTTTTCCTGTAGAATGGGACACCGTAGCTGTCCTGGGAAGTGGTTCTGCAGATCCACGGTTTGGTTCTCTATTGGCTCAACCCTCAACCAATAGAACCTAGTCAACAGGGGTCCCACTCTATCAACACTTGACTCATTGCGATCTCCCTGAGCATCGACACAGACAGGTTTCACCCTGTCTAGCAACACCTGCAGAGCAAATGAGGTCTCACTCGAGATGTTCAAGGGAGGGATGACAGAACCAATTTTCCACAGTATAGAGGAGGATTAGGGCATCGACGATTCATTGTCTTAACAATCATAACAGACCAACTTCTCTAATAGAACCATTCATCATTTCACATCATTCACTCATAATTGTAATAGATCTACCAGTGCGGAAAAATATAACATCATTCATAAATAGTAAAACATCGCATCATAGATCCATATTTCAGAGCCACTTAGCATGTATCATAAATTTTGCAAGAACAAAAAGATAGAAAAATACAATATAATAGTGATCACGTCAACATCCATCTTATCATATTACTTCTGCATAACCACATATCAAAACAGATAATAACTTATCTCTTTATTCAGACCAAAAACATACCCCCAAAACAGTCTATGATCAACTTGATCTCTATCACAGTCATCTACCGATCTATATATTCATTCATAGCTCTTATTTATATATATCTACTTGCACATTTACATTCATGGTCCACTTCTAACTAAATCCTAACCGATTTAACTAACTAATGACCAATACCCACAAAAAGTGGTCAACAAGTACAAAAAGTGACACAAAATAATCAAAAGTAGTCTATCTTCTGCATATCACTCTATATTTTCCTTACACGGTGTCTTTTGAGCTTGCACAACATCCGCAATGCTACACAACTTACCCCAACCCCTTTCCAACAATCCCCCAACACAGTCTTGTGGCTTGTCCTCGAGCCATGTCAGGTAGACTTAGTGTACTCATTGATCTTAATCTTGAAGTCTTTGTATTGCTGAGATATTTATGTGACTTGTGCTTTGACTTTATTAGAAACATCCTAACATGTAAGGCCATCCTGCTTCAATAGGTGCTCCACTATCTTGGAATTAACCTTTTTCTTTTTGTTCTGCACAGCCTGCAGTGCAACGACTGCTTTTCTCGACACTCTTGGAACTCGTCAATTTGGTCACTAAGTTTTTGATGTCACTCCTATGCTTTTGCAACTCGCTGCTGGAGTTCCTTCAGTTCTGCAAATCATGTGATCAACACAATTGGTGGCATCATCGTGAGCGTTGTCTTCACTATTTCCAACTGGGTCTTAGCTTCCTACAACTTCTTGGTGAGTTGATATAGATGCTCATCTTGAACAACACTACCCCAAAATTGTGTAATTGCATTCGTGACCTTCTTGGTATCATGCTCCTTTTTGTATCATGCTCCATTTCATCAAACTGTGCCAGAATCTCTTCACTAGAAATCTTGCATTCTGCAACATGCTCAGGTGGAGTGTCTAGGTAAACCATAGAATTCAACAGGATGTTGTCCAACTGGAGTTGCATGATGACTTCTCCAATTCTCTTGGCCTTGGCAACTGCATCCAGCTCTATTGTGCTTTCATGGATGTACTGGAAGGAATTTGTAATGGCCTGTTCTACCTTCCCTTGACTTGTGAACAACTATGCCTTCTCAATAACAAGGAGGTCAATTTCCTTTTTCAATTCAATAATTTCTGCAGTAGTCTTCCACTTTAGTTCCTCCTGCATTGTCTTCCATGCTATGATCTCTTGCACTTTTTCTTCTACCAGATGCTCCCGTACCTGTCACAATTCCATAAGTTCCTTCTTCATTATTTCTTCTTCAGTCTACGACTACAAGTATTGGTCGTTGAGTTGATTTTGTCTTTCTGCCAAATCTTGGTTGGAGACCTACTGCATGTGTAATAGCATTTGAGTCGGTATCTTGTTGATTTCCAATGTAATGCTCTGCAGTTGCTGTAGTGAGGAGTTTACATCCTCTCATCTGACATCGATTGCAGTTGGGGGAACCTTAACATTCTTGTCCCGTGGCTCAGTGCTAATCAACACGAAATCCTGCCCAACTATACTTTTAGGTCCTCTTCTTGATACAACATTATAAATAAAATCTAACTTGATGCGTACCTCAGCAAAACCGTCCTAGGCAGACCTCCCCATTTCTTTTGTGGAAACATCAGACGAGTCCATGACAACCTTAATGAGACACTGTAATTGTCCCTCCAACGTGGATCTGGTACAACTGTTGGTGTTCTGTTGCATTTTCCTCTTCATCCTTATCTCTTTAACAATATGTTGCTCCTCTGGGTCCATAAGATTTTTTGTTGATTATTTTCCATCTGAATCATGATGACTCTTCTCCTTATACACAGGCTCTTTAGGGGCATCTGTTGGTGGTCCCATCGATACTTCTTCTATGCTTACTAGTTCGCACCAGTCTGCAAGCCAATCCTAGATTGATGTGTCCAATTTCTCATCTATTAGCTTATAGCACATTGGCAGCCATTTCTTTTCAGGGTCACGCCTAGCCTGGACCTAAATAGTATGCGGCCCGATGGTGAACTGCATAATCTACTGATATTTTGTTGCCGCTATGTCTGATAATCTTGGAAATTTAACTGCTGCTACTTGTAACACCTCCCAGTAGACCCAAAAGTGGATCGTACAATCTTCTTGTCGACTGGGCTCCTCTACCCACCACACGTTTTGATATCAGGCGCCTTTGCACACCTCAACAGCTTCGACCGCCATTCTTTGGTAATCCTCTAGCTCTATCCAAGCCACCAATGCAATTAAGATCAAGAGCCAACTCTAAGTGAAGGGCCGCTCCTCAGCCTGAACTACAATGCCATATTTAGTTTATTGGTTCAACAAAAAGAGGGACCAGTTCATTTGGACTCCCTTGGCTCATTTCTGCACACATGCAATCACCCCCGAGTTGCATTAAATAGGGATATTCTTCTTGAAAATATTAGTTTCCAAAATCTGTGCACTAATACGCACCGCTCTGTTGTTAATGCTGTCGATGTGATAGGCTCTGCCATCACACTGCAAATCATACCTCTCCTTCAATCGTTCCACTAGTCGCTTATCATTATCTCGGCCTTTGAAATATTGCGATGCGTCTGGCCCATCCTTTGGCAACCACACAATTTCAGAAATCAAATCAATGGTGAGGGTGATTGGTGTGTCCAACCACAACTTTCCTCCATGGAAGCATGCCAATAGCTATTTGAAACATGCATTGGATTCATTTAGCTACCCAAAATATGGCATGTTGATGAGGCCTAGCAACCTAGACTTATCCAGCCCTTGCGCCCATGGCTGAGGAATACGCACGACTAGTCCTCCTACGACCAAAGGCAATGAATCATAGGAATAATATACTACATCCTTCTATAGTAACAAATCATGATCTTTGTACTTCATCTTCATCAACACAGGGACAATGTCGATGGTCCACATCATCCCTTTTGGCAGCGGTGGAATTTTCAGCTGATACTTCTGATTTTTGGTCAAGCATCGAGGCTTCGCACCAAGTCGGGTGGGTGCAATGTACCCTAGAATATCCTTCATAGAAACCCCAGTGTGAACCATTGATTCGATAGCTTCAGAGCTAGATGACCCTGTCTAGGTAGTTCCTTCCCCTTATGTTCGGATGGAATTTCTCATCTACCTCTTCTATGGGAGCATGGAGCTTGGCTTCTGGTCCTTCCACTTTCCCCTATGAATCGATGATGATCTGATTGGCATGCTCATGATTTCTTCAACATTGGAAGTGGGTCGAACTAGTGATTCCCTCTCACATGAAATATCCACAATGTTGGGGTTGCTCAGCATGTTGCACCAATGTACCTCACTAGTTGAGCTATCACACATCCTCCGCTTCACTCTATGACTTACACGCTACCCTCAACAATAGATATACTCTATGTAATTAATCTCAACACAAATCAATGGTGCTTTCAACATGCATTGAGAACCTTCTTATAATAGGTGGGGGATCCATCCGTCATCATAACTAAATCAGCTATGGTCATCATGAATAAAACCCACATTAATTACCCAAATCTGTCATCGATTCTTTCAACCCAATGGTCAGATCATCCATAAATGTACGTCGCTTCAACAAGTGCCACTAGCTAACTTCTTTTAACTACCCGTATTTATTGCTTATTTGACTAAATTGCAGCCCCATGTTTGTCATGGGATGGCTACCTAACTGTGATAATGACCCCTATTCTTGCGCAACCCCTTCCTTCTGGTGCGCCCTTCCTCTTTCTATGTATCCTTATTATTATTTAATTTTTTTTCAGTGCCCAGTGCCTCAGGTATGCGAGGTTATTTCCATGTCTGATAGGGCTCCAAATGACTTCCATTCACAAGCTTTGGAAGCACCGCCCCATTTAATTGATGCAATTGAACTGCGCCCCCAGAGGTAATAGAATTAAAAAGATAGGGACCTAACCAGTGCATCTGTAACTTACCTAGATGCTTCAAGAACTTGCTGTCGTAGAGTAGCACTAAATCTCCTTGATGAAATTATTTGTTTTTTATATGGTGATCATGCCATACCTTCTATCTATCCTTCTCGATGCACTGATGGAATCCTGCAATAAAACGGTCTTCTTCAAGTTGCATCAACTATGCTTCACGCTCTTCCAATGCTGCATCATTATCCGTGTCGGTTGCTGCTGTAATGCACATAATGGGAACGATGTACTCCATAGGCATGACCGCCTCTTTCCCATATACCACTTCAAACAGTTTTTTCCCTGTCAGTCTTTTGCATGTGGTGCAGTACGCCCACAGAACGGCTGGAATTTCCAAATCCCAGTCATCTCGGTTAGCATTACATACCTTTGTAAGTGCATGCTCCTGGATTTTGTTGAATTATTTTATAGTCTCATTTGCCTGCGAATGGTATGGTGTACTTTTATTGTGATGTATCTGCATTTCCTTTGTCAGCACTCTTACTGTGTGATTGATAAAATGGCTTCCTTGGTCACTCATCAGTATCCTGGGACATTTGAACCGTGTCACAATGTTATCAAATATAAATCTTGTTGCTATCGCAGTAGTGCAGTCCACAACTGGGGAAGATTCCACCCATATTGTCAAGTAGTATGTTGCTGTGATTATGTACCATGCACTAGTTCTTTTCTCAGGTGGGTTAATTTGACCCACAAAATCCATAGCCCATTTGTCGAAAGGTTGCAAAGTCACCTATGGTACTAGTGGCATCTCATCTCGTAGTGATGGTTTCCTAGTGCATTGACAGACATCACAACTTTGTGCATAATCTGCTACATCATTATGTATGGTGGGCCACCAGAGACCTATGCAAAGAACCTTCCTTGCTATTGCACGACCCCTATAGTGCCCCCCAGTGACTCATGCATGTGTCTCTTCTAAGATCTTCCCTTGTTCATGTGGTAGGACACATCACCACAAAATTTCATCAGGTCTTATCTTATACAGGTGTCTGACAATCAACTGATAATCATAATCCTTAACCACCAACTACTTCTTTTGACCTGTGGAAAGTTCTTCTGGTGCGACTCTTTTCGCTAAAAACTAGATTATTGGGGCATAATGGTTGTCGGCCAAGTCAACTCAAAATAACTGCGCATCAGGCAGTCCATCTTTGATGTTAGTAGGCTCCTCGCCTGCCTCAATTCTGGATAAATGATTGGGGCCAGCATTTAGGTGACCTTATTTTAGAATTAATTCAAAATCAAACTCCTGGAAGAGAAGTAACTAGAAGCATATATTCCCCCCCCCAACATAAGCTTATTGACTGGATACTTCAAAGTAGAGTGGTTAGTAAACATCTTGAAGTGGCCACCTAAAAGGTAATGCCTGAATTTTTGCAGCGCATAGACCATCGCTAGACCTTTGCGCTATGTGGTCATATAATTCTTCTTAGCGAATGACAAATTCTGATTAGCGAAAGAAATTGGGTGATCTATATCTTTTTCTCCTGGCTGCGTGAGCACTACTCCCAACGCAATAGCAGATGCATCAACATGCATGTGGAACTCTTTGTTCCAATCTGAGAATAAAAGTATTGGTGCTGAAGCGATCCTGGCCTTCAGCATGTCGAAACTAATTTGACAATATGGGCTCCATATAAAGACAACATTCTTATTCAGTAGTTTCTCCATCGGGGCAGTGATTGTAGTGTATCCTCTAATAAATTTGCGACAGTACCCCATGTGCCCCAGTGTCTCCTTGAGCATATTTACATTGTTCGGTGGTGGAAAGCTCAAAATGAGCGTTATCTTTGTAGGATCAACTAGTAATCCTTACTTGCACACAATGTGACCCAACAGTATCCCAAATGATGCACAAAAAATGCACTTCTTGGAGTTCAACCTGATCTGATGTTGTCGACACCTTTCCAACATCAGTCGAAGATTTTCCAAATGATCCTTGATTAGGCCATACACTGTCCAATCATCCATGTACACCTGTAGGAACTTCTGAATGAAATATTTAAATGCAGCGACAACAACTCCAGAAAATATTGTAGGTGCATTGTTCATCCCCAAAAGGCATCATCATGTATTGGAAGCAGCCCCACTCGGTGAAAAATGTGGTTTTATGTTGATCCTCCTTAGCGATTCTAATCTAGTGATAACCAGATAATCTATCTATGAAAGAGTACATTTCTTGACCACCTACTCCTTCAAGTACTTCATCTATGAATGGGGTCAGAAATGGGTCATACATACAGGCATCATTCAATTTTATTAAGTTGACACAGATTCGAACTTCACCTGTTTTCTTGTCTTGGACCACCATGGGACTGATCCATTCTGATTCTTCTATGGGCTCAATGATTCCAACATCTATCATCCATTCAAGTTCAACCTTGACTATTTCTTTGTAACATGGATTCAGGTGATATGGTCTCTGTCATACTAGTTTCGAATATGGTTTTAATGGAATATTAAGTTTCTCCTAGATTTCCCAGTATTCCTTCATTTCTGAGAACTTTGTCGGAAAGAGATCTTGAAATTCGTGTAGCAGGTCTGTGATTTTTGCCATGGTCTCCTCATCCCAATAGTCCCCAACAATTGTGATTTTGGGGTTCTCTTCTGTCCTAATGTTAACCTTTCTAATCTTAAACAGATGACTCATGGATCAGTTGGTACATCTGGTGCTGCAACGTCCCTACTTCCTTCTGTATCCAAGATATTGATATTTCATAGCTCATCATCATATTTAGGCTCACCATACATATTATAGCATTCCATTATTGACTGCATGTGGAACTGGACATGTGGATCCATAGGGTATGCAACCGGTACAACTTTTAGAACCACTTCATGAATTATCTGAAGTGCATTGTTAACATTGGGATTAGCGTCTGCAAAAGAAAAGGTCTGTGCAAAGAAAACTGTCAGCTCCTCCCAAATGGTGATGTCTCTTCACAGCTCTGTTGATACATACCAGGATCTTGGAATTTCATCTAGGGTGCGAATAAAGGCATGGACCCCTTCATCCTTTGGTAGGGATGCCCACAATGTTTGGAATTCCATCAAATGGCCACTAGGGTCATTCCATCCATCATACTTTCTAGTCTGCTATACCTCTACATTTCTGAAGTGAACTATCATCAAGTGTTGACACTGGTCCCATCCAGTAATTGTCTTTTTATGAGTTTCCCACCAACGTGCTGGAGTAGTCTTCAGTGCTTCCTCCATTTCCAAAAATCGTTGCGGTTCCAAGACCTTTTCTTTAAATTCCATTAAGAATGCATAAATTTCAGGAAGCCCTTCATAAACTGATAATTATATAATTTCATTTGTGACATGGCATAGTGACTTTGTGATCAAACCGCACTTCCTAAATGACACCTCATGCATGCGATTTTTCCAATTTTCTAGCGCATCCTCAGAATTAGAAGACATAGAACTAGTGCTGTGCTAACCGAGTTCTCCATAAGAAGTGGGGTGAATATAATATTCTGAGATATTGTAGGCATGATCCCACCCCTTCACAAATTCATCCTTTACAAGTTCAATGTATCGTCTTCCCTCATCAGGATCCATAAGCACAATGACCTTAATATATTAGTTCTCAAAAGTCATCATCCGCTTTTTGAAGTTAATGAATACCATGCTATCATTGGCCCATCCAACCCCTAGCATTGCGGGGTAGGATCCTTCACCATTAAAAAATTCACTTACATCAAAATCAACACGAGTCCTGATACCTTCAACATCTATGACCAGGTTAGATACCCATCCAATTGGTTGCACCTTTTCCTTATTAGCTATTCACAGTTGCACAGGGGACCATCCCAATGTAGGCTACCCCATATTTTCACATGTCTATTTTGTTAGGATATTTACATCTGACCCTAGATCCATAATAACCAATTCAACTTCATAGTCTCCAATATGGATATTCATACACATCTCCATGCTTGTATTTTTCTTATGTAAAGAATTCACTGTGGACTCCTTACCTGGGCGGCACAACAAATTTTCAATCTTAGCTAAAGTGTCTAGGTCTCTTTCCAGTGATAAGAAACTCTCAAAGAAGTGATGCAATGTACCATGTTGGTGCGATGGTCCTTTCTCTAGTGTAGAATCAAAAGAGGGAGGCATTTCATAGACGGGTGACTTACTAATATTTCTTCCAATCGCATCCCGGGCTCCAAAAAATGTCTCTTTTTCAGTTGTGATATCAAACGGTGCCTTCTTCTGTCCAGCCAATCGAATCTATGGGTTGGGCCCATCCTCTCCTATTGTGGCTCCTATGTGGGTGACAACAACAAATTCAAGGTCTGATGTTTGGGGCTCCACTAAGATCGTTGCTACCATCAGCCCTTAATTTTGGTTCATTGGGGGATTCTGAGTCAATGGAGGATTCGGGTTCAATGGGAGGTTCATAGGTTGTTTCACAGTTTGATTCTGGATTGGAACTTGATTCTGGGTCTGCAATAGGTTCTGGTTTTGCAGTTGATTCTGAGTTTGGACCTGGTTCGAGCTCTGTAACTAAGGAACGTTCCCAGCTTTCCATCTTGCGATTAGCTATGGGCAGTTTTTGATAGTATGATCAATCGTTGTGCACTATGTAAATGAGCATTGCAAGTGTGGGAAGTCTCTATTATAGTGCCCATATACCCCACAATTATAACACTGGACTGATCCATGACCTTTTTTTCCTCCTCGTCTAAAGCCTCCTTCTCTTCCTCGGAATCCTCTTTGAAATCCTCCCTGTTGTTGATACTACAGCGGGGTATTTGGATGTTGCTGAACATACCATGCAACTTGAACATATTGTGGTTGTGGCTGCACTGTTATTAATTGCATTTGTGGTGGTGGTATATACTGTGGTTGAGGTCAGGAGTTTACCATCTGAGGCTGCATCTACAGTTGCTGTACTACGCGATGATCTTCTCCCTTCACAAAGTATGAGTCATATGTCCTCTCCTACAGCAGATAATATGCACCATAGTATTTGTCTTCATGTCCCACCAATTTACAAAAGGAATAATATAGGTTGGTTGGTTTTGATACTATGTTCTGCATGTAGCTACACTCTTCGTGTCGGTGCCCATAAACTTGACATATGCGACACCATGGTACAATCCTGCAACTTAATGGGTTCAACGCTCCTGAAAATAGATAATTTGAGAAACTGGAGGAGTTATCTTTGGTGTGTCCATTTGCATGACACCGAGTGCAACAAATATCGTCATGATATTCTTTTTCCTTCTTGATGTCTTGTAACTGAAGCGTTAAATTTTCCATTTGCGCCTGGATTTTATTCATGCCAAATGCATTCTCCTGCACAGGTGAAGCTTCCAAATTCATCACAATCCCCAGAGTCTCACTCTGTGTTGCAATATTCTGCTACATCAGTGGTTTCCAGATATGAGGTACCAGGGATGCGATAAACCACTCTTTATGTTGAACGTCTCTCATATCAAAACTGACTCATGCCATCAATGTCTTAAACCTTTCGTCGAAGTCACACACAATCTCATTTAGAAACTTCTTGATCTCTTTCAAATCGGTAATGTATTGTGCCTCTGATTTAGGCTTCTCGAATTCTTCGATCAGTCCCCTCCGAATCTCATCCAAATTTTTTGCAGGGGTCCCCATGGGAACCTGTGTAAATTTCATGTATCAATATAGTGCACGAACTTGCAGAGTAGTCACTAGTTGGCCCTTCTTGACATCATCATCCATGTCTTGTCTAACAGTCCATACTACTTCGAAGAGAAACCAATACTTCTCGGGATCGTCAGTCCTATTACTGTGGAATAGAGGTAACTTTATGTCATCTCCCATCATCCTGGTCCTTCTTCTTGCATATGCCAACCTACTACTTGATTGCTGCTAACAATTCGGGAAAGTCGACGTAGAATTTGTGGTTCTCCCTAAGTTTGAATTGGTGCACAAAGGCGTGGGCACGGTGTTTCTAGGGTTTGATCTTACCACTATCTTGGGTGTATTTTGGGTTTGATCATGCTCTTCGTCACTGTAGGGTCACTTCGTCCCATGTGATTTTCCTTCACGATTTTTCATTTCGATTGTAGTAGGACCTTCCCCTATCCTCTTCCTCTTCTCTTGTCGAAACCTTGCTCCTACCCTTGTACAACCACTTTCTTCCTCAGCTTTCTTCACAGTCTCCTCAAAACTTTCACCCATCTACCCCTTACCTTCCCATTCATCTTCCCCCTTTAGTCATGGCATCCACCACCTCCGCACACCATATTTCTACTACTTTAGGTGCATCTTCAATATACCCTTTTCACAGATAAGAATTTTAATTGACAACTGTAGAGATAATAAGAACCTACCTCTGGTCCTGTTGAAAAATTCCATTTCTACTTCACAGTAAGACTTGATAGTGTCGACTACAAACTCAGTGATATATCCTTCTAGGATACTATCTAGCTAGACCTCAATAGCTCGTGACGCTATGTTGTTAGTTTCTTGCAATTCCTGGATCAATTCAGGGGTCCAGGATGTTGGTTCTCCTCCTTGGAAATTTTTCTTCTTGTATGTAAACTACACCAACCACTTGTACAGTATAATGGGAAACTCACAGAATAAATACTCATGAGGACCGTCCTGTATGTAATTCTCCAACCACTTGTTTGTTGTCAATACAAGGTTCTGATTTTTTGCTTCAGCGAATTCCTGCGACTTTTGATCAAACCAATCTTGGATTTATGGTCATGTCGGATTCCACATCCCCTCCTCTTAGTCACAACAAGGTCCTAACAATGGAACCATTTTTTGGATCAATCCTCAACCAACAGAACCCATTCGACAGGGGTCCCACTCTGTCGACACTCAACTCACTGCGATCTCCCTTAGCAATGGCCTAGACAGGTTTCATTGTGTCTAGCAACACCCATAGAGTGGATGAGGTCTCACCCGAGATGTTCAAGGGAGAGCTGATGAAAAACAATTTCCGCAGTATAGAGGGGGATTAGGGCATTGATGATTCATCAGCTTAACAATCAGAACATATCAACTTCTCTAATAGAACTTTTCATCATTGCACATCATTCATTCATAATTGTAATAGATCTACTAGTGCAGAAAAAGATAACAACATTCATAAATAGTAAAACATCGCATCATAGATCCATATTTTAGAGCCACTTAGCATGTATCGTCAATTTTTCAGGAACAGAAAGAAAGAAAAAGAGAAGATACAATGATTAAGGTCAACATTTGTCTTATCATATTACTTCTTTGCAACCATAGATCAAAACATATAATAACTTATCTCTTTATTCAGACCAAAAACATACCCCAAAAATCGTCTATGATCAACTTGATCTCTATCACAGTCATCTACCGATCTATATCTTCATTCACACTTATTCTTTCTATATATAGACTTGTGCCTTTACATTCATAGTCCAATTCTAACTAAATCCTAACTGATTTAACTGACTAATGACCAATATCCACAAAAAGTGGTCAACAATTACAAAAAGTGACACAAAATAATCAAAAGTAGTCTATCTTCTGCCTATCGCACTATATTATCCTTGTACAGTGTCTTCTGAGCTTGGCAACTTACCCCAAACCCTTGCCAACATTCTCTAGTTGTCTCCACAGACAATTGTCAAACAAGGAATGGATCCAAGATGGTTATGGAGAATGTCTCAACATACACCGTGGGAATGGTATGGAAATGGGAATGGTGGTAGGGGAGTATGTGAATACTTGATTGCAAAAATGTCACAACATACCCACAAAAAGAAAATGAGAAAAAAGGTGTTTTTGGAGAGCCCTTCACAATGTATTTATAGTATGGTCCTAGGGTTTTTTGCCCCAAGGTGATGACCCATGGTATTTCCTTATGGTTTTCTAACCCTTTCTCTTTTTTAGGTTTTTAGAACCCTTTTTAGGGTTTTTGACCCTTTTTTTGGGAGAGAGTGAGGGTAAACCATAGTAAATAATGATGTTTTGGACTATTTTTCATGGAAATACAATTGTGAAGGTCAAAAGTAAGGTAAATATGGTAGGGATATGATGTATGTATATGGTTTATACCATGTGGAGCTAGGTGAAAACTTTTTAGTGTTAACATATTTCCCCCTGATGTGTGAGGGAAGGAGCTCATCGTATGGTTGATGGACATCATAAGATCATGGGAATAATGGTGACAAGAGTGGAGAGACTAGAGAGACCCAAAGAGAAGTGGAGCTTCCTCGTTCGAACTATGGTGGATTTTGGGTTTTTATTATGGGTTCTCAAAAATGGATGAGATACATATAATGTGTGACATGTATATGGATGAGGTGGGAATACCCATGCTCGTAACAATGTCAAAAGAAAAAATAATGGGATCAAGGCTCAAAACATGGGATCCGATCAATACATATACAAATGATGATACATAATGGTGGCCTCAATGGGAGGTTGAATACAATGATGATCTAAATAACTGATACATAGGAACAGTAGCATTCTCATGGAATGCAATATCATCACAACTGATGCTCTGCTAAATCTGGAGGTGTACATATATATGGACTCAATGACTAAGAGTTATAATCTCTATGGTAGAATGTGTAGCATCAAGTACTTGAGATACATGGAAGCTCAACAATGGGGGCTTCTGAACACTATCGCCAACGCAGTCCAGAAATCACAAGGGAAAAGAAACTCTATGGGCCCCACAGTAGACTCACCAATGTGCTAGATTCAGGTGACAACTGAGGTCTTCGACCAAATAATGAATAGACCGATACCCTGTACGAATCTAAATGGTGCGATGATGTAGCTGAAGTTGAGCATATGAGATACAACCATCCCAAGAGGAGCTAATGATTCCTCTCAAGTGGTCTAAGGAATTCATAAATGAGGTGTATGAAACCAAGATGTAGGGACCTCTAGGTCTATCCTCAGGAATAGATGTGTTGAAGATGATAGAGGGATACCTACAACTAATCAAGGAAATGATGTATCCTTGACTAGAAGCATGAGGGGGATAACCAATGATGTGGAAAAATATGGGAACTAACACACTAACTGGGGGAACAGGGGTAGGGGAGTGCGAGGGACTCAAACTTCCTTTGTTTCAGAGTATGACGATAGGGTTGACTTAGCAGTAAATGAAACTGACTCATGGGAGAGGGATCATAGCTGTAATACCAAGAAGGTAACTGCAAATGGGAAATACTAAAGGAGGTAACTGGACTAGTGGTATCTAGGAGATCTGAGGAAGACTCATCGTAGAATAATCTGAACAAAAGTGACCCAATGGTGGGAAGCTACCATACTATAATATCATATGTTGTGGCACCTAAAGACACCGTTTGGGCCTTTTTCATAGTTTAAGGAGCATGAAGAAGGGACATAAGTAAGCTCAATATGACACAATCTCGTGGATTCTTAGAGAGCCTGAGAAAGTAAATGCTCGATGGTGTTTTCATTTTTATAGAGTATGAAAATAGGAATAAGACTCCAGTGTGGCCTCTTTTTCATATGTAGTCTCCTAAGCCCGAAAAATGATAAAAGTGTACAAAGGAGATCTCTCCCAACCTTTGGGGAAGGAAGAATTCCTTACCATTGGTAGTACAACTAGGTTGGAAAAGGTTAAACCTATATCAACTAGATGATTGTTCGAATAATTTCATGAGAATGAAAAAAACCAAGTTTTCTCAGCAATATTTTCTTGATGAGAAGGCTGGAAAAGAGCTTAAAGACAACCTATGATGAGATTTTTCGTAAAGTACGGTCCCAATGTCTGAGAAAGCATAAAAGTATACAAAGGTAAATGTTCTTAGAGAGAAGGTGTTAGGGTGATCCTTTTCTTATCATAGTCTACAATCCAAAAAAGGAAATAAATGAGGCCACATAGACTCCCTTTCAAATACGTTAACGAGCATGAAAGGAAGCAAGTGTGCTCGCCATTCTTTTCATTCTTTTAGGAGTCGGAAAAAAGATTAACAAAAACTCTGTAATGGTCAATCAATAAAGGGGGGAGTGTTTGATATAGGGAAAGATGTTATGTTGTGAACATGGCTCAAAGGAATAAGTGTAGAACACTAATGGGGCCCCCTTACGAGACGATGGTTGGTGGTAAATGTGGCCAACTGTGCACTATGGATGGAGCGGATAGCTCATGAACATGCCAATACATACAAAGGGAGATTCACATGATGGCACATAAATCAAGGTGAATTTTGGGAAATGGACCAAAAAATCATAGTGAGATCACAATAAGAGGGTCTCATAAAAATATAGAGGATAAAAAATCAAACCCGGTGGTGCAAACGACGTCTCAAACGGACTCTAGATGACTATGTGGTGCGCAAAAGAAAAACTATACCATATGGAGGCCTATAAACAGGGGAGGGACCACATGACATCAGTCATTTTCATTGGCCAGTGCTGATTTGGAGTGGAGGATCCCATAGCTCAACCATTGATTTCTTTCAGCTGGATTGGCGATTTTTCAAGATGTGACTTGCAGTGAAGAGCTCTCATTGAACTCATCTTTTTCACTACCGAACTCAGGGGGTTCATGGGGCTAGGACACAATTTTTGAGGGAAAAAATGTGACCAAGGTCACTCATATCAAGTTGATAGACATGAATTTTTGGAATCTATTGGTGAGATAGGTGCAACCCAAGTTCCACCAGTTCAACAGGTATGAGCGACCCTGTCTCTCCTATTTGGTTTTTTTAAGCAAATTGGGTCACACAAAAGAGTCGAACAGGGGAAAATCATTCCAAGATGAGATTTTGTGCATGAATGGACCTCACAGGGATTGTGTGTATGTGTAGGATTCCATGGGTGGTATGGCGAGAGTGAGATATTGGGAACCTTTGAGATGAGGTACGAGATGATACAATAATGTAGGATATACTCGCTCATTGTGGGTTGTGGAAGTACTTCCAGATCCTGCTCATGCATTCAACAAAACTATTGTTGGATAATATGGTGAGCTTCTAGGAATATTATGTTGAGTTTTTTATCATCCAGGAGGAGTAGATAGAGATCACGCTCCTCAATATTTATTTTCTGACTAGGCTCCCTATGTTGGGTGTGATCGATGACACTACACCAAAGCTCACACACAAGCTAGACAACCTATGCAAGATTCATTGCTATGCCTCTGTGGTGGTAAACTCTTTGTACATATTGTTGTGTGACATTGAGAGTTGTGTGAATCGAGTTGTGGAAGCGATGGTGTTGTGGATACTAGGTTCATCGGGACCTCACAAGATCTCAGGTGGTCAGCTCCAGATTGTGGAGCATGTGCTAAAGGGCACATACTTTGTGTGGGACCATATGTACTTGACATAGGTTCAGTGTGTGCTGAACCATTTCAGTTCAATGGGATGGGATTTATGTTTCCCCTCATTCTTGTGCTCATTCTTTTTGAAGTGGCTACCTACTCTATGACTGCATATGGAGGTGTGAGAGGGGGTACCTCATGAGCCTCACATGAGGATGCAGAGTGAGACGATGATCAGGGAGGCATGCAGCTTAGTGGGCCAATTATTCACCCAGGAGATCTTTGCATAGTGGTGGAAGATACCAGTCCTTATAGAGGACTATCCATATGTTGGCATGGATTAACAGGGAGATCTTGACATGCCTTGACCTTGAAAACATGACTGGGGACTTGATGATATGTATAAATGATGATTTATGTGGTTGCATTCATATATAGTTTACTAGCTTAGTGGTAGCCAATTTATGTGTGTGATAGATACTGATGACATACTGTGTGTATGTACAGACATCAGGCCACTCCCTCCAGCATGCTATCATAATTGGAGGGGCAGAGTGGAGGGGTTAGATCCACCTTCTCACGGGCATAAGAGGTTCCAGAGTAGATTGGACTCACTTCATCTCGACATAGAGTGCTTACTAGATGGGATCATCGATGATGGATGGCAGTACCTTGAAGATGATATGATCATCGCATGCTACCATTCTTCTCCAGAGTGGATCCCCTTGATTAGAAGGATCCCAGTCACTGTTAAATATGTTAGAGTAGCGGCACAAGGTGATGTGTCGATGGAGGAGGAGGACATAGAGGAGGACACGGACCTAGAGTACCAGGACCCAGAGTACTAGGAGGAGGACTCTGAATCCAACTAGCAGCTAGTGATGATGTCCCTGGTGCATTGATGCACTAGCATTTTTGTATGATATAGATGCTAAGTTTAGAAATTTTGTGGATCTTATCATTTTGGACTGAACATTATGACATGATATATATATGCACATGGATGCACTATTTATGTGTTTTTTGTGAGTCTTTTTTATGATTATTTTTCATGATGATGCCTATATGATGTATATGACATATGTATGCATGAATATATGATGATGCATGATGCAGTGTTATTTCCTATATGCAGTGATTGATGTGCCACTCTAGAATTTCATTATCCATTTGTTCTGCTACACCATTGAGACTTATGGAAACATTCATGAATGTAATGGATTCAAAATGTCTAACCAAATGTCTAGTGCGCATGAAATTTCTAAAGAGACAAGGATCGCATACACAATAATAGTTATTCAACTAGGAGACAAGCAGCTGGGAGTCTAGGAAGACATCAAGGTGGTGAATAACCAAGGGAATCACAACAGTTAGGAGACTAGTGAAACCATCATACTCATCCTAGTTGTTGTTATCAATGCTAACACACATTCCGTCGATATGAATCAACTCATGTGACTGGGAATAAATGACCCATGCATCCAAGGCGAGATTAGGAGACCATCTACTTGATCCATCAACAAAACCAAGGAAATAAACTATGAGACTCGTGATAATAATGATGTAAAACAAAAAACAAAAACTATGACACAAGTGTACTACATGGTGGGAGACTTCAAGCATAGAACCTATTAAGGTAGATTCCGTTGCAAGGATTCTTCAAGAGATGGCCATCATAGTTAGTGAGGATGTATGCCCCCTTTTTGAGGCATCTATGGACGACATATCAATTGTACCAGATGGAATCAAAATTTCCTTTTCCTAACTTATCATTGGATTGATCGTATATGAGGCCCAGATCACCTTCATTAAAGGCATGAGGATGGATGTGGGAGTCAAAATGGGACTTTGACCTAGTATTAGTTGCTTCAATAATTTGGAGAGCAACATGAGGATTCTCATTAGTTTGTTCGAGCATAAGTAGGTGTTCTTCTAACGGGGAGGTATCGGGTAAAAGTTCGACCACAAGGGAGAGCGACCGAATCTGGCACTCAATGGGAAGTACCGACTCCACACCATGGACAAAGTGAAATAGGGTGAGACTGGTGGCGATATTTGCCGATGTCCAGTAGGACTAGAGGGAGGAAAATAGCAAGTGATTCCTGTTGGATTTATGTTTGTCCACCATTCGTTGGTGCATGGTTTTCAAGATCTTATTGATAGACTCAACTTGTCCAATGCCCTAAGGATAATATGCAGAGGAGTACTGGTGTTCAAAATTCAACATGGAGGATAGCTCTATCCAAATGATGTCCTCAAAATAGAACCATGGTATGAGGCTATTTGTTGGGGGACACCGAAATGTGTGATAATGTGGTTGAAAAAGAACCGTGTCGTGGTATTAGCCTTAAAATTGAATGTCAGCATGGCCTCAGCCCATTTAGTGAAATAATAAACAACCACAATTATGTACTTATAACCATTGACTAAGGTGGGATCGCAATTCATGAACTCAATCAGCCACTTACAGAAGGGGCCGACTGTGACAACAGGATGTAATGGTGCAGGAGGGGTCATTTCATTTGGGGAAAATTGTTGAAAATTGCAGTAGTGTTTGACTGAATGGATGCAATCAGAAAACATGGTGGTCCATAAATAAACGAAACATAGGATCTTCTAGGAAGTGGCCAAACCATAGAGGTATCCCCCATAGGAGCCACTTTGGCAGTCATTCAGGACTTTCTCAGCCTCATCGTGGGTGAGGCAATGACATAAAATGCTGTCGATGCTATGACCATACAGTACATCCTCGGTGAGGAGATAGTGAGTAGCTTGGTGTTGAATGTGCCATCTATATTCATAGATTAAATGGGCTTTGAATTTCTGAGTGCAAACATAGAGGAGAATGCCCCCATACCAGGTGTCTTTCGTAGATATGAAAAATAAGAATTCGTCCGTAAGAGTGAATTTGATTGGTGATGAAGCAGAAGACGGAGGGATTTATATCATTAAGGCAGATAATTCCAAGGCCTTGGTTCTCTTGGGGGGAAAAAAATCCAAATCGTACTCTTGGAGAACAACAATCCACTTAGCATCGCAACCTTGAACAAGGAGGCGGCTCAAGAGATTCCTCATGGGGTTGGAATTGGCCACAACTTGAGTGTGACTCATCAATATGTAATGGCATAGCTTTTGAATAGAAAATATGTTGGAGAGAGCCATATTATATTCATGTGGATAATGTAAAGGGGGACCGAAAAGCTTTGACTTACATAATAGATCACATGCTCATGGAAAGCATCGTCTTCTTGGACCAAAACTCCAGTGATGGAATTTTTGGATGTCGATACATAGAGAATGAACTCCTTAGTGAATTTGGGAGGAGAAAAGAATGAAGCAGAAGTCAAAGATTGTTTCAATGCGTCAAAATCATCTTGCACATGCTTACCCCAAACAAAAGGAATGTTGGTATGGAGCAATCATAAGAGGCCATGGAATTTTGTCGCATATTCTAGAATGAAACAGTGAAGGAAGCCGGCCTTGCCTTAGATACTCTGTAGTTGACACAAAGTATGTGGGGATGGAAGATTCAGAATGGCTTGAACCTTCAGATATTCAACCACAATCCCTTTATGAGAGACGATAAACCCTAGTAAACGCCCAATTGGGACACAAAACACACACTTGAGAGCGTTCAAGGTGAAGTTGTATTTGTAACATCATTTTTGAGTCATGAAAATACCACATTGTATTCATATTTCATATACCATTTGTCACCTTATTCCTCTTTTATCCTTCCATAAGACCATTAATATCCACCATTTTCATGAGTAAATATGGGTTACCTTGTTATTTTCCAAATCATTTATTTTTGAGTATTTGAGTGAATTTGTGGTTAATTATTGAGAAAATTAACATATTTTCATTATACCTTAAATTTGGATGAGTTTGGTGTTGATTATAGGTATATTTGAAGACTTTAACAAGCTCAAAAGTCACTACCTAGCCTCAAATTCGAATTTCATCTTCAATATGTGGGCTAATTTCAAGGAGAAGATCATGGAAATGTGGAGAGAATATCTCATCCAATATTTGTTGGAGGATTTGAAGGGATAACTTGAGAGAAAGGTGGGTATGTTGGAGAATTTTGAGGGATAATTTGGGAGAATAGTGGATTTGTAATTATGGGTTAGTTATCTTGAATTCATGTATAAATAGGAGGGCTCTCTCCTCATTTTGTTAGAGATCTCTCTAGTTGTTTGGAAGTAGAGAATAGTTTAGACCTTTTTGAGAGTTAGTCATAGAGTGGATTTTTTATTGTTATGTAATGGAGATGATGCTTAATGAAAATCCATTTCCTCTCTCATGTTAATTTGAGTTTCTTTCTTATGAATTGTTAGTATAGATTTTTAGTGATGTCTTGGCTATGAATTAGTTGTGTTGATTTTATGCGAGCTCACAAGTTAATGTTGATTATTTTATATCAGTTTATTTCATGCAATATTATGCTTTCTTAGATTAGATTTATTTCACGCAATTTCCTATTTTTTAGATTAGATTTCTTTTCATGTCATTTCCTTCTTTTGCAAGCTTAATTCAGTGTCGGTTGCATTTATTTTTTATTTCAGTCACCTAGAATATCATATTAAGTTAGCAAGACTATGCCCCTGCATATATTTTGTCTGTACCTCACAAGTTTACGCTCTCTCTGGGTTGACAATTAAATCATTGGATATATGTTATAAATTGTTTAATGATTCTTTTCCCCAACATTTTGGCATCGTTGCCATGGAGGTGCTAAATGGGATCAAAATTTAGATAGGTAGATAGTTCGTTTTTTTCTTATTACATAGAAAGGGGGAGGGGGAACGATAAGACACAAGGACGACTTCACTACAAAATTTTCATAGTATAATAGCCAGACGCATCCACTTTAGTGGGTCACCCCAAATCCTTGCTTTTTTTGCAAGCGTGTTTATTTTTCTGCAAAGTGTTTATTTTTTCTGCAAGAGTGTTCTTTTATTTTCTGCATATGCGAGTTTGTTTTTATGCAAGTTTTCTTTTACAGTTTTGTAGTGTAAAAATTTGGATTGCTTTCATTTTTGGGCTAGCCTTTATTTCATGCTAACTTGCTTTTAATGATTTGTTTTGTACAGATTTTTGTGCACTTTTTATTTCTATTTTTGCACTCATTTTGGTACTAACTCATTTCGTTTTTTTTTTTTTTGCATTTATCATGTTCTCATTTTTCATTTTTCTTTTTAAGAATTTGATTTTATTTCAGTAAAATGATGAGCATAATCCTAGAATAGCTCACTCAGATCCTCGCAAAAGCTAGGATCTCCTCTTCTCAAGAAGAGGAGATCTTGATAGTAGTCAAAGATGTAAGTACTCTTCCTGATACAAACAAGGAAGGATTGGCATTCGAAAAATCACGCATTCAGATGAGGAACACCTGTTTGAATTGGAGATTGAAAGGGAAGAAGAAGGAATCTCGGGTGATCAAAATCATGAAGAATATCAAGCAAACGAAAGCTACATCGAACAATGGTTCCAAGTAAGTATTAGGATAGATCGGTTTTGTTTTTGCTTCCATTTTATTAATTCACATTCTCAACATTTAATTTTTCATATAATTGTATATTCTAGGTTTAGTTTTTCATAATTAAAAGATAATCTTGGTTTACTTTTGTTAGATATATTGTTACATTCGAAATTTTATTTTATGTAAATAATCTTTAATTTTTAATTAAAGTAAAGTAGGTAGGTTTTAGTTTTATTTCCAATTTAAAATTACAATGTAGGATGCTTTAATTTTCTTTAATTTTTTTATTTGTTAAATTTTTTATTTCTAATAGTCTTAAATTACTATTTCTTTTTTAATTTTGTTAGGAATTAAAAAATAGTTTTAATCTTTTGAATCTAAAAAATTATGAAATTTTTTATCTCTTTTCCTTTTCATTTTTCTCTTAATAAATTTTCTAGTCATACTAGGAATAAAACTGCATTAGGAATTAAGTTTCTTTTAAATCTATGAACAATTAGAAAATAAAATAAAAAAATTAATAAAAAAATTAAAAAAAATTACAATAAAAATCTATATAGTTTTTGTTTTAATTTTAATAAATTAGTAATACATATATTATCAAATTGATAAAACATGCAACTATAAGCATATATATATATATATATATATATTAAAACAATGCGATTTCTAAACATTAATATTAATGTTAAAAAAAATTAATTTTTTTAAAATAAATAAAACAGAGTGTTTTCCCTCCATGCTCAACTTGCAAACGCTTTAGCCTTTCAGCCTTTCATTCACAACCTGCAAACATAAAATTAATTCTTCTCCACATTTGCGATCGACTGAATTTCAGTTGACTGTGCAAAAAAAAATCCCTTTCTATTTCAGCTGCAATAGTATGTCAGCCTGGTTCAAGTCGCACTAGCAACGCCTATATTTTCTCCTAGCCTGTAAACTGAACCAGCAAAATAATACAATCATTAGGTTGTGGATTATTCTTTTGAGTTAAAAAGTTCCCATGATCAGGAAAACTCTTCGATAGAGTGGCTCCATGATACTACCCATCAATTATCCAGCTCCACCTGCAAACAAACCAAACCACCCCATCCCACATACACTTCCTATGCTTCTGTTGTTTCCACATTTTGTGCTACTTGTAGTTACAAATGATGAGACAAATTTGGCGCATCGCATATCTATAGGTAGACTACGACGCTTAGCTGGGTTGACACCTTCATCGCCAATTTTTGTGCCATTTGCTATCAAAATTCCCACAGTTTATCAAATTTGCACTACATCGTTTACTGTTGAATCTTGGCATGATTATCTCCTAGATCTAATTTACACCTTAAAGCCACAAACCATCACCATATGTTGACCGTTGCAGAAGAACTGTAGAGAAATTCCATACGTGGTGAAGTTTTATTTGGGAGCCCTGGGTTGTTGCAACCATCTTCACAAATCATGAGAGATATAGCTTCAGTTCGTAGAAAAAGGAGGGATACCTTGCTTGATTTAAAAACCATCGCACGTGAAACACTATAATTCTCCGTAGAATTAGGTGCAATATCTCCAATGAAATCCGTGGCCCAGATAACAATCAACTATCTAGAGTGAATGGTTATAACAACATCCCAAGCATCTCATTTTCCAGATAGTGCTTTTCACTCCATTTGTAATTGTTCGATCATGATGAAAATCCAGTAATTCAAGGATCTCTTTGCACATGGATTAGGTTGTTAACCGCTTTTACTCATGTGTACCGGTGGATTGAATTAATAGGGTGGTCTCTCACACCTAGGGCTAATACGTCTGACCTCAAACTATGGATGCTAATGATCTGTATCCATATTTTGGATGCTCAATAACTATCTCAAGCCAAATATCTATTTTTTTTGCACAATAATCCGTCCAAACATCCATTTTCTGTGTTAGGTTTTTCAGAACAAATATCAATTGTTCGTGGGAAAATGCAAAACCTCAACAACCATCATGCCTCCGCCTTTCTTAGGAAATAGTAGCCGATGCGGATGCCAGTTTTTTTTGCGATGTTGAGGAATCCGACTATCACATTTGTTCTATGCATTCAATCTAAGTTATGTCTTATGTATATGTTATTCTTATAATGAAATTTTTGTTTAGAAAATTGATTGGAAATATTGTCCTGTTGTCCATAGTAAAGATATATGATTTGGATATATGTTTATTTTTTATTTTTAACTTCGCCAATATTTCTAAGAGGCATATCAAACAAAACAGTGGACATAAACATTTTGGAAATCGTGATTAATTGACGATTTTGATGGGCACGTGAAACATTTTGGAAATGGAAATTAATTCACAATTTTTGAGTTGTCATAATGTTGATGAGTGTAATGATCATTTTAGATAAACCTAAGTCGTGACTTAACTTATGAAGTCAACAAACGACGATCAAAATAATCTCTACCAAGTAATGTTTATAACATAAAAAATTTCCCATATTCTTTTCAAAGTGGTGACAAATTGGTTGCATGTTGCATACTAGAAGATGAAAATGTGGACTGTGTGTTGCATTATTACCCAATGATGAGAGAAATCCAAGTCAAAAAATACTTTTTACAGTGGGAAAGTCGGCTCTAGTGAAAGATTCCTTATTTCATTCGTGACAAAGTCTCAATTGTGATGTGTATCATGGGAGCTGAATCAAGTTGAGGTACATATAGATTGAAAAAGTCCACAAAGAATAACCATCCAAATCACTTGTCAAATACACTCTATGAGTTTATTTTTAAAAAATCTTATATAATGCCTATGCGTAGGAGCCTTTGATGCAAATAATTTTTGTTTTTCTATTCTTCTGTACTTTTCATATATAACTATCGTTGTCTTCTTGATTTTCATTTTATTGAGTTGCTCTGCTGAATAAAGTGGCTACCGAGGGAGGAATCCAGATCCAGTTCGACTGATTTAATGAAGATATAATTGGTGTAAATCACAATGGGCTCTACTTCTGCATTAAAAATGAAATTAACAATAGACAAAAGGGAGCAAAATGTTCATTGAAAATGTAGATGCAACCAAGTTTCGGAAGCATATTTACCAGCCGTTAGCGTTATTTATTTTATATAGTAAATCAATATTGTTTTCTGCCTGTTTTTTTTTTTTAAATATTATATTAGAAAACAACTCAAATCTAACCCAGTAATTTCCAAATTGTAGCGACAACAAAGATTTACCATAATTTTTTTTACTGGGGTTCCATAAGTTTAACTTTAAATATATATAGCTATATTTTCTCTGTGCAGTTTCCATTTGTATTTACAATGTAGACATGGTTAATGCGTATGGTTAACTATGACCTCTATCCATATCTTTTCGTCTCCCCTTACCCCATTACCCCACATAACATAGTGTTTATGGCCAAATTTAAACATATTACTTCACACACACGATCTCATCGAATTGATAATAGTCCATCAATTGAACGAAATTAGACAATCTGGAAGCTTGATACAAAAACTCTAAATCAAATTCTGTTTCATTTTTCTTTGAAATTGAAGGCAGCTACTATTGCACCTAAGCCTTCTTCTTATTTTTATTTTTGCACAGTGAGACCTGACACATCTTTGGTTTGGGGGAGGTATGTGTTTGTTCCAATTTTTTATGATCATCATATAAACCATGCCATTTGGTATGTAGTTCTATTTAAAAAGTGAAATCTCATTTGGTCGGTCATTCCATACCTCCAACCGCATGTTCATTCCATACCTTCAACCGCATGGTCATTCCAGACCTTCAACCGAATGATCATTTAGATAGGTATCCGCATAGTCTTCCAAACTTACCATAGCAATCACTTGTTTTCACACTCGTTTCTTCTAAGATAGTCTTCTTTTAGAGGGGTTGACCACTAAAAGGGTCGACCCCCTCTCTTTGCTGCACAATCGTTACATGAAGACGCATTAATCTTTGTAAAAGGAGGATGTAAAAACTCTGATTTTTCTTCCAAATTGGTTTTACTGAAAAAGAATTAAAAACGTTAGAAACACATACAAATATTAAAATATTAAAAACAATATAAATTTAAGAAATAAATAAAATAAAAATACTAAATAACATAAAAGATAAAACTAAATCAATAATACTTTCTTTTTATTCATACTTTGTTTTATTTTTTGTTTTTAGGAAAAAAAAACATAAAATAATTAAAAGTTATAAAATTAAATTAATATATATATATATACAAAATATATTTTTGTCCTCAAACAAAATTAAATTATTTTTTTTAAAAACAATTTAAAATATATCTATATATAGATAAGTTTAAAAATATATAGATGACTTTAACATATTTATTCTTTTCTGTAAATAAATAATTTTAGTATATATATAACATTTCAAAAATAATAATAAAAAGGTTATGATAAAAATACAAAAATAAATATAAAATAAAATTAAAAACTGAAACAATATAAACAAATATAAAATAAAATTAAAAACTGAAACAATATAAACAAATAAAAAAGACATTAGGTAAAAATATATTTTTGTTCTCAAACAAAATTAAATTATTTTTTTTAAAAACAATTTAAAATATATCTATATATATATAGATAAGTTTAAAAATATATAGATGACTTTAACATATTTATTCTTTTCTGTAAATAAATAATTTTAATATATATATAACATTTTAAAAATAATAATAAAAAGGTTATGATAACAATAAAAAAATAAATATAAAATAAAATTAAAAACTAAAACAATATACATAAATAAAAAAGACATTAGGTAACAAAGAAAATGATAAAATTAAAAAATACAAATGAAATTGATCAAATTTTATGTTTGTTGTACTAACTTGTTTTCACAAGTCACTCAGAAACAGGTTTTGACAAGAAGGGTTGCCACTTTAAGGTATAAGAGCATTTTATTTATTTTCTTTAACTTTTGTTAAGCACATATTTTCCTATATTTTCAATGCTCTCACAAGTTTGTTGGAGGAAAATGCTAAAAAAATAGAGAATCCATACAGAAGTTTGATGAGAAAATTATAGCAATCTCAAAGGATCTATAAATTTAGGGCAAAGGAAATGAGTGTACATCCCAATATTGAATAAACCAATCAACTATTTGGAATGGATATCTAGAAAAGATAAAAAAAAATCCCCAATCATTGGGAGGAGTTTGAAGGATCTTGGCAGGCATCCAACACCAAACTTAAATATGGCAAAGAAATGTAGACAGTGTTATATTAATATTTGAAAATTCAAAGAATTGCGTCTAATTTTTACAAATCTCCTACAAAATCCCCTAGAATACCCAACTGGCTCCAGATATAAGGTTTATGGCATCTCTATCCAATAACTATGCCCTTTGTTTTAATTCTATTAAGTTGAATTGCTTCAAAGTTCCCCATTAAATGTTTGGCAGCCAATTTTTTTAATTACAAATCTAGAATTCCCTCAAACGATGGATTTCCTCAATCCCAAAAGGAAGTTCTTTAAAGACTGAAAATGAAAGCCTCTGTCTCTACAAAGTGATTGTTGTTCATGTCCAAGGCTAGCTTAGAATTCAAAACCTTGTCATCAAGGAAAACTATCCTACCCTATTCCTTGTCCTGCTTTACCTAAATTAGCTTGAGAAGCTTCATGAAATAATGGTATATGGTTATCACAAATTTGATGAAGGGGTGAAGGTGTATATATTGAATTCATTTTTTTTTTCTGTCCAAGGCCTCATGTACCATTTCCTCAGCCACTGAGTTTAATATCACATGCAAGATTCAAGTTCAAGACTTTCTAAATCTAAGGATCACTAATTTTGAAGCTGGAATATGTAGGTTTATATTGAAAGAAACCATGCCAATTTGGATATAAACAAATCACTGTTTATTTTGGAATGAAGAGAGAAACATTAAACCTCAAACATGGAACTGCAACACAAATGCCACTGTCAATGTGGTTTTAATTAGACGTTGTAGATTTGAAGAAAGAGTTTGGAGTTTAATTACAAGCTTTTTAGGTGCACAACTCGAAGTACTGAAAACTTATTGTTATTTGGATGGCCCAAAATAAGACTATTGAAATTGAGGAATAGTTAAATGTCGGTTACATACATTGGATGTTGTAGATATTTTTTGCAAGGACGAGTTATAGAAAGAAGTTTTTACATACCATCTTTCATTGCAAATATTTAAAGATGGGAAATATTTCCATTTAGGGTGTCGATAGACTTGATTGTTAGGCCCAGAAAGTGGCCTATATCTTATTGATGTTCCAATAGACATTGTTGAATGGTATGAAATCATATGCATCTTTCTATTGGCTTATTGAATTTATATAGAAATGTAGTTTGCTTGTTCTGGCACCCTATTTAAGGTGTATAATAAGCATATAGGCTTTGCAATTTGAACCTATCTTCGAATTTTTGAAATGAAAAAATTGTGATTTTAAGAATTGAATATATAAAAGTTTATCCCTTGGAAAGATAGACTTTAAGAATCTATGGAGTGTATTGTAATACTAAAACTTGGGTTCATGATATTGTTTTTAACGAACTTGTGTTTTTGTTGTTTTTCAATGTTTATTTGTTCAACTGGGTTCTGAGCGGTTATTCCTTGCAAAATTTTAAACTATTTTAACTTGACCTAGATTCTATATTATTGAATTACCTTCTTAGCTGGAAAAATTTCACTGAAATTTAGTATTGTCTTTAGACTTGTTGGTTTGTCCTGAAGTTTATAAGTTGGGCCTTCTTGAACAAAGAAAATCTGCCATTCTTGGTTCTCCATTCCCATTTCTTTATAGTCATCATATGTTTTCTAATTTTTTAAGCTATGATCCATATGTTTCTTGGGTCTTTTGCAAGTTGGAAAAATATTTAGAAGGAATTCTTGGATTATATTTAATTTGACTTGTTTGAGTTGCAGATTTAGGAATTGCCAAAACTGTTATGTAAATTTATTTTTGACAATTCTTTCCATTGTTTCTAGAATCTCTTGGTGTTATGATCTATTGAGAATTTTCTAGTTAAGGGAATTATTGGCATGCCAATATTTTGTTTTTTCCATTGCTTAAATTTGAATAAAGGGATTTCCTTGAAATTTTATAACTTCAATTTATTTTACCTTTCTTAAAACCAAATCTTGTTTGAACTTAAAACATGGTTATTTTATTTAGTTCTTGGGGTTCTCATGGATCCCTCAAATTTGATGGGACTAATGTAGTGGTGATTTAGTATATAACATAGCCCATACATGATATGCTCCTTGAGTGGAACTCTACTGGTTTTTTTATTAGAATTTGAAAGTTTCAGGTGCTATCATGCTTTTGTTTGAAGGCGTTTTTGGAAACATCCTGCATACAGGAGATTGCAGGATATATTCGAACTATCTATTGCAACTTCCTCACAAGTTCACAGTTAGAAAATCCAGCACATCTAAGGATTGTTTAGATTGTTTATATCTAGACTGCACTTTTGGCAATGAATCATTTAATATGCCAAGCAAGCATGCACCATCGATGATCCATTCTTTGAAATTGAATTTGAACACAAGACAAGTGTGAGCCATTGGAGAATACTAGATTTAAGTCTTGTAAATTTATAATGGGTCTTGCAAAGAACGAAAAAAAAGACACAATAAGAGGGAAATACATCATCAGAGAAAGTACAAAGAGAAGAGCAAAGCAAATGGCCCTAAAATACCCATAAAAGAGAAGATGATAAAGTTACGTGAATTCTAGAGAAGAGAAAATGGCCCTAAAATCACCCATAAAGATTTGTCTGGGGGAAGCAATCACAAAGGTTAGAAATCTCTTTTGATTTCCGTGTGTATACAATCACAAGGGATTTTATATTATTGTTAATCAACTCGGATAAGTGCAGCATTGTCAAATGTTTGTTGAAGTCTCTAGTTAGTAGCTTGCTATGAAAAAGATAGTGTATATTGTTTCTGTCGTAGTTCTTTTTAAAATATCATGTTACCTTCTTATAGACAGGGCACTATTAACAATGAGACTCTGGGGTATTGTTGGCACCCCAACAACTCTCCTTGATTTTCGCAAAATCAAAGGGAACCCCTATTAGAATTTTTGTGAATACTTAGTTTTTGGTTTTCTTTTATATTGTTTGATTTGAATTTGGCTTCATGTCTTTCTTTCTTCAATACCTTAGTCTTCTTTGCGCTGCTTATTCTTTCGCTTGGTTTGAAATAGTAAATGGTTTGATTTATATGCTTTTTATTTCCCTCAATTTTTTCATTAGAGGAAATTTCAACTCAAAATGGGCATCCTCAAAAGAATTAATAAAATAATAGTTAAAATAATAAAATAATATTTATTAAGTTTGGAGGAAGAAAAGAAAAAAAACTACTTTTTTGTTTGTATTTTTGACATATATCCCTTTTGTTTTTACTCAAATTTCAATTGGGAGAGCTCGTTGGATGCGGAATTAAATTCTGCATCTAACGAGTACCCACTCGGCATACTTTTGATAGACACCGCCACCCCAAAAACAATAAATACTTGAAAAAATGTGATGATGACATCATCATCACATTTTTCCAGGTATTTCTTGTTTTTGGGGTAGCAGGGTCCATCAAAAGTATGCTGAGTGGGTACTTGTTGGATTCGAAATTTAATTCCGCATCCAACGATCTCTCCCAATCAAAATTTGAGTAAAAACATGAGAAGATATGTCGAAAATACAAACAAAAAAAGTAGTTTTATTTATGATACCTATCCCCAAATTTATATTAAAAAAGTGTTTAAGACCTATACGGTATTTCAAATTTAAAGCAATTTCATTGGCTAACACATGATGACATGGAATTTGAATCAAATTTAAAAGGCCCATTTTGAGTTGAAATTTCCTCTAATGCATGTAAGATTATTTGATGGTCGTATGCTTTCTTAAAGTTTTGGTTTGAGTTCTCCATGGTTGATGTTTATGTTTAGATCTCCACTTGGAAAGGAGGAAAAAAATTATTTCTTTGTGGCTTATACAACATTAAGATATATGAATTACTAAGATTTTTAATATTACTTAATGATATGCTTAGTTATAGCCACATAATCTTACACCAAAGACATTATTTTGCTCACATAACATTTTAGTGAATACAAATATTCTTTAATTATTAAAATATCTTTTGGCATATCTTATATAATTTCATAACTATGTTTGATGTTACGTCTATCATAACATAGTTTGTTTTAACATGAAAGCTAAAAGGGCACTATTAGCATTAAGAGTTTTCATTAAGATATAATTTTATTGTATGCAATAATTGTCATTAAAGCTTTGGTTTGAAAAATGAATTTTGAATTAAGAATTTTGGATATTCTTTTTCATACAAATCTCATGAGATAAGAGCTTAGAATGATGTTTCATCTTGCATATACTACTTGATCACATAAAACACTTATTAAATTTCTCATTTTCCAAACTAGATTAACTCAACACCAATAAATTAGTTATATGACAAAGTTCTTTTCTGCATAACCTTATAAAGTTTCATTATAATTGATATATATGTTTGAAAGAAACTCTATTTATAATATTTTATTAAAGGATCCTTTGTAAATGCAACTTTAACCAAGTAACTATAATCTAAAAGGAATTTTATTTATTAATATAACTTATTGGTGCACTTTTGGTTTGAATAAATAATAAGGATACTTTTTAAGTTTGGCAGGAATTTTTTTTGTTACGAACTTTATGCAGAAAATAGGATCGCATCACCTCACATGAATGATGTTAATAAAACCACGAGGACAAGGAAATGAGTTTGTTAAAATTATAATCATTAAATATACTTCTGGTTTGTGTCAACGAATTTGAAGTAGGGGTTTGTAACCATGAGTTGAAACAGAAAGTAGTAAGCATGGACAAGTTTTCTCCAGTTGCAGCCAGCAAGGAGAGTATAGGAATGAAATCACCTTGCCACCTTGCCGTGAAGAGATCGATCCATTTAAGAAAAGTCTCCACGTGTGAATGGCCATCGAAGCTGATTCGTTTTCTAGAAAGAAGACAATTGGAAATCAAAATGAGAGCAAATTGCAATTAAGTACTTCCTATCCGATCACAGAGCATCAAGGTGGTGGTTATTCCATTATCATGAATATATCCATGGAATTTAGTTACATTTACCAAATTGTAGCTAGGAAAACACATTGCATGCCATCTAATCAAAAGGAGATCATGTATGGCGAGAGTTTGAAGACTAAGACATTGTCATAAGTAACAAGCAAATAATGATATCAGTTTACAAAATTTAATAAGAATTGCTAGCTCATCACAATGAAATTACTTTTAAGGAAGAAGTAACCGTTTGATTAAGTAAGTTTAGATATCTTATTGCTGAGATATCCATCCAAGTCACCATCAATGCAAACCTGTCCATTGGAATGCATGGAAACTTCAACCCCAAAACTGCAAAATTGAAGTCAATGCGCAATTAATCTATCCGGATGTAATTGGATGTTGAATATGCGTCAAAGTTATTATTATAAAAAATAAAATAAAATAAACTCTCTCGGGATAAGTACATGATGATGACAACTTGTGCAGAGATTCAACAATGTGTTAATCGATGAAGTTAAAAAGGAACATTCTTTTCATTTAATTCGATATAATTCTATTTTCCTTAATGGTTCATCGATTTTGGTTATATTTCCTTATTGATTCTTGAATTGTTATTTTAAAGTGCAGGTTTAATGGTAAATACGACGAGATATATTGGAAATATTCTGGGAGAAATAACATATAGAAATATGCTATTCTGCCACGACTTTAAAATTCTGTTGCTACACATTGAAGAGGGATACCTATCCCTGTCACACCATCAAAACTGTTGAGAGATCGCTACACTTTTTACTGATGGAGATGCAAGTATTTCCAAAATTTCTACGCCAATTGATAAAGCCTTCATCAACCGACATTGAAATAGGTTGGATTTGGTACAACCATTTCAGGGAAGATGCTCAACAGAAGCAATGAAGAAAAGAGAATGTTTCATGTAGTTCGAGAAAATGAAGGAGAGAATGCCGATTTCTTTGTGAATGTAATCAATTAGACGATAAGAGGTTGTTTATATATATAAAGAATGAAAATCCGACTGTTAGGAGGGGGTCTCTGGAGATGAATTTATTGTCTTTGGAAATCATTTTTCTTTGGAAATCATTTTTCTTTTCAGTAAACTTTGCTTTGAAGGAGAAGAATTGAGGAGACGCTGGCAAGAAAACATTGGGAGAATTAGAGGGAATTTATTTCCCAAAAATTCTGTGCTTTTTTTGTTTTTCTTAAGATTGGTTGATGGAGTATTGTAGAAATAGACTTATCTGAAATATAATCACAGTTCTGGTTTTAATTTCTTTACTGGAGTTTTACCTTCGGGGAGAATCGGACTTGAGTTCTCAAACTGGTATCACTGTCTTTTACTATTTTTGAAAATTTAATATATATATATATATATATATATATATATTGTTTTCTCATTATACTTTTTATACAATTACACTGTGTTATGATTGTATTTATTATCCAAAATTATACTATGTCACATAATATTAATGTTCGATAAATTATTACTGAATCTTTTTACTCAATATTTTTATTGATGATTATGATTTAGTTATAATATCTTTCATGTTTATTTCTGAAGAGCATTTGTGTTTTTATGATGTTTTCTTTAATAAATATAATTTTTTATTCGAACATGTAATATTGGACATTAGTTATCAATTAACATTATATTACAGAATAAATTAAGATAATTTTCTATTTTAATTTTTTTGTTTTAAAATGATTTATAACAAGGCTATTTTACGACAAGTAATTCTGATATTGTTATCTTAACTATTATCGTTTATCTCTTTGTTATTAATTATTAATTTAATCTTTTAAAATTGCTCTCAGCTAGTTGAGATAAGGTAAATAGTTTTAATTTTAATTCTAGTTGTAATTAAACTTAATTTATTTAAGTAAGATTTTAGTAGCTGTTAGTTAGTTTTGTAGATCAATAGTTTTGTATTTTAAATAAATTTTAAAACTGAACAAAACTAAAAACAAGAAGACTTTCATTAAGAAAGCACATTAGATTAGCATAGAGTTAGAAATTGAATTAGAATTTAAATAATAGTTTAATTTAGGAAACATTTTGCTGAATTTTTATATTCTCCTTAAGAGGGTAAATTCAGCTAGTAGCAGGAGACCATAACCTGTGAGATTTTGCCATTCCAAACAGACTAGAAGCTGTTTTAAGCAACTTGTGTGGGCTTAATCCCCTTAGTTGGCCTAGGTCATAAAATTCGGCCAACAGGTACTTCATAGGAAGGACTTTCTTGTTTCTAACAACACTTGGTATTGATAAGGAGCATCTGTGTTTCAGGTAGGATTTACATAATGAAATGGCTCATTATGCTGCAACCTGTTGGGATGCAGAAATAGAGTGTGCATATGGGTGGGTTGAATTTGTTGGTATTGCTAACAGATCTGCTTACCACTTGAAACCTTCTTAGAGTAAGTTTTCAAAGTAAATTTTGAGTTATTCAATAATAATTTTTTTTGAAGTCACAAGTTTTAAATGCAAGTTATAATCTGTAAACTTGTAAAATTGTAATGGAACAAGAAAATAGTGTTTTTCCTATTGTGGCTCATGAAACATATCTAGAACCCATGGAGGTAGAGGTGATTTATATCAATGAATTCCTTCATTTTTTATTTATATTGATACAGACAGTTTATAGCTTGTTTTTGTGCAGAAATTAGTTATAACTTCAGGAAAGAGAGGGTTAGGGTTGGCATTTAAGAAGAATCGGAAGATTCTTCTTGAATATTTAGAGGTGAATATTATATTTATGTTCTTTCTTTCACTTATTGATGGTGTACACTGAAGGAAGAAAAAACTAAAATGGTTTTTTCTTTCTTCCAAGTTTTATTTACCTTGCTTGTTAAGGTTATCTTGCTTCTGATGGTTATTTTTGTAGCAAACCTCCTGCCAGGGCATGAGTGAAGCAGAATTAATGGAGCTTAAAGCTAATTTAGAGTCTGAAGGGAAGGCACCATTTCAAGTTTGCACATTTGGCCAAACTGTCACTCTTACGAAGGACATGGTATCTATATCTAAAGAAATAAAAAAAGAGCACCAGAGAGTTTGTGCACCTTCTGTGATCATATACTGCTTATATGAGCACTGCTTTAATACATGACCAAGCAAGGTTGGGGATGAACAATCCAACATTTTCAGTTTCCCACCATTATTAGCACCTATAAAATGCATGGTGTTCCCTCTAGTGAAAAATGAGAAATATGAGGTAACAACTCAACTTATTTCAAAGTCAATGACTGCAGCAGGCATATCCCACAAGATAGATATAACATGCACTTCCATTGGCAAGTGATATGAAAGAACAAATGAGTTAGGTGTGCCATTTTCAATAACGGTTGACTCAGAAACATCAGTAACCATTAGAGAGAGAGACTCAAAAGAGAAAATACAAGTTTCCGTGTAAGAGGTGGCTTCTATTGTGAAGGAGGTGATAAAGGGCCATAGCACATGGGAAAATGTGCTTTGGAGATACCCAACTCACATAAACAACACTGTAGATGATTAGTTTCAGTGTAATTTAACAAATGATCTTGTGGAAACGCACTTTCCTTTCCCTCCAATTTGCAAAATGAGAAGTTCACACATAGAACTTATGTATCTATTTTACTTCAAATCATACCAGGTGCATTTTTATGGTGCCCTCCGGTATCATCTGAACATTATTTATGGGAACTTACATATAGCTGTGAAAATTTTCTATAAAATGGGTCTAGCAAGACTTCCCTATTCGGAATACAAGCATAGATCTCTGAGTGTATCCATTAGGACTTGTATCTCTTTTATGCCAAGAAAGTGAACTTACCATGTAGTGAAGTTTATTTCTTAGTTAAGGTTGCATATATGTCATTAAATATTCGAACTAACTATAGATATTTGGTTGTGCATAAATTGTTTCAAACAACTTAGATTGAATTTTGGGTGATAAATTGAGGATAGCCTTAACATTTCACATTGAAGAGTGCGAGAAAGATTATTCTAGATAAGTGGGAATGTTTCTGAATATCACTATGATAGCATTTATGTTTCCCGTTGTGGAAAATTCACAAAAGAGAAAAAAAATTCTAACTCGACTTTTGCAAAATTACAATAGTGGGAAGGATTTTTAATCGTTTTGGCATCAAAACATTTAAAAAAAGATATGTATATTTACATAGCTCTTGGTGATCGATAGCTTGAATATTAATTAGAAGTAAATAGAAGTAAGTTCTTTCCCTTTTTATGTAAGTGCAATCCATGTCTGAGACAAAACACTTGATCAATAGGGATCTAAATGGTATCCAAGTCCAAAAAACAACATGCATGATGCTACAAGATACTCTCCTATTACATATCACTCATAAAAATGATCAATCATCAAAATCATCCCCATTGCTTGAAATGGGATCCTCATTACACCCATTTCTCAACTGGGTTTTCCCTAATAATAAAGCAAAGGTTTGTTCTAAGGATTCTGGAACAAACCTAATATCGTGAGCATGTGGCAACCCTGCAAGCAATCAAAGAACAACAATTAATGGTCTTAGTTCCAAGTCTGGGCACATAGAAGTCACCAATAGCCATGAGGAATAAATAAGGATGAAGTGTTTGATATAGGTATCTTAATGAAATATTCTGAGCATCTAACAATCAACATGAAATCACTTTTGGTCGTTTTTATGATAGCATCCAGTATTTTCTTCAATGGTAGACTATTCAATTCAATTTCACAAGGTTTCTAATTTTTAGGTCTTATCTTTGTACAAACAACTATCACTCATTTCTGAGTATATGACAATCCCTTGGGCATGGTAACAGCCATCAATCCTTGATCATGTAGTAGCAACAAAGAACATCATCAAATTCTGGGAAGTAAATCCATTGTTCATGATTCTAAGATAATGGTTACAACAATATTTGATAGGCTGCAGCCATAGGAGAATGAATAGCCACCCTTGGAGGATGAAATGTATGCAAATTTCATGGTGCTTACCTCATAAAAACTCAACGTTCTAGAAGAAATTTGCATTTCCAAGCAAAGAAATTCTCAATAATTATTTTGCATTCTACTTGAAACGCAAAATTCCTCTTCAATTATGCATGCCTTAGATACATTTACATTTACATTATGTGACTAATAGCATAGAGGTCTAAAGTAAATTTATGTTTTGTAGGTTCACTTATTCTTATCTACAAGGATTCTAGGTTTCTATGAAAATCTCTTTGGACATAAAACCAAATTTTTCTTCCTATAGGAAGATATACATGAAGTAGTGGAGTTTCCTCCTTATTTAGCATCAATGGGTAGTCCATATATGGCCATCTACCTTCGCAGAGGCCAATGTGTATATGCTATCCATGGTGAAAAGTACAAAGATGAGAAGGGAAGATATGAGTTCCATTTCTAGTCCTTTGTTTCCTACAATGTTGCATGCAGGTACACATTGAGTTCTTTTCTCATCCCAACAACCATAAATAGTCCTCTATCACTTTGTAAAAATGGAAAAAGTAATATTGGATGAACAAAAGAGTACTAATGTGCATAAATTCCAATGAAGAAAATGGAAAAGAAAGAGTGGATGTCCGTGAATTTGAGACAAATTAGTTTGGTATTTTGAACAAAACTTGAAATATCCTTCTTTCCCTATTCTTGAGAGACTAAGATTTATTTGTCAAATGAGACAATAATGGAACTATGGAGGAATAAGGTGTTGAGTCTTGAGCAGAAGATGAGGAACCGACAAATTCAGGGGATCACCGAAATGAAGATTTTGGATATTTTTTGGGTTTTGAGGAACCCAAAATGACTAAGGTCCATTCACAAACATTTCCATTCAGTGTAAGTATCTAAAATCATGAATTATTTTCTTGTTCTACATTCCCACGAAGTTGTTGTTCTAGTCCTAGGACTATTTCTGACAAACTGTCGTGTTGATGGCTTGTTTTGGTAAGAGCATGCTACAATGTTATTATAATAAAATATGAAACACAACAGCCTGTGGGAAGATGCTCTTACTATTTCAATCATCACTTGTTCCTCAGAAATTCATCCTTACTAAAATTGTTTTTGCAATTCCTAATGATAAGTTGAGTCACTCATATTTGTCTTGTACACCAAGTAAGCACATTCTGTAGCTCTGCCACATTCTGTTTCAATTAAAGAAACTGAGAATTCTATTCTATTTATTTCCATTCATTCACCAATCCGAGGGAGTAGTTCAGATCATTGTTCACCACTCCAACTTCACTTAGATGGTGAGGCAACTGAGGATACAAAGGATTCCATTTTCCATACAGAATAAATAAATCCCAGAGTTAATGTGCAGCAGAGTTAATGTGCAGCAGTGGGGTCTTCCAAATACTATGGATCTGGAATCAAGTGAAGAAGGTAAAATAAGCTCAAAGCGAAAATCAGTTGGAGGGAAACTTAGTGGGGACAAAAGCAGCAATTTCCAAGGAAATTTTTGAGGGAATCTTAAAGACGCTGTCAAGGATGAAGGAAATTATTGGCAGAGCATCACGTCATGCTATTGACTGTGCTAAATATAGCCTTGTTGTTGAGGTAAGCTTGATATCTGTTATTTTCCAGTATGGTAACAAGCAGCTCATTTTATTTTTTCTTACTATGGTTTTTTACTTTTGTAAAATTAACGATGAAAATTTTCAAGGATTAGAGTGAAGAATGAATATCTTGCATCATTTCTGCGTTCATTGTGACTTATGAGAATCCTATACATTTGGGTATTTTTCCTGCATTAACTTGTTTCTCAATGTCTTTTGGTCATTCATTGCATGCTAATAAATTTACACGCTCCATAAGGGTGTGTGGTAACTGGTAAGTGGTAACCCATTAAAACATGCTCCCTAGGAAGCAATCCAAGACCATATGGGAGATGTATTAGTTTGGAGTCTGTATTGATTGCATCTCCTATTTACCTGTTCAATTAAATGCATATGTTAGAATAGATAGCATATAAATTTTATGTTATATGTGATTAGCATAAGTCATTGGTATTCTGTTGTGTTAGTTGTAAGATATGTGGTTGGGTACACCGTACACCACAACTTGGTATAAAAGCTTCAATTGTAAAACTAGGACCGCGGGGAAATTATACTAGTGAATTTTATGTTGTTGTTAAGTGAGGGTAGAAACATAATTGAGCAGCTCAGTAAAATTCTGAGCACAAGAGCTAAAGGTACCAAACCCAGGGAAGTGTAGTTGAGGAAGTTTCCTAAATTTGTTGAGTGTTGATTTTCATTTTTGTGAAGAAAGAGTAGTTCAAGAGCCCTCCCTTTTGTTCTTCTAAGTGGAGTACTAGGATCCCTCTTTTCATTTTTTAAAGCAAAGTAATTGGGCCTCAATTTTTGTTGTATTAATTAGAGTAATCAGGATCTCTTTTTGCATTTTAAGGCAGGGTACAACATAAAAATCCAGAGCAAGCAGAGTGAAAATTTCAGAAAATCATTTGATGTTGAGCATATTTCATAAGAGTATCAGTAAAGAAGCCTCTCATTCACCTCCTCAGATTGGAGTTAGAATGTAGTACTCACTTAAACAATTCAAAATGGGTTGTTAACAGTGAAGTTTGATACCTTAAACTTCTTTCACTGACAGTTTTGGCACATTTCTCAAATCAGAATACTTCCTCCTTGTAGCAGAATTGTTTGTGTTCTTAGACAAAGACTTCAGAGTCACATTAACCTTATTGCATTTTTTTTATGAGATAGAATATAGAGATAAGCATAAATATTAAATTTATTGGAATCATGCACAGAATGTTAATCACAAAAGGAAAAAGGCATTTAAATACTTCTGGAAAAATCAAGTAAGATATTGACTGAAGACATGCCAAAGATATTTATTTGATAACATTCATACTAGATTGTCATATCATCTTCAACAAACACAGAACAATTGATATACTCATATTATCACTCAATCTTATACTCAACCTATTTCATGATCAAATTAAAGCATAAAGCTGGCACAACGTATTTTAGAAGGGGGTGTCACAGAACCTCTCTTAAATAGGGAGATGATATCGCTAGAGAGGGTTGCATTTCTTGTTGGAGACTAATTTCTTGGAGAATTTGAAGAGATGGAAATAAGTTTTGAAAGAAGTGACAACTTTAGATGCATAGATAACCCTTGTATCCTTGAGATTCATTCTGTTCTCTGTGTAAGTGGTACAAATGATTAGAAGTAGGTAGATGCAGAGTACCTCAAATAGGAAATAGTAATTGGGGTTATAAGCAGCAGTATACAGAAAACAACAGATTTGGTGAATAAATAACAAGGTAAATTTAAGTAAACACTACAACATAAATTGTTTGTAGTGGATGGGAGTCGGGACAGGTATCCTTGGAGGAATTTGTCAAATAAAAAAATAAACAGATGTAAACAAAAGGTGCATGGCTATCTTCCAAATATTTTTACTGATTGGAGGAGTTTAGTATAGGGTGTTCCTATAAATTGTTCTCAACCCAAATAGTACTTGTTGTTGAGGACTTCATTTAACTTTCATTGTTACAGCGATTGGATTTAAGTTGAATGTGTGTTTTGTGGAGGTCATTATTGAAATTGAAGAGCCAAGCTCCTTCACTAATGTATTGTAATGATGAGGTAGTCAAGTGGGGATCTTGTTTCGTAGAAGAAATCCTGATAACAATGCAGAACCATTTTAGTTGTTGGAAAATGGTTGAGTGGAGAAGCTTTGAGAGAATTTAATAGATTTCTTATCACATGTGAGACAAATTGTAATATGAAGGAAAATTGATTGCTTCCAGTTGCCTGTTGGTGATACTACACACTTCAGACTTGTTGTTGTTCAGTGTTGAGTATATCTTTGAAAAAATTCAAAGTTGTATCTACTAGCAGTGCAAAAACAACATATCTATGATGGGGAATAAGGTAAAATTGTGAATATGGATATTTATTCACCCAAAAAATATTTCATTGGAAAAAGATAAACCAAATACCAAATTCATAGGTCTCTACATCCTTAACTTTAGCAGCCAGTGCCTAATCAAAACTACCTTGGAGGTGTTAAATCATGAGAGATGTAGTGTAGCTGTGCACTTATACACAGGGCACATTGATAAAGGTAGCTATCCCTTCAGGTGTCGGGTCTCTTCCATAGGTGATAGGCTGAAATACCATATGAAAAATCTTAGAAAAAAGGATATTTGAGATTACATCTACCATAGATAACAAGCTGAAAAACCTTATGAGAAAGTTCACATGGAAGGCTATAAAGATAATTATAAAAGCTTGTAAAATACAACAAAAATAAAGACTAAAAGAATTATAACTCTCTTGCAGGTGTAATCAAGCAGAATCAGAACAAAAATACTACGTTTTATCTGAGTATAGCCCATGGAGCCAAAACCATACATGTTTGGATTGTAACCATACCCAGCTTGAGGCTGAAAATTTGAAAACAGAGGCCTTGAAAAGAGGTAGGGTTTTCCATATCTTTGGGCTTCTTATCACTCAAAGGTCTTGCTAAAGATATCGAAATCTCCCGATCTAGAAATCAAAAAAATATTACATATCTTAACATATTTTACTAATCAAAAGAATGATGAATGAGGCAGAATTTCAAGAAACAATTGTTCTCATTGCGTTTTTTTTCTTTTTACCTTCAAGAGCATATTTCTCTATTTTTTCAATAGTTTTTATGGCATTGGAATGTTTAGCATAAGTACGAGGCATGCAAGTTATATTTTTTTTCACTCCTTGGGTGATTTCCATCATCCACATGTAAGCACTTTGTTTTAAAAGGTTTAGGGGGGTTGAAGCTGGTTTCAAGTAAGGAGCACTACCTCATGTCCCAAGATATTTCCTTGACTACTTAGTGGAGACTCTCTCTGTTTTGATCAAGCTACCTTTTTCTCACCTCATCTAAAATCTATATCTGATATCTTCTATATAAAATATAAATATGATATCTGGTATATAAAATAATTTAGAATATGATATCTGATAGCTAAGTAGATTTGTTCCATGAAAGACTTCATCCCCTCATCAAAAAATTTCCTTCTAAAGGTCCAAATATTCAAAATGATTAGTGTAAGGTAATATGCTCCCACATCAATTGCTAAAGTCAAGATACCCATGATTCCAATAAGGCCTTTTCCCTTTAAATTTTATGGGAAACAATTGTCCCATGAGCTGTTTCATAGTGCAACACAGTGCCCTTACCCCTTGGCATTCTAAATTACTCATAAAGTCAACATTATTCTTAAAAAATTAGAATAGTTGCAGTGCCTTCTTATTGAATTCTTGTATTTTTTTAATTGGTTATTAATTCGATATTTCATTCTCTACGTGCATATTTTTACATAAATGTGTTTTCTCTTAAGAAGTTGTCCAAAAATGGAAACATGGGCCAAGATTCAATATTGATATGTCTCGTTTGATATTAGGAAGTGAAATTTAGGATGAGATGTAAAATTTCACTTGTTAACAAATATATGACGAGTGAAATTCTGGCTTTGTTCATTATGCTGACCATTTTGGCTTTGTTCATTATGAGTGAAATTTTGGCTTATATGTTTTCTTTACACTATCGTCCTTTCTCAGTTCATATTACGAGTCTTATGCATTCTAAGAGTTCCTCACTGAATGCTTCTAAATATTTTAGCATAGATACATTGTTTTTATGACTAGGTGCTTGTCTTATCCATGTTTCATAACCTACTGAGGAATCTCTTTCCAACTAAATCGTGTCTTGATTTTCAATCAGAAATGAAAACATTGCACTCTTATAAACATGACGCTAGTCTTTCCAACTTTTAGTTGATAGTTTTTCTGTTTCTTCTCCATACAGGGAGTAGAAGTCTTAGTAAAGGAATTGGATTGTCTCTTGACTCTTCTTACAAAAAAGAAGAGGAAGATGGAACAAGAGGAAGTTGAAACTAATATGGAGATACTTCTAGACTTCTTGCAATGATTGAGGCAACGGAAACAGACAAAGTTGAATGAGGTCCACAATGTTTTATACTATGCTATGTCTTGCCGCCTTTTCACACACCTGGATCACGTGGCAGAAATCTTCAAGCCACTCAGTGTGTCCTTGGGGGCAAGTCTCGAGTCAAGGCTGTCACCTTGTTCTTGACTCCTCCGTTTAGGCTCAACTCCTAACGAAGCCAAGGGGGGTAGACCCTATTAAGTTACTAAGGATGATTTCTTAGTGTAATGATGTTGTACTGAATCAGTTATTTAGGAGTTTGAATATTTTAACTATAAGCAATCAAGATGACAAGATACGAAGATACACACGAAAGCACAAAGTTGATACACAATATATATATATGAAGCAGAAAAGACCAGTGCCTTAAAAATGGAGTCAAAAAAGATCAGTGTGCTTGCATGTGTCTGGAATAAATGTTTTGCGATTGCATCTTGGTATGTTTTAAGTTAAAATTGGAGTATGAGTTGTTTAAATTAGGCTGAAGGGGGACTCCAGATATACCCGAGAGTACTTGGAGTATTTCCAAAACAAAGCCTATACGGCTACCCGCAAGGAATATGTGGGCTGAAATGGAGTCTCTGGGGCTGTGTTCATAATGCA
>LPNX010641092.1:0-24531 GCA_001517045.1 Pseudotsuga menziesii | reverse complement strand
TATTAATAAATAAATTGTGGAGACAACAGCATGGGAGAGCTGTTAAAAGAGGTTACTGGTCAAACTGGTGGATGGAACTAGGTGGAGGGAAAAAGACAAGTGGTAGCATCCTCAAACACTTCCTAAGTTGCAGGTGGCAACTTCCCTACAATTGGGGTCATGATTCCCCAAGAAGGTGGGATCAAAGCAGGTGGCTCATTAAATGACAACTAACCCAAAAAGACCTAGGCAATCTTTTAAAAGCACCCAATGAATAGAGCTGAGGGGCTCAGTATTTTTCCAGAGAAGAAACATTCAGGTGGAATGCTATTCAGGAATTCATTTGGGAAAAAAAAAGGGAAAAACAGTAAGGAAGTTGTACTGAGAGGATTGCTGCAGTAACTTGATTACTACAGCTTGTTAGCTGGGAGAACTGATTGATAAGTTCTGGATTAATACTGAGTTTGAGGACTGGTATCTGATGTTGCTGCACCTAGTTCCAGCCAGGGAGACCAAAGCAAGCTCTGGGGTCCTGAGGAGTCGTTGTTTGAGCGCTCTCCAGGACTTGGTAGGGAGGAACGGCCTCCCATTACTGTTGTTGTCCAAAGCTTAAGCAGGTTCTGTCATTTATTTATTTCTGTTTTCATATATGTGAATGGATGAATGTTATGCTTATATTATTTGATAGAAGATTTAGCTGGTTAGTGATGTAAATGTTCTAGTTTATCATTAGTTGAACCTATTGATGAAAAATAAAGACCTACTGTGTTTTTCCACATCTGTGTTTACCAGACCGTACTCTAGCATAGAGGTAGAATTTATAGAAAGATGTATGATGAGATTATAAATTAGACATTTGTTTCTTTATTTATCATCAGAAGGAATGTTTGTTTTTACTGGTAGCTGTTCATGCTTACAGATAAACTAGTTCTTGTACAGTCTTATTTCAGTGGTTTTATTATTGAAGCAGATAGATTAAGGTCACACTGGTTCATTTTACTATATTAAAAACATTACCATTTCTTTCTCTAGTTTAAAATAATTTAACTAGCCAAGTAATAGTACTGAAAGTAGAAGTAAATAAATGTAGATATAATTCTCTAATCAACAACTAGTTAGATTTGATGTATTACATTTATGTAAACATTCCATTATTTTACCTTTCTTCTTATAAGAATAATCTTTAAAAATTACCTAGAACTAATAACCTATCTTTTATAAAGTACAAATATATGTTATGATATATAATTATATAAGATAGATTATAAGAAGTGCTATTTGATTCTTATTTTATATATGTAAATATCCTAACTTAAAAGACAGATTAATTATCCGAACTCTTTAAGTAACTGCATAACTATACAGGAATAATCAACAGAATAATATCCTCTAGGTGCTATAAGTTAAACAAGGATAAACTTATAGAGAATCTAATATTCTTAATAAAAATAAGGTCATTGTTATATAATATTAAGTATTATTATTATAGGATAATATACTTTTTAAGTTATATTTTTTTTTCCAAAGAAAAAAATCGTAAATATTTTATTCACATTCAGCAGATGGCCCTCAAGGTCCATTATACAAAATACAACTAAGATGTTGTCATTTACAAAAAATATTTGCCTCAGAAGGAGCATAATATCCAAAATCCAAATCCAAACTGACAATTGTAAAGTTGTCATTACATACAAAATGTCATCAAGATCATAATGTTCACCATAAACTTTTCAGCAGAAAAAAAAAATCAATATCCATGCAACAAATAAAGTCTGATATTAGCAGACTTTTTTCATCATTCCTGATTATATCAGGTCAGATCAACTGAGCCAGGTGATCAAAAGCAAAAAACCAGAGCAGAACAAGCATGCTGATGAAGTCTCAAAAGTGTATAATAAGTCAATAGCTGATCAAAAAATCAGCAGCTAGTAAAATTGGCCAAGTCCAGGCCATCAAAAGAAGAAAACATATCCATATCCATTCAGTTACCAAAATAAATGAGGCCAAAACAGCCCGCAAGTCCATCTCTAAGAATGTTGCTTGTGATCACCAAAAATGCAAAAAGATGCATATTAATATCAACCAAGGCATCATGTCAAGGGTGGAGCAGTATCATATAATCCAGAAATGCCCAAGCATTTAAATCTCCAAAAGAACTAGCAATCTGTCCAAATATCAAAATGCAAATTGCCACCATCATGACAACAAATTGCAAAGAACAGAACAGCACACAGCAACATATTAGAAAACCTGAAAAGTTTCTATAATTTCTGCCCCTCTCTGTTCACAAGTACTCCAAAAACCTTCAAGTATGCTGCCACCTGCTTTAGCCAAAGAATCTGCTTTGAAGTTTCTTTCCCTATAAATGTGTTTGAAAGACACATAATCAAGGCTGTCAACTAAATAGTGAACATCTTGAAGAATCATGGCTAGTTCAAGATTTTGTAATCGATATTTACCAGATGCCCAATTAATAACCAACTATGAATCCCCCAAAATTTGAATTTTATCCAAATTATGCATCCTAGCCAGCCTAAGTAGAAGCTTAAGTGCACATAATTCTACAAAATTATTAGTACCCAAGCCTAAACCTGCTTTGAAAGTAATATTATGCATATCAGATATGAACAAGATACCTCCTGCCCCACAAATCATTGGATCCCCAGCTACAGATCCATCAAAGTAACCCCATGCATAAGATTGATCAATTTCTTCCACAAAAATTGATCTGATAGATACCACAGATAAAGATTGAGGTAAATTCTTTAACATACCCAGGCTGTAGCTTGATATCTGTGCAGGAGTTGAGTCAAGATCCTCAAAACAAGATCTATTTCTTGCTTTCCATAAAAACCAGAGTACAATGATAGGTAAGGATTTGATAAGTTGCACATCTGATAAAATACACCAGTTTTTAAAACAAGCAGACAGGGAATCACCATTCCAAAGATTATTAAGATGCAGATGATCTTCAATAAGTGACCAAACAGATTGAGTAAAAGGGCATTCCACTGCAATATGAAAATTGGTTTCACAGTTCTATTTGCATAGGAAACATCTACCAGGACCTTCTCTACCTCTCAGACAAAGAACATCCCATGTCAATGCTTTACCAGAGAGAAGAAACCAGCTAAAAATTTTGGTTTTTAGTGGACATTTCATCTTCTATAAGACCTTCCACCACCAACTCAATTCCACTTCTCTGTTAATAAGTTCAGCATATCCCACTTTAGGAGAATACTTACCCGTTTTGGATAAGTTCCAGATAAGACAATCATCTGCATTAGAAAGTCTAACATGGCTAGACTTGAGAAAGGCAATATATCCATTCCAAGCATCAATCTCAAGTGGGTCATGAAAACCCAGGGAGTCTGCAGATAACCATTCTTGTGACATCAAAACAGACATACCATGAATTCCAATATCAGAGAGAAGATGATAACCAGCCAAATGTAGTCTATCTAACATAGGAAGAGGAAGAGCATGTCTCCATTTACATCCAACCCACGGATCTAAACCAATACGAACAGCTTTGCTAGAACCAATCTTCCAAACCAGAAAGTTCCCAATGAGATCAAATGCCCAAAGGACAGCTTTCCAGCAAATTGAAATGTTCTTTTTTTTTTTAACAGAGGATCTTATCCATTCCAGATTATTCATTGGATAAATATATTTCTGAGAAGCTATCTTAACCCATAAACCCGAACCATGAATGATATCCCAAACCTTTTTTGCTGCAAGAGCCTTGGCAAATAAAACAGGGACCTTAAGTCCCCATCCACCCATAGATTTAGGTAAAGCAAGAGACTTCCAAGAAATCCAGGGTAAACCAGAAGAGTTCTGTTTACCAGCCCAAAGAAAATTAAAGCAAAGCTTTCTAATTTTGTCAATGACACCCATAGGAACCCAAAAATGCATCCAATAGACTGGAATGGCCTCTAAGACAGCTTTAATCAATATCAGTTTTCCTCCTTTGGACAACCAACAGAAACTCCAATTCGGAATCCTTTGTTCAACTTTAATAATCAACCAATCCCAATCCCTAAGAAGATATCTGCAAGGTTTAAGTTTAAACCCAAGGTACTTCATGCCAGTTTCAATTCTAGCAACAGGAAAACTGAAGATGTTCTGTAATGTAATAACCTCAGAATCTTCTAAACAGGAGAAGTATAATGATGATTTATTATTATTAATTTGCATCCCATATGCCTTACAAAAATGCATTAAAATCTCATAGAGAGTAGAGAGAGATTGTTCAGAACCATCATTAACCATGACAATGTCATCCACAAAGAGAACATGAGTTAATACAATTTCATTACCAAAAGATAAACCATGATAACTCTTACTGAATGTAGCATGAAGAATATCCCTCCCTAGGCCTTCAACCACAATAAGAAACAGAAGTGGTGCCAAAGGACACCCCTGTCTGAGTCCCCTACCAGATTTGAAAAAATTAGTAGCAACACCATTGATGAGCAGAGAGAAAGAAACAGATGATAGACTGCTCATAACCCACGCAATAAAATTCCCTGCGAAACCCATTTTAGAGAGAATAACCCGAAGATAAACCCAGCTGACACGATCATATGCTTTAGATAGATCGATCTTAATCATAACAGCTTTTAAGGATTTAACATGCATAGAATGCATACCCTCCTGAATGACACCGCATCATGAATCTGTCTTCCCGGCAAAAATCCAAACTGTTCACCATAAATATATCTGCTCAAAACCTTTCTGATTCTGATCGAGATAATCTTACCAATGATTTTGTATACAAAATTACACAAAGATATGGGCCTAAAATCCTCAAAAGATGAAGGGCTATCAACCTTAGGAATAAGAGTAAGAAAGGTAGAGTTAAATACAACTGGGATCTTGCCACTTAACCTGGACAATTCAATAACTCTTAAGAGGTCTTCACCCAAAACATCAAACAGGCATCTATACACCTCAACAGGAATACCATCCGGTCCAGGACTCTTATCATTTTCGCTGATGGATAAGATATGCTTGATATCTTTAAGAGTAATAGCCTACATAAGCTCAGCATTTTCATCCTCAGAAACAGAAGTTGGGAAGTGACCAGCACTTTGAACAATTTCTGGAAGATGGAGATCAGCTTCTTCTTTAAAAAGGCTTTCAAAATGCTGTATCCCAGCCTCGGCTAAAGCCTCAGATCCTTCCACAAGGTTTCCAGAATCATCAAAAAGTTTCCAAATCGAGTTTCGGCATTTCCTATGAGCGGAAAATTTGTGAAAGAAAGGAGTATTATCATCTCCACAGCGCAACCATAAAACCCTACTTTTCTGGCGAGCCTCCTTTTCTCGAAAAAGGAGAATAGCATTCTTACGAGATTCAATCTCAATCAAAAAATCTTTATCAACAACTGATAAAATACCAGAAGAATGACAATCATGAAATCTTTTTAGCTCAAATTCAATGTCTACCAGATCTTTTATGTTCTGGGCTTTTTTTTTTCAGAGACCACTTAGTAGAAATTGCTTTAATGCGCTTAAGATTCACACTAAATTGTGCATCAGGAGATAAAGCAGACCGATCATCAAAAGGAACCCAAGAATATTTTAAGGCTTCAACCAAATCGATATGATCCAACCATCCTGCATTAAACTTGAAAGGACTATGGGCCTTAGAAGTCTGAGAAGAGATTTGCAAGAAAACAAGTTGATGATTAGATACACCTCCACACCCAATCCATTGTTTAAGAAGGAAATCACAATCTAGGAAATTAGCCGAGACTAAAAGACGATCCAATCTTTTACAAATACCCTTAGCACCAGCTCTGCGATTACTCCAGGTGGGAATAGCTACCAAGGGATTGATATCAATAAGCCCCAATCTATCCAACAGGTTATGGAAAAAATTAGTTAATGGATCCACTTGTGCATGAATCCCCCAAATTTCAGAGAGGCCCAAGGAGAAATTAAGATCGCCTCCAAAAACTAAATAAGGAGACATGAGACATTCCGACTTGATCAAGTTATTCTAGAAAGATTCCCTATCCAGATAGGGCGCATAAAGATTAACAAAGGATATTTCCTTATGTAAATCATAAGAAAATAAAACAGCACACAACCCTGTTTTAATTGCCCAAGCATTAAGAAAAAGAAAATTGCAAGAATTCCATCCTAAAATAAGTCCACCCGATCTACCCATAGCATCCACCGAAATGAACTGCCATCCATGAATCAAAAGTTTCAAATCTTGAACCAACACACACCCCTCAATCATTGTTTCTTGAATAAAAATAACATCAACAGTATGTAAATCAATAAGTCTCTTAACTGCTAGTTTCTTGGGAAGACTAGCCAAACCCCTAACATTTAAGGACATAAGGATCATGAGGGAACCTTGTTAAGGTCAAAAGCTCTAAGCGCCCCAACACCTCTCATATCAGGATATAAAACAATGTCATCCCCAATCAAACCCTCCTCTACTTCAATATTCCCAGGTTTATCCTTGACAGGCCGAGAAATCTCCTGAATAGATTTTGTGCACGAACGAAGAAAATACCCCTTGCTAACAATTGCCTTACATGGAGATACAAACCCAAGATCCTTCAAAGATAAATTCGGAGCTGATGAAAGTAAGGTCTCAGAAGATAGATTCAGAAATGGAATATTATCATTCATAGAATTTTAAATACTTATCTGTTTAAGTTTGGCTAATGGTTCAAAACCAAGAGAAACAGATTGAGTATCTAGATTCTCATCCACAGATTTTCCAACCTTAGCAATAGATTGAATCCCTTCTGATTTGACTCTCCAAATATCCAAGTTTTCATTCACAGACTTCCCAGCCTTAGCAGAAGACTGAATCCCTTTTTTTACTCTCCAAATTTTTGAAGAAGAATGTTTATTGAATGATAGAGAGCAATCATTAGCCAGATGTCCAAACCCATGACATCTAAAACATCTAAAGGGAAGTCCCAAGGAATCCAATGGCTGAGAGAAATATCTATTACCTTTTTAATGACCGGTTCAGCAGGTAAACCCAAACGAAAATCTAACAGGATAAGTACCCGGCCTATGCAACAAACCCCAGTTTGTAAATAAGAAAAATCAGTTTCCAAATGGGTTCCCAAGGTATTCCCAACATGTCTGAAGAAATCTGCAGACCAGAATTCAAAAGGTAAATTTGGGAGTTTGACCCAAATAGGAACTTGGTCATACCTTTCCTTTCGTGGATCAAATAAAGGGTTAATAATCTGTCTCACATGAATATTTTTTAGAATCATGAATAATCTGTCTAATAATGAATAATATGAATATGAGACAGATTATTCATATTCATATTCATATTCATATTCAACTTATGAATATGAATATGAATATGAATAATATTAGGGCATATCCCATATTCATATGCCTCCAATAATGAATAATATGAATATGAGACAGATTATTCATATTCATAGTTAATAATCTGTCTCATATGAATATTTTTTAAGTTATATATAATCTAGAGTTATCATTCTTTTCAAGGCATAAGGTAAGGTCCTTATTGTTTTTATTTAATCCTGAGCTAAATGTACCTTCTGTAATACAATGTAATTTTGATATTACTTACAAATATGGTTAAATTAAATTAACACAAAGTATTAAAGAACCTATATAACTGAAGGGTATAAACCCTATATATATTTATCACTTATCAATTTTAAACATAATAAAAAAGTCAATGTATAACTCAGGTACAGAAACCCTGATAGAAATTTCATCAAAGAAATTCCTTCAGAAATCAATACAGTATATAAAACTGTAATAAGCAAATAGCAGAATAACATAACTCATATTAATTTAATAACTCCATAGATACAAATAGAGTTTACATTTCAATATATAATCTTAGAATAAGAAACTGAATATATTCTCAAACTGTAAAATTAGGGTTTAACCCTATAAATTCCAGCTTATGCAAATAAAATACTAACTATAAGATAAGACAATAATTTACTTATGGCCGCATTATAAATCAACAATATAAGGCTGTCATAAGCATGTATTCTACTTATTCCTACACAGATCATAATTTTTAAACTGTATGCGGTAAAACAAACCAAAAGATACAGAAAAACAGTATAATATTTTATATTATAAAACCTTGGGTGAAAACCCTGAATATTCAAGAGTGCAGTAAAGAAAACAAGAAGTCGAGGTCGTAACCTCATCCACAGACAGGCTTACAACCCAGTACTTCTTTTTATTTACAGTACTTATAACACAGAAGGAAACTAATATTTACAACCTCGGCCTAAGCCGTAACACCCTCGCATGGCGTAGGGGTTTTCTCCCACTGTTTCTTTTAACCAGCAGTTTATAAAATCAAACCAAGATCGTAAGGGTTTCAGGCTTCTTACAGCCAACCCACAAAGGTTCCAACGTAAACCATAAGGAGAACAAGCCATGGTGTAACCAGGCTTACCAGGAATTGCAGCCTGATGCCCAAGTCTTTACACCCAAGGCCGCATACGTTGGAGATTGAAGAACCTGCAAGCACAAAGAATAAACCTCATTATTAGAATACTGTAACCTGCAATAAAAACTTAAAGTTAAGAACAACAGTTAAGCAAAGATTGAAGCTCTTTATTCTTACATGTTCTTTTGAGGAGGCACGACCGCTGGTAACCACGTCACAACGAGCAGTGCAAGGAGGTAACACTACTATAAGGAGGGAAAAAGGAAGAATAACTCTCAAACTTGCACGGGATGCAAAGACAGTAGGTCCAACCATCGAAACCCACGGAGGGAGGCATTAGCACTGGCAAGGGTTCGGTTCAGTATGGTAGAGAAAAGAATAATGGAGGAGTGAATGACTAAACAACAATAGCAACGTGTGGAACGAGCCACTACCAGAGGACAAGCCAGGTATACTTTGCAGAAGAGAGGCAACGCAGAGGTGCACAGCACCGTCGTAGAGCGACCAGCGCCGAAGAAGATGGAGATAATGAAAGGTAGGGTTGACAAACAGCTCTTTTATCCACGCAGTGTATGGCTGTGGTATTGCCACGGTAGCTGCTAAATTTATCAACGCGGAGTGGGTTTTGTTATATAGTTCAACCAACAACTTGATGGAGGAATGATTTTTCCAATCATTCGTATGACCAAAGGTTATCCAAAGTCTTTGTGCGAGATTCTTCAACCTACGCTGCATGCAAATGATTTTATTCATTATTCTCCACCCTACTTTAATAATCATGGAAATCATAGTAAATCTTTAACGACTCCATAATATTTATAAAGCTCGGTGGTTGGAAAGTATTTTGATTGGAAATCATAACCTTTGTATCATAGCATTTACATTGGAGGGTCGTTTGTTGTTCATAGTATTAAAGAAATTACATTGGCGCATTCTAATGTAAACCTTCCCTCTATATTATAAAGTGCCTTAGTTCCTAAAGAAAGTAGAAAGGGTAATAGCATAAAGACCATAGAATGTTAATAATGCAAACTAGGTAATCCTTGGGTCATATTTATTGTTTTACCTTTGGCCTTAAAATCATCCCTTGTTTTGAAGTAATAACTTATCAATAGTGTAAAAATCACCCTTGAAACGTTTAGTCTTATGTTTAAATCCAAGCTCAAAGGCTATGATAAGTATTATAGAACTATTCAATGAGTTCTAGCTTTTATAAGCTAAATTTCCTTTACTTGCTAGCATAGTTTAGAAGTTCATAAAGGAAGGCATGAAGGTAGAAAGCTAGGTATAATTTCCTTTCTACTCGTAATCTCTTAAATGAGTTATTTACAAAGATTAAAATAGTAACTATAATAAAAAGTTACAAAAAGAAAAGTAGTAATTACTATGTGGAGACGATGTTTCACTTAGAGTGTTATCCTCAATAATAAGTGAGGACTTGACGAGGATAGGCCATACCTTTACAGCAATTCAGGAAGCCCCTTATCAGTTTTCACTTGACTTGTAATGCTTTGTTTACAATTGGATTCTTACTATAGATTGTATATTTCTGTCTCTCTTACTCTGTTTGTCAGTAAACTACTCTTTATAATCTATAACTGTAATGGAATGGAGAAGATAATTGATCAGCAAGAACATCAATTGCTTCTGCTAGAAAAGAGCCATAAGTTGAACAAGTTATCTCTTACGTTCTTATTGAACTTTTTCTCTTACAACGAACTTGAAGTAAAATACTTTAGAATTGCGAAAAGCAGCACCACAAATCTCTTACTTGTATATATGTAAGAAAAGTAAAAACTGTTGCGTTAGCTCGAAAGCTAAGTAAGCCCAGTTTTGCATGGCAGTTTCACCTTATAGTCACAAGAGGAACAAAAGTCAATAAAACTTGTCGGAGTCAGATGGTGACTTCTTGTCAGATGTTCGACTTGTTGGCTTATTCACAAAACATTGTTTTCCTTTCTGTTTAGCTTCAAGCTTGATGACGTAATGAAATGCATCCGCAAGCGTACTGACAGTCAGAAACTCCATCTCTTGCTGAATGTTTAGGGATAAACAACCGACGTACTTCAAGACAAGTAATTTATCTTCTTCTCAGATTCCAAGTCTAGCCATGAGTCAATAGAACTCATCGGTGTAACTCTGTACGGACAGGTCTTTCCATTGCCTTAACTGCTACCACTTCTTATAATGTTGTTCAAGATACTTAAGCGGGTAGAACTCCTTTCGGACATATTCTACAAATTTTACCCATGTGTCTATGGGTTCTTCTTCTTTTTCCATCTTTGTTGATAGATTCTCCCACCAATAGTGTACAGAGGTTGACATATTTAAGGACGCAATGGTGATCTTTTCCGCTTCAGAGAGTTGATTCACTGCATAGTAAGATTCCAATTGTTGATAGAGTCCACGTCAATATTTCCTTCAAGGTTCGGTATGTCCAGATTCATTTGCACTTTGAAGGGGTTGATTTTATCGGAGTGAGGTAGCGCTAAGGATTCCCTAGATTTTGTAGTGACTCTCATGAGAATTTCGCTGAATTGGGCGAATATTTCAGTTCGCTAGCAATCCAGTGTTTTTTCTATGAGTTGTTATGTCTCGTCAGTTGCATGTTTGTTGGCTACTTCTTAAGACATCTTTTTTGAAGTTGAAGGAAGTGTCTTCTTGTGTTGTTGAGTTTGTGAGCGTGTTTGAATAGGCATAAGTTAAATAACTTTGATGGAAGCGCTTATGTAACTTAAGTTCTGAATAAGATCTTACTCTGATACTAATGATTCTGGTCGTGCCTAGGTGCACGCTAGGGATAATAGTCGACTGAATGAGTCAAGCTCTGTTGTGGCGAAAGCATATAAGAAGAACCAACAAAGCAGGAAACACACTAGGTCGACAAGAAATATACGCATATACAATATGCAAGAATTCGAACCAATTTATTGCTTTTGCTACATGAAAGGTGGAGGAGTCAGAAAAATGTCTATATTACATTAGTGTACATGCTTATATAGGATGCTGAGACACTTGGGTGACTACCCACTACATTCAGTTACTAAAGAAGTTATAAGGGTTTAGAAGTTCAACCATAGCAGAGCATGTGGTATTATGTATGTCGAGGCAAACTTGTCGAGGTGAACCTATCGAATGAACATGTCTAGGTGGACCTGTTGGTTGAACATGTTGAGGTAGACCTATCGAAGGTGAACCTATCGATTGAACATGTTTAGGCAGACTTGTCGAAGGCGAACCTGTTGGCTGTTGGTTGGATCAGGCTTTGCATTATTAGCGACCAAAACTCCTTTAGATATGGTTTTTTGGTTGTGTTCTTTATTTTATGGCGATTGGATTTGGTTCTCCTTGTAACACCCCGGTTTTGACCCCGTTTGCATTAGAATGTATATGATGTATATATTGTAATTAATCGTGGTGTGGAGCTAAAGGAAAAAGGCCCACCATCGATTTAGCGTTTTATGTTTCAATGATTAAAATCGTTACCGATGGTATTTTTGTGCTAGCCGACACATTATAATTTTGAATCATCATGTAAATAATGAAATTAATCAAAGACCCACAACCAGCTATGTCAATGCAACAAATAATGAGATGGGGGCATGATTTCCTAAGGATAAGGGGGGGGGGAATATTTAACCTTTGGGGCCAATGGGGAAAATGCAAATGTCAAAGGGAGAACCCATCAAACTGTCAACTACCTTTCTTGTCTCATTCACCTAATCATTTATTACTGCCAGAAATTGGTTGAAGTAGTTATTGCATGGAATGGGAAGAGTATGGAAAAAATGTTTTTGACTTTTGGGGCAGGTTAACACCCAAAATGCATGCCCATTTGGTCATACACCCACGTTCTTCATCCCCTCACATTGTGGAAGCTTGGGAGTCATTTTACCTTCATGATTTTGGCCTGTGTGTGTTCACCTTCACGATTTTGGGCTCCTGGGAAATTTTCTCACCATCATTCATCCACGTTGAGGATCTCTCAAGCGGTTGGGAGTTTCATGTGTGTGGAATTCACATTTTTGGGTTTGATGTGTGTGTTTTCCCTCACGTGGGCAGTCATTTCTTCATTTTCCTCAGGCCGGGAATTTGTTTTTGTAATGATCCATGGTTGGGTTTCTTCCCCAACGATTTTTGTTGCATTTCCCCACTGTTTTCCAAGCTGAAAATCGTTTTTCTGTTGCCCAACGATTTGGAGGAGAGACCATGTTCTCTTGGGTGTTGTTGAGTTCATTTTTGGCCATGTTAGGGCCAAAACGTCCCTAGAAATCAAAGTGTTGTTAGGGGTTTGTTTCCACCCATCTTTGCAATTCATTTTGTTGCCAAACTGTCTTCCTCAACCCAGAAATGGTGTATATTGTTGTGTATGCATTTGTGCTTTGGTCTATATTGAATTGGGAGTGGAAATGGGGCCTAACCAGCTTGATAAACCTAGTGTGTGAAGGAACCTCACAGACATATCTAGGGGGTTGGTTTTCTTCTTTGCACACCCTGAATAGCACTGGAAGGGAAGGAATAGCCCGAGGGACTATGTAGCAGAGAAGGGGATGCTTCCTTGTGTTGGGTGGGTAGATGTTTAGAATCCAGGATAGACTTGGTGCAGGTGTCCATAGCTCTGTTCAGGAGCTCACAAGGTTAGCAGTCAGCTTATCCATCTCATTTGCAACCTGATAAACCCAACTGTGTTGGCTTGGCCAAATTTTGTGGTATCCTTGGCTATGTGTGAGCCTACTAGTGTTCATTATTCCTTGTGGAAATCATGCCCAGCTCGGGGGTGGCAGTGCTGCTAAGATATTGATGAGCACACTGGCCTATGGTTGGGTGGAACGTTGCAGCGACACAGCTGGTTGCGGGACAATCTTCTTCATAAGATAAGTATTCTTGTGTTTAAATCTCTGCATTTACATTTGATAATGAATTACAATGGAAATGTGAATTAATGGAATGGATTTGCTTTCGCTATATTTGAAATGTTTATGCATCTATGCATGTATTAGTTCAATGCATTTTCATTTTATCATGTGTATGTTCATGGGGCTAGTTTGCCCAGATTAGATAGCAGTAATGCCGCCTCCTCTCCATCCGATAGAGGGGCGGGGACGTGACATTCCTACATCAAAACTCCAACACTCCTAACCCTCATCATTAGTTAACCTTAACCCCATCTACTACCTCTCTATAATTCTTGACCATCATAACCAATAACTCATGGTAACCCTAACTCTTAAATCCTAAACCATTATAACCTCTAATCCTTAACCATTATAACTTATAAATGTTTACTATCTCTTCATAATATTTCATTTTCACTTAATCTATCTTTTAATTTTAATATATATATATATATATATTCTTAAAAACATTTTTTATTCATATGAAAATAAAAACACATTTTTTAAATACTTCATGAATAAAATTTGATTATATTTAAAGTATATCAAATAAACCTAACTACCTATATTTGATATGTAAACATGTTATCAAAATTACCATATTCAAATATCCACATATTGTTCTAAATAGTGCACCTAATGACTTTCCAAAACTAATCGAAAAGGTGAAAAAAGGAGAGACATGCTTTTTTGGTTTTTTTGGGCTCCAAGAAGATTTCTAATTCTTCCAGACCTGTTGTTTTTCTTCGACCTAAGTTCTGCCCTTTCTCAGCAAGATTGCTCTTCTTTATTGGCCCGTTGTGTCCTGGTGTTTGCTTGTAGGCTCAGTGGAGGATCGTGATTCCTTGCTAGGTTTTCTACTGATGCCGACTTGATCATCTCTACTTTTCCTGCTTTGAAGATTGTTGGATCAGGTTTTCCTGGTTCGTTGAGTTTCTTCTGTCTAGACTGTTTGGGATCTAAGAATTTTGGCTACTTAGATTGTGATCTGAGCAAATAGGCTACAAGAAGAACTCTGTGGTGGATCTCAATGCCCTCGGCTTCTCTTTTTGGGAGCCTTTGGCTTGTGATCATGATCATATGACTCTTGCTTCTTGTGATTCTAGTGTGCTCTGTTTTCTGGTAGCTGCCTTCGAGGTCTTTTGCTCCAAGAAGATCGTGTCACTCTCTTTGGTGCCTTGCCCTCTCTCATGGATGCTGGAGGGGACCTTCCTCCTCCTCTTCCTCCTAAATTGGATGCTTTTAAAAGATTGGTTGAATCATGTGGCAAGAGGAAAGGGGGTCCATCACAGAGATTTGTGAAGAAGGTTGACATCCCCTCCGTTGAACTGCCCGATGATAGGATCTGTCATTCGTCCCTCCACCTTGTTGAGCGTGGGCTCATTGGGAAATTCACTGACCTTTGACCTTCTCCTAAGACCATCAATAATTAGGTTCGAATAAATTGGAGGCCCTTAGTTACTGAAGGCATCGGAAGTCACTTCGTTGGTAGAGGCTATTTCTCCTATGTGATTGATTTAGTCGAAGACGGTGACCTCATTTTTTGAAATGGCCCTTACTTCATGGGCCCTCGGAGTCCTTACCTGAACAAATGGACTCATGATTTTGATCCTAACCAGGATGTTCCATCTGCAGTCCCTGTCTGGGTAAGGCTCCCTCACTTACCTTTGCACTGCTAGAACTCAGATTCTCTAGAAGCCATTGGGAACAAGTTTGGAAATTACATTGACAGGGCAGAAAGGAAAGACCAATATTCATGTGCAAGAATCTGCGTTGAATTTGACATAGAGATTGGCCTGCCAAAGGAAATCAAGATAACAATAGCCAATTGGTCATATATTCAAGAATTAGACTATGTGCAAAATCCTTTTAACTGTCAATTCTGCTATGGTTATGGTCGTTTTGCCCGCAACTGCAAGAAACACTCTGAAGAGGAACTTCACATCGAGAAGGATGAACAATGGACCCAAGCTAAGAAGGCAGGAACTTCCAACCAGGATTCTAGAAAGAAAGGAAAATATGGAAAGAATATGAAAGGTGTTGTTGCTACTGGAAAGAACCTTCCAAATCCCCAGGTGGTAGAAAATCCTTCCTCCAATTATTTTGTTGTTTTAAGCACTCATGAAGCTCCTACTCTCAAAGAAGGTGAACCGCAACATCTAGAAGGACAGGTAGATGTACCTAATTTCAATCCTGGACTATTGGAACAAGTCGTTGTTTCCAATCTTGAACTTCTTAGGGAAGGTGAACCCTTGCAACACAAATCTACAGAGGTAGTCAAAGTTTCTCCTTCTTATGCTGATATAACTAGGAAGAAGTAGGTTGTTTGTTCTGACTCTTCTGATGAAGATTCAATCAAGCAACTCTCTAAAAATGATGGTAAAAAGTAAAAAAAGGAGACCCGTGAAGAAGAGGTTGAGAGGCTTAAGATGCAAGGCAGCCAATCCACCATTGAAATTTCTTACGATAGGAGCAAGAGGTCAAGGCCCGCAAATGGAGTAATAACTCCCTCCTAATTGGGTAAATAATGTAGATAATATCTTGGAATTGTAGGGGATTGGGGAACCCAATCAAAGATGAAGCTGTCAAATACTTGTTGAAGATGGTTTCTTCAGAAATTCTCCTGCTCCAAGAGACTAATATAAAGGAGGAAGCTCTTCTTCTCCTTAGTAAAACAAAAATGGAAATTGAATGTCGGCAAAGTTGTGAGTGCGAGAGGTACCTCCGGGGGCTTAGCTACTCTCTGGTGCGATGAAAATTTTCAGTTAAAAATATGGTTTGTCACCCAGCATTGGATCTTCACAGACCTCTTCCATATCTCTAGTAAGATCTCTCTGGCACTCTGTAACTTATATGTTCCCGTCAATTACAACGAAAAAAAAGAATGCTAGAAAATGCTATCTGATTTTATAGAGTCGAATTCTCCTTCAAACACAGTAGTTGCTCAAGATCTAAATATTTCTTTAGCCCAAAGTGAGAAAAAAGGTGGCCTTTGTGGTAAATATCATCTTCAAGGTACATTGGAGGAAATTATTCTTGCCTATGATCTAAATGACATTAAACCCAAATATGGATGCTTCACGTGGTCCAACAATAGAATTGGTTCAACCAACATATATGCCCGTCTCGATAGGTTTCTTGTACACAACACTCTGTTGGATAAGAAATCTATTATTTATTCTAAAATTTTGCCTAAACTCACTTCTGATCACCATCCCATTTCTCTGCTATTCAAAAAAGAAGAAGATCTCAGGCCAATACCGTTTCAATTCAGCCCACTCTAGACTGAGAGAGATGGCTTTTTGGATATTATTTATCAAGCATGGTCTCAATACGTAGATGGATCACCCAGTTTTTTCTAGGAGAAGAAGCTTAAAAGAACCAAATTTTCTTTAAAAACTTGGGCTAAAACTTCTTTAAATACTCCAACCAGCTCTAGAAAAGAGAGAGTGTATGAGTTATCAACGATTCAACTAGAAATGGAAGACAAATAAATCACAAAATCATTTAGTTATGGAATTGTCTGCTCAACTTAAAACCACTCAATCCTTTCATCAGGAAGAGGAATATCTTTGGCTAAAGTCTTGTAGCCTCTAGTTGCAGGCGGGCAATAAAAATACTCCCTACTTCCATCACCAATGCAGGGTTGGAATGTCTAGGAGCCATGTTTCAAAAATATCTATTGGCGATGGGGTCATCATTAAAAGTCAAGACCTTCTTAAACAAGTTGCAAGTAGACATTTCTAGCTCTTGTTTCAGGAAGATGGTCTCGCTGATGGTGATGTGTCTGCTGAATTTTTGGACAAGGTTCATTCTCTTATCAACACAGAGGATAATCAAGCCTTATTGAAACCCTTTTCTAAACAAGAAATTTTGGATGTCATTTGGGTAATGGAACCGAACAAAGATCCTGGGTCGGATGGCTTTTCCTTCCATTTTTATAAAGTCTGTTGGAATATAATCAAATCAGATCTAATTCGTATGGTGACATCCTTTCAAAAAAAAGCTAAAGTTGGTGGGTGTACAAATTCTACATTCCTTTCTCTAATTCCAAAGGAAGTAAATCCTTCTTCTTATGACAAGTTCTGACCTATCTCTTTGTGCAATGCCTCTTACAAGATTTTAGCCACACTCCTCGCCAATAGATTCAAGCTATTGTTAGGTAAGCTGATGTCTCCTCTTCAGGGGGTTTTTGTAAAAGGCAGGCACTTGGTCGATAATGTTATACAAGTCCAAGAAGCACTCCATTCTAGTTTCCAAAGGAAGGAGAAAGGCATGTTAATTAAGTTGGACATGAAAAATGCCTTTTACCACATAAAGCTTCCCTTCCTCTATGAAGTTCTTATTTCTTTTGGATTTAGCTCTGAATTTGTAAATTTGATCAAAGCTTGTACACATAGGCCCTGGATTGCGCCTCTTGTCAATGGTAGACCTTCATAATTTTCCAAGCCACTAGGGGACTCCGCCAAGGATGTCCGATGCCACCCTTTCTATATATCTTGATGGGAGAAACTCTTAGCAGAAAAATTTCAGCTGAAATGGAAGCTAGTTACATCCCGGGCATTAAGATTTCTAGGGGAGTTGATCCAATAAACCTTGCTCTCTTCGCGGATGAATCCCTTCTTCTAGGAGGGGCCTCATTGAAGATTGCCAGGGCCTTCAATGAAATTATTCAAAAGTTTTGTCTGATTTCAGGAGCCTTGATTAACAATAAAAAAGTGTAGTCTATGGTTGGAATGTTGAGCACCCTGCCATTCTTCGAATAGAAAACTTCTTTGGCTTCCCTGGCTTTGACAAGTGGGAGAAGATAAAGTATTTGGGGCTTCCTTTAACTCTTGGCCCAACCCCTCCTTCTCTCTGGCTTGATGTGATTGCCAAGATGAAAGCTAAAATTGTTTCATGGGGTGGTCAATGGTTAACTAAGGCTGCAAAACTGATCTTGATCAAGTCAGTTCTATCTGCTCTTCCTTTATTTCAGTCTTCATTGTTGCTTGTCCCCAAGTCTATATCGGCTCAAATTTCTAAAATTTTGCATGGTTTTCTCTGGAATGGTGGCAAAGGAAACCAAAATAGGATGCATTTGGAAAGCTAGGAAATTATTAAAAGACCTTTATCAGAAGGTGGTTTATAAATTCGTGATCCCTGCTTGGCTAATCTGGCGTTGGGCGGAAAACTTATTTGGTAGCTATATGTGGACAAACATCATCCTATCAACAAGATTTTCAGGATGAAATATCTCAAAGGTGGCTCATTCAGAAATACAACATCGTCTAATACACCCCCATGTACAAGTATCTGGAATTCTCATAGAAGAGGTATTGACAAATTTAATCAACAACTTTATCGAATCTGTGGCAATGGGAAGAAGATCCTTCTCTGGGAGGACAAAATATCAGGAAAACTTCTCTTTCCTGTGTCATGTTGTTAGCTGAGATTATGGACTGGTCCACTAACAAAGGCCTTCTCTGCTTGGCTGACATCTGTTCTTGGGACAACGTTGGTAATTGGGTGGGTTGGTCTTTTCTCGACCTTCTTGACTGTCTTGTCTCCCAAAAAAAATTGTTGCTTTCCTCTCTGTCTAGTCTTGCTCCAGTTCATTGATCCTATAAAGACAACTGGGGTTGGGGCAACATTGGTTTTTACTCAGCTGCAAAGGGATTCTTTAAACTTCAAGCTGTTCACTCTTCAAGTCTCTCCACGATGATCTGGAAATCAATTTGGTCTCCGCACTGTCTCCCCGAGGTAAATTTTTTTACATGGTTGATATTGCACAACAAGGTGCTGACTGGAGATAATATGCTAAAACATGGATTTAATGGCCCTTTCTGTTGTTGTTTCTGCAAATTAAACTTTGAATCAACTGATCATATTTTAATTGGCTATGAATTCTCTAAATCGGTGTGGGATTTGGTGCTTCACGGTACCAAATTCTCTGTTCCTGTTCAAACTTCTGTCAATTTTTTTTACCTCTCCTGGAATGAACAACGTCCTAAAAAAATGGTAATGATGCTATTTGGCACAAGATTTGGCATTCAATCCCGAAGATTATTTGGTGGAAATAGTGGCTTTCCAGAAATAATTGCATCTTCAGTAATAAGTCTCTGAACCTGTAGAACATGGCCTTTAAATATAAATTGTTACTTGCTGAATCTATTCGCAACATGACATCCTCTTCTCCCCTGGTTGTTGTGTTCTCTACGTGGTTGGGCCCCAACACTTTTGGTTTGAGAAAGGTGGTTTGCAACAAGCCTGTCAGTACAATCCCCTGGCATTTTCGTGGGTCTTTGGAAGAATTAAAATCATTATGGATGAATTCTTCTTCAACAACAATATTTTTCGATGGTGCATCCAAGGGGAATTATGGATCCTCAGGTGCCGAGGGCTTTGTCTCCTCTCCAGATAGATTGACTGAATTCAGTTTTAGCTGGGGGCTTGGTATCATGACAAATAGTCAGGCTGAAAGTTATAGTCTACTCATGGCAATTAAGATTGCTAAGGATAATGGATTCAAGTCAATCCAAATTTTTTACGACTCTGAGATGTTGATTAAAATATTAAACTCAAGTGATTGCTTCAATAATTCTGCCTTGAATAAATCTCTGTAGAGAATTCATAATTTATTGAAAGAATTTGGCATGGTCGCTTCTTTCCTTATCCTTTGGAATCTTAATAACATTGCTAATGCCTTGGCCAACAAAGCATGCCTACTATCTCAGGGCTTCCTTAGCATCAACGAAGAATTTAACAATCTTCATCCAATTCCTTAATCGTGTTTCACTAATCTGTATTATGTCCTATTGGGAAGCTCTCTCCTTTTTTGTATGAATTTGTAGAGTCTCGTGTTCTTTTGAAGGATTTCTTCTCAATTATGTAATCTGGTTGATTTGCAATTGTCATTTCATACCGTTGTTTTTCCAAAAAAATAAATAAAAAATATACCAGTTTGAATTAAAAAAAAAACCTAATCCAACATAAATACTTAAAGTTTCATCCACTTATAGCTTATATATTCTTTCAAAAACTAAACCTAAAACAAGTGAAATAGCAGCAAGGCTACTTGTACCTGCCTCTTAGAAATATTTTATTGTAATATTGTATATAGTTTAAAGCTAAAAGTTGATGAAATTATGAAACATTCAAACTTGCAACAATGTATTACTTGTTGCCATGGTACTTATATGTCTATGTAAGATTACTTGTTGTTTATAGGTTGTTGCATTACTTGTTACTTCTTGTAAGTGTCACTGTTTATATTTCTATGTGTATATGAATTAATTAGTTATTAAGTAAGTCCTTGAAATTAAAGATCCAAAATGAGTTTACTTGTCTTTGTGAATAGGAGAGCTTTTGTCACTACCAATAGCTGAGATTTCTAATTTGATGATGTTGATTTTGACATTTTAGTTTTTCTATCACTAGAATCGGATTTGCAACTCATGAGCAATCTTGCAAACAATAATAACAAATACATGCTCCAAGCATTGACTATGCCTATTGCATGATCTCTCACAATTTTCACCAATGTTTCAAATGCATAGTAAGATGATGACCATCAACTAGAAAAACAAATATTCTTGTGCAGGGAAACAAATATCCTTATGTGTAGGGAAGAGAGTAATGTTATCTTACAAATTATGGGTCTAATCAAGATTAGTAAATGGTGCATGCATAGTGGCCATGCAAATTATATACACACTTGGATCTGTCTCTCTTAAGTTACTACCCTATGTTTTCCCCACATTTACATTGGGCCTTCATGGGACCAATCTCAACTAAATCACATACTAATTCCACCCATAAATTGCACTAACAAGAAACAAATTCCCTTCACGATCTTTTGAGAATTGACTATCCATAAAAAAACAAAGATTAATATTAACAAATTCCACCATTAAAAATAGTAACAATGAATACCAATGATTGACCTTTTAGAGCAATGCCATACATATATTAAAGTTCTCTTTCCCATACATATATATGTTGTAGTTGAATTAATTAATATATAAACCATTTGACTTATGAGATATTTCTCCGAAAATAAAGGAATAAAACGAGAATTGTTACGCTTTTGAGGGATCATAAATGTTCTTTAAAGATTTATTGCCATATATCGAGTTAGAGAGATTTTACCGTGTAGTGACATATTCGTTGGCTTTTGGGGTGTGAAGTCATGAATTTGTCCGTATTCGATAATACGTTAAATTCTCGTGAAAGCCCGGGCCGAACACAGCCAAGCTCCATGCCCCCAATAAGTGCCCACATATAAGTGTGACAGAAAAAAAACGCCAAATGATAAATAATTGAGACAGATTTGACATGATTTCAGAGTAAATCCATTAATAAATCATGGATAAACTGCGGTTTGATGCAACATATAAAATGAAAACACAATAACATTCAAGGAGAATCACATGTTGGAGGCGTCATTCAAGAAATCACATGTAGGACGAGTTAGAGTTCGATAACAGACATGCATGCTGTCCACGCTGCAATTACTTGAGATTGCATATCCATAACGGAGCAGTATACCTTACGACCAAAACGCCCCAATTTGCCGGAATCCAGCAACATAACAACCATTGAAAATGCATTTTAAGCTGCTTAAATAATGATTTTGATTATTTGGGTAGTTTTAAAATGTGTTATTTAATAAAAAAAACATGATTCTCCATAACCCAGCAGTATACCCTACGACCAAAACGTCTTCCATAAGCCTGAATCCGGCAACATAATAACGATTTTTTAGTATACCCTACGACCAAAACGTCTTCCATAAGCTTGAATCCGGCAACATAATAACAACTAAAAATGCATTTTTGATTCTTTAAATCCCTGATTTTGAAATCTCCATCACCCAGTAGTATACCCTAAGACCAGAACATCTTCCATAAACCCGAATCTGGCAATTAAAAATGCATTTTTGATTGCTTAAATCCTGATTTTGACAATTTAAATAGTTTTAAAATCTATCTAAAAAGACACTCCAATTTTAAAATCTGCTATTTAATCTAAAAAAACATAATTGTGATTCCTAAAATCGCAAAATTACATAAACTATAATTTCGCAATACAATTTTGATCATAATAAAGAAATAAAACACCATACTAACGGAACGTTTTGGTTGCTGTTTATCCTACGCAATCCTTAACTCTTTAAAACACCACCTAATCATGACACAGTTTTTTCTCGCCCTTCTCGTGTTTTCCTCTTTTTATTTTTATCTTAGTTGGGATTGGGACTGGAGAGGGAACAAGGGGTCCCAGGGCCTTTTTCATCCACAACTTCTTTGTCCTTTGCCTTTGTTTGACCACTCAGTTTGTATTAAATAAGGGTGCTGCTCCTCCTTGGTTTTCATCGCCCTCGCCTATGTTCATCATGTTTCTTGTTGTTTAATCATATGACGATTGAGAAGACGGTCGGTCCCTCTTTCAGCATTGATTGATATTATGATTATGCGGAGCGTAATAGTAACGGAGTAGTGATTCGTATAAAAATCCATGAGAAGTAGCTCTACTGCTACAATGGTAGGCTTCAATGGAGTAGTGGCGGATGCAGGCATGAATGGCAGCAACAACAACTTGCTACGAGAATACCCATCCTCGGCTTTCAAACCCGCTGGGCGATGCAGGAATGGGAGCTCCATGGCAGCTAAGGGAATGAGAATGGCGGCCAGCCTGACATGCCTGCAGTTCTTGTTCGCAATGTATGCGACGTTCTTGCTCTATTTCATGAGCCCCACTATGGATCTGCGGGCGAATCCAGACAACTCGTGGTCGGCCCAGATAGCAAAGCAGTGGAGTGGTCTGTTGGGCCGCTACCACGGACCCATGCTGCTCGAACTCGCCAATCTTGACGCTGCTAACAATAACACTCAGAATCTTCGGCAGACCCCGCAGGAGGTCTGTGAATTCGTGCAGATAACTTTCGAACATAAGAAATCCAACGACCTACGTATGATACGTATCAAAACCGAGATGTACTCAGAAATTGTCAAATTCCAGCAGCGGACCCGTGGCTCTGAGACTCTGCGCGAGCTGCTCCACCTGCCATCGTCGGCAGCGTTAGCTAGTCGTCCGAAGGTTACTGTAATTCTCAACCATTTCAAGCGCAAGACCCTCTGCGCGCAGCTAGATGCGCTGCTGCATCAGACTCTGCCCTTCCACAGTGTCTGGGTCATAGCTTTCGGCAGCCCCAACGAGGCCTCGCTTCGCTGCATTGTTGACTCGTATAACAATTCTCAGATTGTTTTCGTTGGGTCCACTTATGATTTCAAATACTATGGGCGCTTCCAGCTCGCGTTGCAGGCGGAGGGTGCGGATTTCGTTTACATTGTGGACGACGACATGATTCCCGGCAGGAAAGTCTTGTTTTTTAATTTTATTATTATGATGTCATTGTTGCCACATGTCAACTCAAATTCAGATACCAAATTCCAAAGTTTACATCATCTTTTATCCACCAATAAGTTGTTTACAAAATAGTTTTTTAACAATATTAAAAAAAAATATTTTACAAATCCCTAAGTTATACTTTACAAAACAGATTTTAATTTTTTTGATAGAGAGCAACTAATATAAAGTCAAAAGAGTTTGACTTGCAGCCGATTACAATATACATATCAACACATCAAAACACCTGTAGAATATATATATATAAAGTAGTGGTTTTCCTTTGATAATGTATAAATCAATGTCTATAGTTCCCTGAGTATAATATATATATTTAAATGGTCCAGGATTCACACCATTTATTTAATATGATTTATCATTTAACTAAAGTTACCAAGTTGCCTGGTTAAGGTGTCTGGTAGTATAAAATTTCCGGAGATAAATGGTGCCTGGTACTATAAAATGCTCAACCACCCGGTTCAAGACGTTTCGGATTTGATTGAATCGCCTCGGCCTCATACATTGGTGAGTTCAAATTCTCCATCTCTGTCACTCTTGGTTTCCTTGGATCATGACAGCGTTGAAGTTTTCGAAGAAAATCTCATAGCCAGCAAAACCAATACACTATGAGAAGGCAGTAAAATTTACTTTCGTTTAGCCCATATATGCGGAGCACAACGGCAATGAGAACAAAAATCCTTTTACCCGGTGCAAATTTATTGTCTTGCTTTTACAAATCCCGATTGCCCAAAATACCCACAGGAATACATGTATACAAATTGGTTGAGATTCCTGAAACCCTCTATAGCTCCAGTGGCAGAGAGCC
>LPNX010641089.1:333697-531499 GCA_001517045.1 Pseudotsuga menziesii | reverse complement strand
GTTACAGCTCCATATTCAGTCTCCATTGTTGATAATTTGCATGATCAATTGTTAATTGTTGTGGGTGAAATTAATCTACTGCAGGCCTGAATTTCTACAATAGGAATATTAAGCACTTATAGTATCAGAACCAATATTCTTTTTATTTCTTTGCGAGAGCTTACACCTCATTTTCCATCCCACTTTGACCATCTCATTGGATTACACCATTTACTTCCATCTAGGTAAGAAAAATAAACCTCAAATGTATGTGGCAGCGTTTGTTGAGATTTACATCCATTATTATTCTTACTAATCTTTTATGTTTTAATATGCAAGCGGGATCATACACTGTGACACCAAGAATTAACCTCAGCCTCAAATCTGCAACTCGAATGGTGAGTTATGGTTTAAAGTTTTAACTTCATCCTAAATCTAAAGCTGTGAGGTGTTAAAGGTTGGGTTTACAACCATTTACAATAGAGGAAGAATTTTTTATGGTGATTCTATCAGTCGTCGTCTTAAGCTCTTTATGGTTGGGTTTTTTATTTTGACATCCATACGAATGGATTTACTAAAACTTATTACAGTTCAGTTGCTAATTTATATATTTATGTGATTTGTAATGCCAATATTTGACTAGACATATCGACATGTTGCATTTATTTTCTTAGTAAATGTTGGACTTAGTTCGACTAAGTAAACCATATTTATGACATGATAGATGTCTAAGATGTTACTATGCTTATGTTGATACATTGATTGTGATGTTATGATTATTTTTGTGAGGTTACTATGTTATAGTTATCATGATATTCCTTTGTTCATAAAGACAGTGTATGTTTAATTGTCATCATTGATAAATGCAATGTATATATGATGTGGTACATGGGTATCGACCCATGATGTGATCAATTTAATGATTTATACAATGAAAGGAAATGTTGTTGATAATATGCACCCACTGATGATTGAATGGAGATATTATTATGAATGTATGTTTTCAAAGTACTAGTCTGCAGGACACACGGGCTATGTAATACATGGATACTTTATATGAAGTGTGGTATAGTACCTATTTCTACAGAAGAGCCTTGATTACCAAAATTGATGATACGATGACACAGACCAATAATCTCGATAGCAGCAAAGTATGTTTTTGATAGGGTATATAGACCCAGGATGTTGAGAGGGATGGATGTGTTCCACCCTATGTTTTATGATACCCGAGGTCATGGGAGGGCCGTGCTGAGACACGCTCCCCATGTTGTTGTGATGACAATGGTCGGATGCTTGCTAGGAGAGGCTAGGTCCGCTGTTCAGTCGATGCTATCGCTCTCAGGTTCTTATGTGGTCAGGTCGGTGAAGCCGACATCCACTTCTATACTAGCAGAGGAAGGATAGGGAGGGTGCGGACGTAGGTTAGGATGGGAGGATGTTATAGCTAGTACTATGTTGGGTCAGGGGGGATCTACGACACCAAGATTAGTAGTAGTAGGTGTCTCTTCCTTGAAAATAATTGATTGAGTAATGAATCTGAAAATATAATGATGTTATAACTTAATTCATTAATAATTAATGATTCATTATTATTTTGTTATTATTATTATTATTATTATTATTATTATTATTATAGGATATATGATGTTTTCTTATAGTACATGTATGATCTATGCATGCACTGGCCACGCATGCACACTTTGCACACGTATACCAATATCGGCATACCAATACTTAACACGATCAATAATGGTATAGTTTTTCATAGGTTAATATGTTAATGAAATAATGAATATTAAGTTAACATATTCATTAATGATAGATGAACACTGTAATACGTAAGTGATCAAATGTCGTAAATTAGAATAATCCTCAGAAAGTTGTCGTGCGAAGACTTAAACATTGTTCATTTACATTAACAAAATTTCCAGGTTTGTTTAAACCCCTAAGGGTGCTTTGATTATGAATCTAGAGATAACATGCTCATAATGATACTTGTCTTTAATTATAATTATTATTAATGGTATTATTATTATCATCATCATCATTATTATTATTATTATTATTATAGTACCTCTTGTGGTAAACATAACAGATAGTTTAATTAGACAATTATTTCTATTATTATTATGATAATTATTAAGATCTTGTGTTAACCATAGTCAATTATTTAATTAAACAATTAATATTATTATTATTGTTATTATTACGCTCTTGTGGTAAACAAAGTCAATTGTTCAATTAAACCCAAGTGGAAATAACTAGAATAAAATAATGATTAATTAAATAGACCAAATCATTCCGTGTAGGTTAAACATGTATATTGAACTATGGAATATGACCATCAAGATATGACATGATTGATTTTATAATACTATTTATTAATATGATTACAAACATCAGATTCTGGATCAAGTAAGACAACTAATATACTCACATGTACACAAGATAATTACTAAATTATTATTTTATTCAACATAATTGATTTGAATAAGACTAGCTATTAAACCGTCATCCCGTGAGGGACCAATGGTGAACATTCCAAGAATTAATAAATGCTAGACAACCAACTTATTCGATTCAACTTAAATAACCTTAATTATTGGGATGCTTAAGATAAGGACAATTGAATAAATAAATGTATATTCATGATTATAAGAATTAACTAGCATCGAAAACTGAAGGGGGAGGTGAATGATGTGTTTTGGGGGAAAGGCGGTGGAGAAGGTGGAAGAAAGTAGGAGGAAAATGGGTATTTAAGGGGGGATGTTTTTGGGGGAAAGGGGACTCGGCACCAGGAGAAAAGGACTGAGGAAAAAAAACTTGAGGAGGGGGATAAGTCAAGGACTAGGATATCTGGAAATGACTGAGAAATGGGTGAAAACAAAGAAATATATATAATGGAAAGGAAGTTGCTCTCGGTATTATTGGTCTGTGGGCTCGGGGGCTAGGAAACCCATGGGTTTCCTAGGGCCAGCACATGATGAGAGCTGGTTGGCAGGGTGGCACATCATTTTTGTTAATAAAGGCTCGAATGGAAAGATGAAAGGGAGGGAGCCCTCAAGGTCTACACCAAACTATGGGATCTACTACAACCGCTGGTTCCAGGTATTTAAATTCCAGGTATTTAGATACTAAATTATTGCATGGTATTATTGTCTAATTTACAAAAAAAAAAATTCATGAAGTTTATCAAACATGTATAGCTCATATTTCTAGTTTAATATGTTACAGTTCATATTTGCACATTCATATGTTTATAAACTAATAGAACAGACATGGATATAAACCGGTAATATGATTAAAATGTCTTGATTTTATTAAAAACTAACTTAGAATGAGCTTAAGATAGAGAACACCACAGAGAAATGGACACAGTGCTCTACCGGTTAGGCAGAGCATTACAGAATGGCATCAGAGCCCGATTCCAAATCTGGAACCATAGGGCCTACTTCGGCCTACTTCAAACCAGTAAGTTAACGAGAAACAAAATCTTTCAAAAAAAAAAAGAGAGAACAGAAACTACCTATAGAGTTTAAGAACAAAACAAATTTGGACTTAGTGCTCTACCCAGTAAGCAGAGCACTACAGAATGGTGCTCAAATCGCTAAGTTAAAGCACTACAAGAAGGATGGTTATTATGAACATTGATATGATAATGTTTATTACCTAATTTCATATCAACCCTATCAACTCTTCCATATCTTCCAAACAATCGTTCGATCTCTATATCCCGAACAGCATACTCAATGTTTCCATAGTACAAGGGCTTCATCTGCACTAAGCACCAGATATATTTAAAGAGCGTTACCTGGAAACAAAATTAGAAAGGGTAAGATAAAAATCATAATAAGTGACTACACACAAACTTTGGAATATATATTTAATTTAAAAAAAAATGAATAAAATTGTGTTCAAACCCCAAAGAAACACAAATTATTTTATTTTTTTGTTAAAAGTTAAAACCCTGGGGATGAAAACCATAAAATTCTCAAACTATTTAGGGTTTCTTGAATAGAACAAAGGACAACGCAAATGCAAATATTTTCCTGACAGCGTAGGTATGAAATATCTTCAAGTCAAGTAGGGTTTTTGGAACTGAAGCAAAGATAATGGAGAGAATAATAATGATGAATATCAACCAGATAGACATTAGTTTCTATAGATGATTGGAAATGCTTGTAGAAAGTGGAAAGCATGTTTCAAACATTACATGCTTTAATTTTAAAAATATAGTGTCAAATTGACATAAACAAAGGCAGAAATTAAAAAAAAAAATCGCATCAAAGAATTGCAGTTCGAACCCTGAAAACCATGACTACGAATAAGAATATGGAAAGAAAATTACAAAACCTTCACTGAAGTCAATTTACCTTGAAAAATTTGCACTTGGGACAACGGAAATCCATGAAATACCTTTTCAAAGAGCGTAAATATATATATTTGGCTGTAGAATATGAAACGCTTTATGGTTTTTTTTTCACGCAATCAAAGAATGATGGAGAGATAATGGGATGAGTATTCACCAGACAACATTAAGTTGAGTAGTGAAATGGAAATTGGGTGCAAAAGTTAAAAAAAAAATCGGTTCTCCCTCTTTTCAACTCAAAAAAAAAATATCACATAACGAATCTAAATAGCCCAAATACAAAATCAAACCTAGAAAAGAAATAGATTAGATAATTTACCTCGAAAGATCGCTCGGCTTAATGGAGCACTATGTATGATGAATTAATACACAAAATAGAGAAAAAGACAGATACCAACTTGGGCTCTCAACACATCAAGAAAAGAGAAGAAGCCAGGAATTGCAGTCCGCCATGGATAACAAAGAAGCTCTCAAGAGAGAACGTCAGCAAGATTCACACAGAGTATATGCTATTAGCATGAATGGGGAGGGAAGACATATAGATAGGGTGGGATTCACCCCATTTAATCCAAAACCCTTTGCGGCGCATTGTAATAATTTAATTTCTTGCACACAAGTTACCTGTGAGAAGGGTGAGATTGGGATAAGGGGAGAGCTTGTGTTTCATGGCGTCAAAAGCCCTGGCTGTTCTCAATCCACTCGCAGCCCACTGCAAAAAAAAAAAAATGAGAGAAGGGGAGCTACGCCCCATCCTAGAACCGCTTAAAATGACCAAAAAAAAATATATATTAAATATATTATTATGAAATAAAATTCGAGGAGAGTTCTAGAGATCTCTGGTATGGTTAAACGTGTCAGTTGAGGCCGAATGCAAGATGGCCATGCAGGTGCAGCAATGCAGGGGCATGCGACTAGAGTGTTGTAGAGGCCTCTGGTATGGTTTATCGTGCCATTTGGGCAGCATGCATGCCATCGATAGGGTTTTGTTCCATCTGGGCCACATAGAATGATTTTAGAGGTCACTCTTTATTAGCTTTACAGGTGGCGCTAGAAATGTATTTACATCGCCTCTCGCCTTCACATCGCCCATTGCACAGTCTTTTGTACCTTTGTTATCCCTTTTTATCCTTGTTATTTAGTTACATGCCTCATAAGAATAGGCTCCAAACATGGTCTCCGCATAGAAATAGGCTCCACACATGATCTCCGATCGATGCGATCTACGATATTTTTTTTATATTTTAGAATTTATTTTGATTTCTTTTTTTTATTTGATAGTTATGGTTCTCTCGACTCTATTAGTTTACCAAATATATATGTTTCTTCTAATCGGAAGTCACTAACTCCTTTCACCAGGAGAGCCCCAATCGTGTGTGTTCACGAAAGGAAAACCAAGTGCTTAACTGGGATGAATCCTTCCTGTACGACCCTTCATCCGATCCCATAACGAATTCGATAAATGCGGGTCCAACCCTTAATTACAAAGGGAACTACTCGTTTATGTTACTCGTTCCAGAATCCAGATCATGTTACTCGTTCATAACGTTAGCCTAGTTTTATATCTTTTACACATAAGTTCTTCAACTTACTTCCCGCGTGGTCGCATAAGGCTTCCTGATTAAAGGAGGTTTTCCTTCTAGAAATATGCTTCTCTATCAACTGCAAAAAAAAAAGGTGAGAAGCTTCTTGAAAATGAACTCAGAGCTCCATTCTAATCCCCGATCAGATTAAAAAGTGACGTTGTTGGGTTAGCATGTGTTACGATCCAGATTTGCATGGGATTCTAATCATATAGTTAACAGCTAATTTCATTTGATAAGAAAAAGGTGCAGACAGAGAAAGATACCGAATGGCACTAAGTGACTACGGGAAGTGGTCAGGCGAGTCACTAATCGTACCTCGTCCAATGCGGTTTCTTATCTGACAAATTCCATTTCTTCCAGTCAGTCAGTTCAATCAGTCGTTATATATGTAATAACGACTGATGCTGCTCTATAACGTCTAGGGATGAACACAACCCATTACCATCATCCATGGTCATTGAAACAAGCATGTCCGTTAAAGCCTAATTAACTATCAGCTAAGGCTAATTAACTAGCTAATCAAAGAACAGTAGGTATTATTATAACCACTAGCACGCCTGGATAATTGTAAATAATTAATTAGAATATTGGAAGAAAAGCAAAAGGGAGATGAACTATAAGTAGAACACAGAGAGCCACTTCAGGACTGAGCAGGCATAGATGCCACTCTACCGTTCACCACTATAATTATAAAAGTGGGCGTTTTGAAGGTACTGCGTTCATGGGCAGGGCAGCACAATGATGAATTGATGGCACGTCCCTAGATATATCATCTATCACAGAGAGATAGAGAGACATATGGATAAAGAAAGGCAGCTCAGCTCCGCCCACACTGATCCGTGATGCAAAAGGCTTGGAATTTCGAAGTAAAGTATTCACATAGTAAAGACAACAAGATTCACCCCCAGGAAAAGAGTTTGTGACTTCTCTAAAAATAAAAATAAATATATATATATATATATTTATTTATTTTTATTTTTAGAGAAGTCACAAACTCTATATCTTATACATTATACATTATACAAGTCCTAACATTATGCACAAGGGCCCACAGAGTTCAGACTAGTTAGGTTTGTATATTTAATTATAAGAGATATTGATTTCCCTTCATAGAATGTTGTGCCGTGCCATCCCATCAAGGGCAAGGGAAAGGCAACGTGATTCCTCCTTTATCTCTCCACACGCTAATGCTATCCTCTTTTTGCAGTCTTATATCGCTTCCCAACTTTATATCATCTTTTTTCCGACTTAGATTGCTTGATAACTTTATGCATAGCTACACATAAATAATAATAATAATTATGGGATCCGTGAGCATCAATCAATCTAGAATCTACATTATTTACCTGTACAAATAATAAACATTAATAATATGGGAATTATCTGTCTGTATTGTGCTATGTCACCGGCGCATTTCCTGAGCACTACCACGTGCAAACATGGGTTCACCTTGAAAACCTAAATCCAAACAAATAATGAGTTACAATTACTTATTTAATTATTCTTGAATGTGAAGGTAGGGTTAGGGTTAAATAACCAGAGGCACGTGCGTCCCTTTTTTTCTACTTTCAATAAAGTAGAGGTGAAGCTTTAGCTCACTCACCTCAGCGGCAACTGAAAGATGTCTGTTTCCCTTCGCCTTCGAATCGATATGGAGTAAATTTAACTAAAACAACACCAACAAGCAAGGAGCTGGCTGTATTGCATATTATCTGGCAATTTATTTTGCATCCCAGGATTTTAGGTAGCACAGTCGATGAGGCTCTTAGAGCACCCAAGGGTTTTGAGAAATAAATCTGTGATATTGATATTGTATTGTGATATTGATGCTGAGGGTCCTCAGAGTTTGTTTTCATCCATTTTCCTCTGCATGTGTTCATGAGTAGCATCAACTTATTTGGTTTGGTACTTGGTTGCCCATGTGTTGCAATCCTATCCCCGTAATTATTGCAGATACCACAATAAACTGCTTATTGTTGGTTGTAGGTGTGATTCGTGGGTAGAACGAGCTAAATCGATGATTACAGTGATTTCAGTTGTTTTCTTATTTAAAAATAAAAATAAAAATTATTTTGGTTATTTCAGTTATCAGTTGTATATCTTTTAATATGTAGAATATAATGATTTACAGTACTTATTAGCTGGAAATAAATTTGTCCGATGATGTGACAAAAAAACAAACTGGTGAGAGTGGAGTGGTTGTATGTGCCTTCTTGGAAAGCTCCAGCTTAAGATGCCTTTCCTTCTAAGCCCCAGAACACAGATTCGTATTTAATTTATCTAGACTTTCATTTAACTATGGATTCCTTGGAATTATTAAGCTGCCTTCCTTCTAAAGCTCCAAAATTACATTGAATAAATTTAAAAAGAAAATATTCCTCCATCAAGTCTTAACGATTATCGTTGCCCTTCCGTTATGCTTCAGTTGGGCTTTCCCTTACTCTTTGATGGGCGATTGAGTTGGTAAAAGATGAGATGTCTTTCCTAGCGATAGAATTCGTAAAAATACTAGACGTCTTGGTCTTCTAAGGCAGCGTAAAATGGAAGCCACTGTCACATCTCTGTCATTTCACAGGCGCCTCCGTTTTTAAAATTAGATTTATATTATTTTATTGGTAAGTACTTGTGAATTGATATTTTATCATTAAATTTGTAACATATTAAAATTAATTGAAAAAATAAAATATTCCGTAAAAAGGTTATAATGTCAGGATAGGCATTTAGATATTATTTTGTTATGCTTAAATGCATCTTAGATTAAGATTTAAAATTTAAGGGTGATTAAAGAAAAGGATTTAAGGGTGGTAGGGAAAAAAAAAGTGTCACAATTTGTTTTTGTGTTTATCAATTAGTATTTGTTTTGTGCTTATATTAACTATAGCAATCTGGTATTCAATTGTATATTTTAGCCTTTGTTTAATAGATAAATATCTTCACAAAACAACTAAAAATAAGTGGTTGGTTGTGCCTATTGGCATTCACCTGCAACTTTACTTGTGGTTGTGCTAGTAAGTAAAATACTTAAGCTTTTTTTTATATTGCCATGCAATTTTGGAGATTGCGTACATTAATTTACTCTACAACAGGTGTTCGGCCATAAATTATCACCTGTACGAGTGGAAGAGGATAAACACCCTATGTTTTAGCCCTCTCCTAATCCTAACTACGTTTAAGACCAACTAAACCCTAACCCATTCCATTAACCTTAGGTAGGACTTGATTTTAAGCACGACATGACAAACAAATAAAATTAGACTAAATGTTAAAGGGAAAAAGAAGAAATTTGAAGAAACCTAACAAGAAACCAAAAAGAACTTGTAAAACAAAAAATATATATATATATATATTGAGATGTTATGTTTAATTTAGAGGTAAGATTACTAAACAAATTATATTAAGATGTTATATTTTGATGTAATATTAACTTTTAATGTTACATTTGAAATTTTGAAGTTAAAATCTAAATGTTAGTTTTAAATGTCTCCTTAAAACATTCAATGTTAGGTGTACCTTTAATACTTAATATTAACAGTTAAGAACTCAATTATATCACTTAATTTAAATATTACACAAACGTTAGAGTGCAATGCTGATTTACCCTAATCACTTAGGAGCTATAGGTAGTGTCAAGTTAGTATGGGCTAGACAAGGTACCCTACAAACATTTAACAACAAAGGTGTCGATGAAAAGGAGATTAGGAGAATAGTACGGAAATGCATGCCATAACGACTAGTCATGTGTGCTATGTAGAGTTTATGTGAATGGTTTTAGTAAGTCCAATAGGGGAATTTCTATTTCCTTTAAGGGATATAATTAGATATAAATAATGATCCAAAAGGCCTATAGAATCGTTCAGTTGTATGAAGAAGGTATATAGACACGGTAGGTTGAAATTCATGGGGAACATGAGGGGATTGCATTCTAGAAAAGAGCGAGCTTGTATCTGATATAAAATTTCGTTGTAATATGAATAGGTATATATCAAGACTCGTGGGTCTGAATTCGTATTAAAAATGTGTTAAGATAATGTGCGATTTATTTCAAAAATGTTAACTAAATATATGAATTAATGCAAGAGTTGAAACAATATACATATAATATAAAGGTTGTAGTTTAAAAAAAATAAAAAAATTGTGAAACACCATGTGGAATAATACGATCAAATTCAACAATGATACTAAGTCTATGGTAAACGAATGCATTCAGGAGCCTCGAAGAGCCAACCAACTTCATGCACAAATGTCAAATACAATATAGTAACACCTATGTGATAAAATAAGTAATACAAATTCAAGGAGCAATGGTTTCCATTCATACTATATTAGATTGAACTTGATAAAATTGCATTTTGATAAGGTATAGTCATGAACACCTTGTAAACAATAATAGTCCTCCTAATTTAATGATTGTTACAATACCCTTATTTTCATTGATAAAATTGCTTAACATGAATAAGGAAATAATAATGTCTGACCTTAAAATTTAAAAGACATATTGGACCTTCTTCCCCTAAGAGAGTATGCTCACCTTAAGGATCAAGTTGGTATTTGCGTGTTGAGTGAATACAACTATGAGTTCTAAGTCCTTCATTTGAAAACTACTGATCATTTCATGCTAAGTTGGATTAATATATACAAACTATAAAAATAACAAAAACTTTGTGTATGACAAGTAGACCTATCTCATGATGTAACTTAAGGGATATTGAATAAGAGGTAAGAAGTAGGATGTCAAGGTGGATAGTACTTGATTATAAACTTTAGGGATTCTGGATATAATATTATGATTCAATAGAAGGATTGATCAAAATTTTCGTTAATTATAAAAACACATAGCATGGGATAAAATAAGTAAAACTATAAATATAACATTGACGGGTTTGGTCAAGTTAAAGATTAGTAGGACAGGTATACCCTCAGTTCTGCTAACTAGGATGACACAGAGACTATGCATTGATACCGTCCTCACTATTTTGACCATAACTTCGGGACGAAGTTTCCTGAAGGGTGAGTATATGTAATGCCCATATTTGACTAGACATATCGACATGTTGCATTTATTTTCTTAGTAAATGTTGGACTTAGTTCGACTAAGTAAACCATATTTATGACATGATAGATGTCTAAGATGTTACTATGCTTATGTTGATACATTGATTGTGATGTTATGATTATTTTTGTGAGGTTACTATGTTATAGTTATCATGATATTCCTTTGTTCATAAAGACAGTGTATGTTTAATTGTCATCATTGATAAATGCAATGTATATATGATGTGGTACATGGATATCGACCCATGATGTGATCAATTTAATGATTTATATAATGAAAGGAAATGTTGTTGATAATATGCACCCACTGATGATTGAATGGAGATATTATTATGAATTTATGTTTTCAAAGTACTAATCTACAGGACACACGGGCTATGTAATACATGGATACTTTATATGAAGTGTGGTATAGTACCTATTTCTGCAGAAGAGCCTTGATTACCAAAATTGATGATACGATGACACATACCAATAATCTCGATAGCAGCAAAGTATGTTTTTGATAGGGTATATAGACCCAGGATGTTGAGAGGGATGGATGTGTTCCACCCTATGTTTTTATGATACCCGAGGTCGTGGGAGGGCCGTGTTGAAACACGCTCCCCATGTTGTTGTGATGACGACGGTAGGGTACCCGAGGTCATGGGAGGGTTGTGCTGAGACACGCTTCCCATGTTGTTGTGATGACGACGGTTGGATGCCTGCTAGGAGAGTCTAGGTCCGTTGTTCATCCGACGCTATCGCTCTCAGGTTCTTATGTGGTAAGGTCAGTTTAGCCGACATCCACTTCTATACTAGAAGAGGAAGGATAGGGAGGGTGCAGACCTAGGTTAGGATGGGAGGATGTTATAGCTAGTACTGTGTTGGGTCAGGGGGGATCTACGACACCAAGATTAGTAGTAGTAGGTGTCTCTTCCTTGAAAATAATTGATTGAGTAATGAATCTGAAAATATAATGATGTTATAACTTAATTCATTAATAATTAATGATTGATGATGATGAAAATATTACATGTTTGTATGTTAATTCGGTTAGGTATTTGCGATTGTTATGTCTTGTATCCATGAATGTCCTATCTATGTGAATCATTATTATTTTGTTAATATTATTATTATTATTATTATTATTATTATTATTATTATTATTATTATATATATATAGGATATATGATGTTTTCTCATAGTACATGTATGATCTATGCATGCACTGGCCACGCATGCACACTTTGCACACGTATACCAATACTTAACACGATCAATAATGCTATAGGTTTTCATAGGTTAATATGTTAATTAAATAATGAATGTTAAGTTAACATATTCATTAATGATAGTTGAACACTGTAATACGTAAGTGATCAAATGTCGTAAATTAGAATAATCCTCAGAAAGTTGTCGTGCGTAGACTTAAACAGTGTTCATTTACATTAACAAAATTTTCAGGGTTGTTTAAACCCCTAAGGGTGCTTTGATTATGAATCTAGAGATAACATGCTCATAATGATACTTGTCTTTAATTATAATTATTATTAATGGTATTATTATTATCATTATTATTATTATTATTATTATTATAGTACCTCTTCTAGTAAACATAACCGATAGTTTAACTAGACAATTATTTCTATTATTATTATGATAATTATTAAGATCTTGTGTTAACCATAGTCAATTATTTAATTAAACAATTAATATTATTATTATTGTTATTATTACGCTCTTGTGGTAAACATAGTCAATTGTTCAATTAAACCCAAGTGGAAATAACTAGAATAAAATAATGATTAATTAAATAGACCAAATCATTCCGTGTAGGTTAAACATGTATATTGAACTATGGAATATGACCATCAAGATATGACATGATTGATTTTATAATATTATTTATTAATATGATTACAAACATCAGATTCTGGATCAAGTAAGACAACTAAGATACTCACCTGTACACAAGATAATTACTAAATTATTATTTTATTCAACATAATTGATTTGAATAAGACTAGCTATTAAACCTCCATCCTGTGAGGGACCAATGGTGAACATTCCAAGAATTAATAAATGCTAGACAACCAACTTATTTGATTCAACTTAAATAACCTTAATTATTGGGATGCTCAAGATAAGGACAATTGAATAAATAAATGTATATTCATGATTATAAGAATTAACTAGCATCGAAAACTGAAGGGGGAGGTGAATGATGTGTTTTGGGGGAAAGGCGGTGGAGAAGGTGGAAGAAAGTAGGAGGAAAATGGGTATATGTTTTTGGGGGAAAGGGGACTCAGCACCAGGAGAAAAGGACTGAGGAAAAAAAAATCGAGGAGGTGGATAAGTCAAGAACCAGGATATCTGGAAATGACTGAGAAATGGGAGAAAACGAAGAAATATATATAATGGAAAGGAAGATGCTCTCGGTATTATTGGTCTGTGGGCTCGGGGGCTAGGAAACCCATGGGTTTCCTAGGGCCAGCACATGATGAGAGCTGGTCGGCAGGGTGGCACATCATTTTTGTTAATAAAGGCTCGAATGGAAAGATGAAAGGGAGGGAGCCCTCAAGTTCTACACCAAACTATGGGATCTACTACAACAGATGGTTCCAGGTATTTAAATTCCAGGTATTTAGATACTAAATTCCTGCATGGTATTATTGTCTAATTTACAAAAAAAAAATTCATGAAGTTTATCAAACATGTATAGCTCATATTTCTACTTTAATATGTTACAGTTCATATTTGCACATTCATATGTTTATAAACTAATAGAACAGACATGGATATAAACCTGTAATATGATTAAAATGTCTTGATTTTATTAAAAACTAACTCAGAATGAGCTTAAGATAGAGAACACCACAGAGAAATGCACACAATGCTCTACTGGTTAGGCAGAGCATTACATGATTACTCAGGCTTGTATGTGGAATGGTTCCATACCATGTTTATAGTAAAAAAATATGTGATGATATACTCTGTCGTTTTTCTTTTAAATTGGAAAAGGAATTGTAATAGATTATTCAATCAAAATTAATTACCAGCCCCGAAATGTATCCTAAATAAGAAATGGATTAAAAAATGTATTAAGATTTAATTAGCATCGCTAATCACATAATTAGTCAAAGGCGTATTTCGCTGATTTTTTTTTCCGGTTGTACATGAACCAAAGCGAAGTTTGTCAGGCAGTTCGATGTTGGGTTAATTGAAAATTTTCAAATCTTTGAAAGTAGGTAATAATGGAAAACTCCCTCCTATTTTCATATTTTCTGTTTCCACACCAAATTTTCGAGGATAGGTTTCCTGCGGAGTACCTTTGGTTAATGAGAGGGAAGTTCATGATCTGCATGTTTATTGAATCTATCCCAGATGAACGAATTCAGTGAATTTGAAAACAACCAGGTGTGTGATCAAATCAAATAAACAAGTAAGAATAATGTTCACTTTTTTGTTCCCTAGGTTATATACTTTCATAAACATATTTTGTTTCTGACCTTATTCTAAAAGAGGAATTTTTTTTTCTGGTGTAAATAAGAGAGAGTGAAGCCTTGTATTAACTAATAGCACACAAAATTACATCGAGCACAATCAACACTTTTGATGTGAAAGGTGAATTGAAATTCTAGGCCTCTTATAAGACCTGTTAAATTGATTTTCTAATTTTGTTGTGAATTTTTTGTTTATAAGCAGGCTATAAAGTTATATATTACATATTGTATATGTATATGCATAGTAATCAATTTTTTCCTTAATTTTTTTATGCAAAAATATGTTTTAACCATCTGGATGAAAATTTGAAACCTTGGTTGGAAGGAGAAAATAAATCGAAGGTTCTTACAAAAGGTTAGTATTTATGTTGTATTTACATTATGCTTACATAAATACTCTATTTTTTCACTCTTTCTTTCCATTTAAGAGATCTCATGTGTAGTATGTGTAGGCCATGTGGGTTTCCTTACATGTTTTCAGATTTATAATTTTTTTATAAATTTTAACATGTCCAACACAGACCCTAATACATTCCCACGTAAAGAGCGGAATTCATTGCCGCCAAAGGTTGTGGAAGAAGCTTTTACAATACTAGCTAAAGAGGATGCTGAACGAGAAAAGAGACGACAAATGAAGCAACAATTTTCTACACAATGATGAAAGTCATGACAATTATATAGAATTACAAAAAATTATTGTTGGAGTGACGATGATGATGATCACATCCAACCTAATCATAGGGAAATACCTTATCGACTCGGAGGTCGTTCAAATCTGTAGTCTATTAAGGGAAAGGAAACAAATTTTGATACAATTGCTCTTCTTAAAGGAGATAATGGTTTAGAAAAAATCATTATATGTAAAGTTATAGATGAGTAATATTCAGGAAACCTAGAGTTGACACACTTGGATCCTTGTGGAGATGATCCAATTATTTACATTGTTGGTACCAATGACACATGGACACATTCAAAGGATGATGTTATGCATGTTGAAATGGTGTATGCAGATGACAGTGGCAAGCTTATGCTACACCATCCTTCACTTTGTGAAATAAAATCACAATTATCTTCAAGTGGGTCAGATGAAAATCATAAAAAATAATTCCAATGCAATCATCAAGCGAAGGTTTTATATGGGATCTTCTTCAGATGTGACTCCCTTATTGAATCAAAATGGTCATTTTGTGAATATTGGTAGAAATAAATTCATTCAAATGGATAGGTTATTGGTGTGGAACAAAAATCCATTTGATTTTACCATAAAGGTGGGCATGTATGTCCGTATTTATTATGACAAATTGTCTGGATTTTCTGAAGATGAGTCATTGAAAATTCCATATCCTGTAGAAGTGTTGGATTGTTCAATAGATGTTTCCATTGGTGGAACATTTTTTTGGGTAATAATATTTGAAAATCATGTAGATGTTTTTGGTAGAGGCCACTATGTTCCTGAAGGTGTGAATTTGCATCCACATGAGGTGTTCTATACAAAACAAGGTATGTTGATACCATCTCAAATCATAGATGCCTTCAGATGAACTGAATACAAAACAAGGTATGTTGATACCATCTCTAGATACCATCTCTAGATGAACTGAATACAAAACAACATACCTGATTTGTTGATATCAACATACAAGGTATGTTGATACCATACCTGATTTGAGATGGTATCAACATACCTTGTTTTGTATTCAGTTCATTTTTTTGGGTAATAATATTTGAAAATCATGTAGATGTTTTTGGTAGAGGCCACTATGTTCCTGAAGGTGTGAATTTGCATCCACATGAGGTGTTCTATACAAAACAAGGTATGTTGATACCATCTCAAATCTTGTTTTGTATTCAGTTCATCTAGAGATGGTATCTAGAGATGGTTTCATTAAAAAACCCAAATGATATTCAGTTCATCTAGCATTTGTTATAAAATTTCTGGAATTCATTGTTTAATGCTCCATTTTAGTTGTCTGTAAATGACTTATCAAATGGTTACATGTGCAGAATTCATCATTTGATGCTCAACACATAGTAGCTTATTGTCTTGCATATATTCCTCTTTATTTATTTGAAGAATTTGACTGTAAAATATTATTTATCTCAAGTCTATACATAATTACCTTTATCTTGCCTCTGACCCTTAAGAAACCTACCACCACTCACTATTTAGGTGAAAGTTAGATTCTAACACTCGACAGTTTGTATCATTCAAACTGTAATTTTATGTCTAAGATTAAAACTATGAAAGTTTAGATATATTTTTAATAACTGAACAAACACTTTGTATTTTGAATCAACCATTTTGTCTTTATAATACAGGTTGGGTGTGCATTTAAGTTAAGATAGTGAAAATTTCCTTGCTACACTAAAATGCACTCCCAAACATCATTACAAGGTCAAAATTAATGACTAAAATAGGAGAGTGTGTGTTTTCTCATTCATCACCTTTATTAATTTAACATTTCCAATTTGTTCCTTGAAATTTTTCCATTTTGATTTCTCTAAGCATCCATAATTCTCCAATGGCATGCATTTTTTCAAATAGATAACAAGTCTGAAGAATAGCTATGCATCCAATTTGAAAGAGACGATTCATGGATGAGTAGGCTCAGAAATGTGCAATTATGCGATTCCAAATTTCATACCCGGGATGTCAAGTTTGGTCATTAGGATTAATTAATGAAGAACATATGAAGTTGGTTAAAGAGTCTAATCAGATTTGAAGACACCCCATTGACATTCCAAACAAGCCATATGATAGTTTAAGCAAACCAATTGAGGGCATAATAAGGATCAGCAGACCAAAAAACCAGTATTGAACTCATATTGGATAAATTTTGAATGTGGCTGTAATCAACCTATAATTTTCCATTGGAGCTTCAGCACTACAAGTGATGCAATTTATGGAATGGAAGTCAAGGAAGATAACTGAATGAGTGCATGAAAGGACACATTCCCTTGCAACTGATGAATTATCTTGAGTTCATAAGTAAGTAGAGGATTATTGTTCTTACTCAGTTTGATATTACTTGTTATTATGGTTTAGTTATACCCATTTTGTTGGTTGACAATTCTGAATTATGTTCATTTTTTTAAGCTGAAAAAAGTGTGTCCATATTTTATTTGTTTAAGTCTTGCTAGAATTTTTGTTGTTGTCTAGAATCCATAATTTGCTGAAAACTGAAACATTGTCATATTAACAAAGTTCTCTTTGATTCATTATTGAATATCGAGGAACTATTTTTTCATTGTAAAAAAATTAGGTAGGAGTGCATTATACACAATGAGAATGTTGGACAAGCTAAAAATAAAAAAAAATTGTCCCAATCATCAATATTTTCATAATACAAGCAAGTCAACAAACAATAGATGAAATGAAAAAATGTGAAATTGCTCATTCCTTCATATTCCAAACTCTGAAGCACCAGTTACAAGTCAAAATGTTGGATAATCCCCAACCAGGGCTAATAATCAGTAAGTATGGAAATGAAAAGATGATTTCTCTGACCAGCTTCGTCATCCTCACCTATGTCTATTGGATAGTTTTGTAACCCTGCCCCCCTGCATCCTTCATTGTCTTCTTTTGTCTAGCCCCAATAGTTCCACTCAACAGTAACAGTGCTCCAACTCGTTGTTCCAACCCATCTCTTGGCACCCTGATTATGTTCTTTTGAGGAAAAGACTAACCACAAGGAAGATAATGGATAGTTTCTATTGACCATTGCCCATTTTTGGCACTAATTATGCCTCCATCCAAGCTGGGATTGGCAACCACAGAGTAGAAACATTAAATTATTTGTTTAGCCGCAGATAGCTTTTGTATCTCTTCACATATCTCAAGTTGGTGCTGGAACTGGCCTCAGTCTACTTAGTTGTTTCTATGGATCAGAATTGGCATGTGTTCATCCACCAATCCCACGTCACTCCAGAAACTAAAGGACTAAAGAGATGAGCTAAAGGTTATGTCATATGGATGAGGGAGCTATGAAGCCCCTACATCAACAATAGAACTACGAACTTATCTTCCCAACTCCTCCCATTCTAGCATTTGATATCACCGTTTTGGGAATTCTTTCTTCCACATCCATGAGAGGGGAAATAATGAAGCTCACGAGTCAATTTTTTATGCATATAAAAAACCAAAAATGAGGTCTAAATGAGATTTTCCTCAACAAGAGGCCCTATTTATTGACTAAGTCTTAAGAAATGTAATTATGAGTTAGGGATTCTCATGATGTGGTATATCTATATCTTGGGATTAATGTGATCTATGTATGATTCCCTCATCTCTTGGAGGACATGAAATATCACTTTAAAATAATTAAAAAATCATGTCATTCCCTTGAAACTCCAGAGGGAAATATTGATTCATAAAATCACAGTCAGTCACCATTTGTATCACTGTTAGAAATCATTGACACCTAGGCCCCCCTTTTCTGCACATGGAGTAGTTTCCCTATACTTTTGATGGTTATAATTTGTAAAATTTGAATAGTTGGGAAATATTTTGATAGGAGGAAAACTAAACATGAATACTTTCAGTACAGAGAAAGTACAAAATGTCGGACAGGCTCAAGATGAGCTCAAGGTGCACCCAATTCTATGGAAAGGGTATGTGTTAATGTTAGGAAGACTAAGTGTTAATTTTTCATAACCTGCAGTGATCAAATTTGAAGGGATAGTTTTAATCCCATTTTGAAGGGATTTTTCTTTTTTTTTAAGAGGAAAAATAATTGTTTCTAGATATTCAATTGTGAATCAAAGAGAATATTATAAATACATCCATTTGGTTCCACATTATAGTCATAAAGAGTGCTAAACTTGTATGATTCTAGTAAAGTATAGCTGATTATAGGCCAATACTTATTATGTTCTCATATATAAAGTTCTCCTACTCAAACAAGTAGATACAAAGATCAATATATAACAAAGTAGCCCAATTTTCCAAATAGGGGGTGCACCTCCTCCGTCTACAAGTAATATCAAAGATACCAAAAATTTAAGAATAAATCATTAAGGGCATATATTGATCAAACCATTCAATGTTGAATATCTAAAAAAAATCACTTTAATTGAAAAGATTAAATTAATTACATACTTCATTAAAAAAAAGTTTAATAAAATGTTGCGCTTTCAAATTTTAACAATGATAAAAATAACCATCCATTTAGATATTTATTGCACTGGAGATGATGATCTGTCAAATCAATGTAAGTTTGCTGAAATTGGTTTCCAAATAATTAAATGTTTAACTTGGTAGCTTCTGCATGCTCGAAGAAAATTGTTTGTTATGCATTCACACTGCAATGTCATTTCTGTTCACTTGCGACTATGTGCATAAAACCAACTAACGAACACTGAAACCCACCACCAAGAAGTTACTAAGAATATATTTCATCATTTGTAGTTTCATATACACTTTTTATTATGGATTGCACATTAAACTCTCGTAGATATAGGAAAAATGCACATATGGATTACACATTACACTTGTATTACACATTAGAATCACATTAACTATATCAAAATATATGCATTGTCGAGAAATACTTACAATTTATATTGCATCTATATTAGTATGTACATAGACATCATATGTACACCATATTATTCTAGAACTCTAGGCTGCTTGGGAGGTTTTTTCAATTCCTACTTTTTAGAATAAGAAAATTTGCTATAGCTTCTATTTCCTTTTCTAGAACCCTCCATCTCTATAGAAGATTCATCGGCCATATGTTGTAATTGTTTTTCTTACTCTTTCACTTTTTTTGCAGTATCTCTTTTGTATGCAATCTATATTTTTCTTCTAAGCATTTATTTAAAATCTCTAAATTATTATTAAACTTCTTTGAGTGCTCATCTTCCTTTCTTTTAATATCATCCTTCATCCACCTCAACTCGGATTCAACTCTAGTTAATTTTCTCCTGACTTGTTGTACCTTCTTCTCGAGCTCTTGTGCCCTCAAATCTGTATCAGATGGAGTATACGAAAGTTATTCTGCCACTGGTATCTCCTACAAAGATTTAATTTGGGATTTCAATTTTTGTATCTCGCTATCACACCCAAATGTAGTGCTTTTACCTTATCCAATAGTTTTTTGTTAAGGTATCTAATTCCGGCCTCCTTCTCCTCTATCTTATTCTTCAATGTTGGATCCAATGAGCCAAATGTAAAATCTACATCCTATATTGTTGCAACAACTTCATTCAAGGTCTTCTCTCATTACTGCAAGGACTTCTCAAACTGGAGTAAGCTCTCCTTGGTTACATCACCAAGTTTTGTACGGACAAAATGTTTTGTTGTGCTGATCTTTTTACCCTTGACTTTGGATTCTTTTGGTGTGTTGACATTTTTACCCTTGACTATTGATTCTTTTGGTGTGCAGACCTGTTTACCCTTGACTTTTCATTCTTTTCCTCTTCTATCTCTTTTAGTCTCGAGAGTTGCTGAAATCCTTTCAATTCTCTTAGTTTTCAGCAACTCATTTTTATTTTTAATTGTTTTATTCAATTTTTCCAGTCTTCTTTCATATTCTGCAGTCTCATTTTGATGTTTAATGATCATTTCTATGATTTTGTTTTCAAACTCATCCTTCAAAAAAGTAATAAGTGTTTCTTTCTGCTTCAATTCTTGCTGAAGTTCTGCTTCCTTACCAACTACAGTCTTCAGTGGTGGCATGTTCAAAACTTCAAGCCTATTTTTCATCTCATTTTCAAGTCTCCCTATAGTTTCTTCATATTTTTTATTTTGATCATGAAACATGTCTTTGAGTCTGTCAAGTTCAGAAATCGATCGATCGAGAATTATGCTAAATTTAGAACATTGATCCTTAATAATTTTATCCTTCTGGCCAATTATTTTTTCAGTTTCCACAATTTTTTTGTATTTTTATCTTTTCTATAAACCTGTAACATGATGTACAAAATCAAGAATTTGGACATCCTTAGTTCTTCAAAATTCGTGTCTAGCTATAAAGGAATCCTCCCAAAAGGTATATTGTTCTTTGAAATGTACCAATTTATCAAATAGAGAAAACAAATATACCATCAAAAGAATATTTGGCATGAATTAGGTCTTCATTACTAGTCGGTGAATGGTCTATATCATTGTTCACAAATTCCTCCCATTGATATGCATTTACATTTCCATGCATTCCATCCAAATTTGTGACAATAACATCATCTTCAGGGAAAAGTGAAGGAATGTCGTTTACCACATAATCCATATTGTCCTCGAAAGGTTGTTCATGTACTGTTGATGTAGTGACATTAGAAACTCCTTATACATTTCTCTTTAAAGATAGTTGAGGTAATTTCTCATTTTTTTGTTGTTCTTCAGGATTCCTAATGTATGTTCTAATAGATTTTGACCCTACAACACTGGGTTGATATAAATCAATAATTTTTTGCAGTGTGCCGAGGTAACTGAACTTGACCCTCTTCATTTTACTATCTTGCAATGCAGAGTGCAATTTCCTAGACAATAGATGAGGGAAATCTATGGCCATGTCTTCAACCCAATGTATGGCCAGATTCATGCAATCACCCAAAATATCATGCCGCTTGTGGTGATTCAGAATGATCCTAAGGATAATATGAATCGGGGTTTTGTATATTCCTTGAGGAACATCTTCCATTCTTAGAACATTAGTGGGAACAACTACCCATTTCCCACAATTTTTACTAGCCATCTGAATCTTTTCTAGATTGGGGTTTTTCTAGGAGTTTAACATCCCCCCCTTGCTCTACGTGGAATTTTAGTTTCTATGGAAACCAAATCAGGTTCTAGATGAACCCTCATCCCAAAATTTTGCAATTCCATAACCCCATGATCATAACTATAGATGGCATCATCTATATCCTCATTTTCGAAATTAAATTTTCCAAAAATAAACCTATCAACTTTTGCTCTTAAAAGGATATTTAATATACCAGCTGGCCATATGGTTGTATCACTCCATCCATCAACATTCTCTTGGAATTTTTTCATCGTGAACCATTCAACCTGGGAACCCTCGGTTGTCTTGATGTCATGGTAGAGAAGGCCCCTGTGTTTATTTCCATGCTTCAAGATGCCCCTGTTTCATCTATTGCCATGGTATGTGGTGACCCTATTTCAATTGTGGTCATGGTTGTTTTGGCTTAGAATTGGAATCATGGACAACAAGCTTGTTTCACTGCAATCTTGAATTCTGTCCACTTACCAAACCCATAGTTTGGCTATGCACACTGAGGAATACACACATAAGAATGCACACTGAGGAATGCACACTGAGGAATGCAGGAAAATGAGGTTTTTTTAAATTGATTTCATGTACATTGTTTTTTTTCTCAAATTCAGGTATATTGGGTTATGATGTCAATGTCCCTATATTATACAAAATAAATATTTTTATAAAATAAATAAACTTATCGAAAGAATGATACATTTTATGAAGTGAATATATAATACCAATACATACACTCAATATATTTATAAAATGGCTAAGCAAAATGTCTATATAAAATGAATAAATAAATCCTTACATCTTTTTTTCTTCAACTTAAACCACTCAGTTGGACTTCATCATGAGGCCTATGTATGTCTTATAGGAAACTTTGAAATTCTTGTAGACTAGGAGATTTCCAGAGTTATAATATAAAATATAATAGTTGGCATTTCAACAGTCTTAATGTACAATAACACTAGTACAAATTGAGAAATCAATGACTGAAATCCGGTTATAAACTACTATTTTTGAGTCAGCGACTAATAGTAGCTAATTTCCACTATCTTATAGTTTGACTAACTTAGTCTTATTTCACTTAGTCATTAATATCTTGACTTATTAGTCATTGATTTAGTCATTGATAGTCAATGATTTAGTCACAGATTTAGTCACAAATTTAGTCACTAATTATAGCAATTAATGACCAAATATACGACTAAATAAACTACTAGATGATAACATATTAATGACTAAGATTAATATGACTAAATTCTAGTCGCGCTATAAGATACGAGAAATTAGCTACTAATAGTCGTATATATGCGAATTTAGTTGTTTTCGTAGTCACAAATTTATGATAGGGCACATAGGAATCAAACCACCAACCTCCTGCCTATAATTAGGCAGGTGCTCTACCATTGAGCTAGCACCCTTTAAGAATTTGTTATTTCTTGATAATGATGATATTAAAACAAATTTTGCATCATTCAAGCATACAAAGTAATGATTATCAAGTTACTATAGATCCATAATGGATTTCCCTGTACTAGTCCTTCAAATCATTTTTGCACTTAATAAATGCATTTGAAAGACTTGAAGGACTAATACAAGGTTAGCCATTATGTATCTATAATAACTTGATAATCATTATTTTGTCTATTAATTCATCACATTTTACACAAACAAATCTTTTCAATGATAACCAATCCAAGCATTAGTGTGTTCGACAATCCAACCTCCCCCTTGAGTAAACAATTCAATTGCATTGTTATAGCTACTCTCCATGCAATGATCAAGTTTTTAAAGTTCCAAGTTGTCCCCAACAATTTATTTCAACCAAAATCCAACATATACAAAAATTATATAAGAATACTCACATAAAATATTGGCATGTTTTTGTTATTTGAGTGCCACTCTAAGTAAAATTTCTTAAAATCAAATGATGCTAACAGAACTATTTTCAAATCCAACATATATAACAAAAAAATGTAGAAAAAATACTTCAAAGAAGACAAGGGGAAGATATTGTAATGCTTGTACTATTTCAGTGCCACTATAAGCAATATTTCTTGCAATGAAAGGATATGAATAAGATTGATTTCATCGCACAACCAAAAACATTTTCATAAGATCATAACCCTGAATGTTCTGAAGTTTTTGTGGGGAGTGATTCTCCCATATAAGGGATTGATATCACAATGATCTATAGGAAGAAAGGTAAGTACGTCCAAGGTCAAGAGATTCCATGCCCAAAAATGTCTTGAATTAACCCCACAACCATTTCCCACCCAAAGTTATGTTGGCAAAGGAAATGCACCATTCACAAGGAAAACACAGGATTGTATTTTATGCCTAAATTTTTTTTCAATAATGTGTTGGTTGGTTGACGCATTTCTTCAAACACTTTGACTGGTTGCATGGGAGGCTACATTCTTAATCAATATAGGCAAAGTTTCTTCCTCTGTGAGATCACTTGCTTGCAAGGTTGTATTGTAGGAATTATGCGCTTCGATTTCTCCCCATGAAAACAATTTCTTCATGGTTTACTTGCATAAATTATGGCAATGATTTTACCCCTTGAAAATATCTTTCTCTTACAAGAAAACACACGGTCATTAATGCCCAAGAACAAAACTTCTGAATGAATTTCTTCGAGCAAGAAAAACCATGAACTAGGCATATTCCTGGTCTAATATGAACCCAAAACTTGTTATGAAACAATTTTCCAAATTAATTCAACGACAATTATCATATTCTTTTGTACAAATCAAATCAAATTTTCAAAGTGAGACAACAAACACTTATTATGTTCCATTACCAATTGGTTTACTAATGTGAAACTAAAATCAATTATCTCATATTTTACTAATTGAAATGATAATATAAGGTAGAAAATTCCCAATTCTTCTACATAACCAAAATTCTAATTGAAGATAACAACAATTACCTTATTCCTCTTCAAAACCAAAATATGGAATCAACAACTAGTTCAAGGGACTTGGCATTGTATAACAATTCAAATAGATTTTACCAAACATTCAAGAATTCATTGAATACTTACAATCTAGGTGCCAAATGAAATGATCAAATATCTTCCCAAACAAAAATATCAAAACAATTAATCAACAAAGTTGTACAAAGGCTTGATCACACCATTTTCAACAGACCATTTTTTATTCAAGCACACAGCTTGATAACATTCCATGCATATCCCTTGATTTGGATTAGCCCATGCAGAAAATAAACAAACAACACAACTAATCTATACTCTGTCTATGTAATTCAAACAAGGTTGGGCATAATGATAACCATATCGAATTAAATTCATAGCAAAAAAAAGGTTCAAGGACAAGGAATACACTTATCTAAACTGATGTTACAGGTTGATACTTTCAATAGTATTCCAGCTACTTTATATTACACAAAAGGTAGGATAGGTTTGAAATGGATCGTGTTAAATTGACAAACACAGTTGAGAGGATGAAGCATTAAGAAGATTGTGACCGTTGGGAGGTAAAATTATAAGTGGGTGACAAGGTCTTACTTAAGTTGGGGAGAAACAGTTCAGTGGCATGGCCTGCACTTTGTTGTGACATTTCAAGGGTCCATTTAAGGTACTTGAGAATATCAATAATGTCACTTTATGATTGGAGTGACCAGAGTGCATGAGACACATCATATAGTTTTCCACTTTAGTCAGCTAAATCCATGTAGGGTTGACTAAGGTGATCCTAAGAGTGTTGCAATAACCCATGATTTCTGTATCATTCGACTTTAGTCAGTTGAATCCATGTTGAGATTGTTGACTAAGGTGATCCATGTAGCTTTCTGTATGCTTTAGTCCACTTCACCTTTCGAGGGTTACATTTCATTTTGAAATTCTTATGACATTTGGAATGGAAAAACTAGAATACTTGAAAAAAGAGAAAAAGGAAGTTAGGAAATAGCACTATAATTTTAGTAGGTTAGGAAGAAACTGAAAAAATTGCAAGATATGGCCTTTTTAGACAACTCAAATTCAATGTAAAATGTTATATAATTGAAAGATATACTAATTCTACAAAGAAACAATTAAAACTTTATCATTAGCTTCAAGAATTGTTGCATTGTACTATGAATCATGATACAATCATATGTATCAAATTACAAAACTGATCAACACTTGAAGGTGTTTCATTCCAATTATATTTGTTGGAGTTATTAACATTCGAATAATAATGCTAGGAGTCTGTTGATGCATGCCTTCAACCCCACCCAAAAATTTTATTTTTTGGAGCCACCATACATTATAGTATATATACCAAATGCTACATTTTGTTATGTTTTTCTGCAGTAAAATATGGTTCTCAGGTTTGTAAAAGATTTGGCATCCATGTGCCTTGTTCTATTATTGTTTGGTAAAAGAATAATTAGAACTTACGAGTAAAACAAAAAGGAGGAAAGGACCATGTAGCCTTGCTTGTCACTACACTACTGCACGTATGAAATAAAATGAATACTACAAAAGGGGGGTTTCTCATTCCAAAAGGTGGAGATACATCAAATAAAGCAATCTCCTGCTCAAGAGAAGGGCTAATCAGACCTAGAGGGAACTAGGAGAAGAATGTTGAGAATTTGTTCATTGTGTTGTCATTGATGTCAAATGGGGTCATAGATTTCAAGCTATTTTTTGAATGATTGTGGAGAAGATGCCAACCTTGAAGGACCAAATCCCTTTGGTAGAAAGAACCTATGAACATGGATTATAGAGGATCTACAAATAGAAGCATTACAAATAATGTGTTGGTGACAAAAAGTGAAAGAAATATGCAATAATGAATTGTGAAACCACAAGAATGTTTGGTTTTGTTTAAACTGACAGAGACTCTTGGAGAGTATTGAGGTATATGAAATGTGATACCCTAGTGATATCCATTGAAACCCAAAGAATCTGTTTCAGAACAGAGAAATATTTGACTCAGTACATATAACTGTGTTAGTAGGACAAGATAAAAGACAAAATATGGTATTTAATGTTTGTTGCAAACAATATGTCAATGACAACATAGTCAAAAGTATAACTCAGTCATCAATAATCACGAAGTGGTTTGAAGAGCCACAGGTTGGCCATCTACAAAATGTGTGGAAGAGACACAACTATTAACACACTTTAAATCGTTTGAATAAGCACACAAGTCAGCTCCAACATTTGGATCAAACAAGTACATGTCAAACCTAATTAGATTCATGTGTCATACCCATAAGTCATCCAAAAAGTGTATAAATACAAGCTAGACTAGGGGATAGCAAAAGTGAAGAGGACAAGTCTGAGGTAGCAAACCTAGCAGTAGAGATGTGAGGAAGAAAAAATGAGAATTGAGTGGAAGAAATGAAGGCTACATACCAAGGACGATCAAGGAGCTAAATCAAGATGTTTTTGTTGCCTGCAATTGGAAAAATATAGCCTTAAAAAAACTTGTAGTTCATTGGAACAAAATGCCAACTAGAAACAATAACAACATCATTTAGACTAGGCACAAAAGTGTATTGACCTAGACAGAAAGTTTAATATCTTTGATCTTACTCAAGAAAATGGTTTTCGCAAGTGTACTTAAGCTTTTCAAAAGATTGGTGGAAATAATCAGATGACTGTTTCGGGTTTGAATAATTGTAGTACTGATATAGAAACTTTAGTCAAAGAATTTGGTAAAGTTAATGATGCTACTACAAAAACTAATGATTGGCTAAATATGATTGCTTCATTCTATAATGAACTCAAATAAGAACAAAAGAAATAGAGACAGGCAATGGAAAAGGTTGTTTTCTCCATCAGAAAAATCCATGTTTCTCCTTCTTCTTCTCATATTCATGGAAACTGCTCCAGTTTCCAAGAACCAAAAAGATCTAGCTCTTTTACTTTCACTCAGCTAGATCCTTCCTCTTTCCAAATGCCAACTTTCTCTCAGCCACAACACCCTCTCTTGTTTCCTTCTAAACCAATAGAATTTCCTTTCAACTTCCAATCTATTCCTTTCACTATGCCATACTAAAAGGACAATGTTAAGGGTCCTGAATTTGATCAAGAAAAGTTTGATAAAAAATAAAGCAGTGATAGTGAAAGACTATACATGTCAAGTTTAATGGGAGAAATTTCTTATGATGAAAAGGATAAAGAGAAAGGTAAATCTTTGAATACCTTTGGAATTTTTGATGAAATACCTTCTAATGAAGAATGTTCAATTCTTACTGTTGAACCTCAATATCCTCCATCAAAAATTTTGAATTTTTTTACAAACCATAAGAAATGGAATTCTTCCCCAGATTTGTATGATCATGGAGGAAATACATATCATAAAGACTAGAATGAAACAAGTATGTATTCATGGATTTTAGATGGTTGTTGAGAACAAGAAATCAGGACTCTTGTTAATTCCATGATGGTCTGTTATAGAACATATGTATCTTATGACAATAATCCAGTTAATGCCTACAGAAAGCTAATTGATGGCTTTGTAGGTACATTACAGAATTGGCTTTATGCAAAACAAAAAGAAGATCCTAACATGATGAATATTTGGGAAAGTATGTTTCTCATTAACAAAAATGGAGTTGCAATTCTTGACTCACAGGATAATACTCAGGATAACATTATTGGTTGCATGTTGCATTATATTTTTGAATTTTTTTTTGGGTATACTATTGTTGACAAACATTTTCAAGCCATGTTTCTATCTAAAATTAAATGTTATGACTTGACAAACTTTGAATTTCATTTTACTGAATTTCTCACCAGAATTTTTAGACTTGGTGATCCATTTAATCCTAAATGGAAATTGACATTTCTTGATACTCTTCCAAATTGGTTTGCAAACAAAGTCACTAGGGTTTTTCCTGACCACATGACTAAATATGCTTGGGGATTTATAGGAAATGGAGTGATTGGTGAGTTTGTTTCTACTTGCAACTAAATGAATATGGAGAGAGCTGCTTCAGACTCCTACAAAGGCCATAGCTACAATAAATTGTGCACACAATACCATATTGCGATTGTTTCTACTTCCAACCCAAGAAAGAAGAAGCATCATGAAAGTTCTTCACCTCCAGCGTCAAAATTTCGGTGGGGGAAGGATACATGCTTCATGAAAAACAATTGTGCACAAAATAAAGCCTCAGTTGAAAAGAAATGAATCGTTTACTGCTCCAAAAGGACATTGTCAAAAGAAAGATGTGATCTATTACAGATGTGGATCTCATGATGGTTACATAGCTTCAAACTGTCCAACTCTGAAGAAGCAGTGAAGAAAAGATAAAGAGGCTAAGAAAAAGAATCAAGTATTTTACAAGAATAAATAAGGAAAAATCAATGTCCTAGATATTATTAATGATTTTCATCAGATTGAAGAAATTGTTCAGAATGCAAATGATCAAATTTTTGAACAGCAATTGTATCAAATTCAAGCAAATTCTAGTTCAGAAGAAGAAGATGAACAAGATGAAGAATGCAGTGATCCAAATTGTACTGCTTGTCAATCTAAATATGAATCATGTGCATGTACTGAACCTGATGTATGTTCATGTAATGTTCTGAATATGTGTAGTACATATAAAGGAAAAAAATATCTATATGAAAAATATATCCTTATAAGAAAGCTTACTGAAGCCATCACTGGAACATCTGATCCTCAAATTAGAACAATGTATCAAACAATGTTGATAGAACAGTTGGATGGAACTGAAAAGAATAAGAGAGATAAGAATCCAAATGATAGAAATCCAAGTATGATTCTTCCTGTTGTATCTCTATTCGTCTTGATGGTATAACTTTTGAATTCCGAAAGGAAGATGATGAAAATGAAACAATTCCTAGCACTATTCTTGAAGTGTATAAGGAAATCAAGTTTTTGAATAATTAAATGAAAGAAATTAGGAATGAATGCAATATCAGACATCAACATAATTATTCTACTACTACTGCATCAAGTTATTTTCAAGGTCATATACTTAACCTCCTGTTGGAAACATCTTTTTCTCTATCTAACTGGATAAACCATACAGCACCTTCGAAATTTTTTCCACTGCCTAATAATCCAGTTATACAACCCATGAATTATTCTGAAAAACCTCAACTTGAAACTAAGCCTGTTGTAGAACCTGGATTTGAATATTCAATCTCTGCTGAACCTTATTCGTATCTTAAAGGGGAATTATAATTCAATATTATTACTAAAATAGATACTGACGTTCCTCATATCGTCAAAATGAAAATCATGTTTGCAAGAAAACTTCAGTGTTGGAAAGTTCTTATTGATATAGGTGCACACTGCAAGGATGAATGTAATACATCCTTCTCTAGTCCCATACAGTCTCAAATGAGAAATCTCACTTACATCAATCAAGACTGATAACGAAAAATCCAACACTCCATATGAAACATCTCTTAGTGTTTTTCTCACAGAATATGTTGGCTTGAATATTACAACAATCCTTCATCCCAATCTAGATTGTGCTCTTTATTTGGGAACTCCATTCTTGGACAAAACATTTCCAAATGGTATGGAATGCAATCAGCATCAAAAGAAATTGGATATGTTCTTCCACTATCAATCTTGGAAATTCTTTTTTCCTTTCATAATCAATCATTCTCTGAATGCTCTTCATAGAATGGAAATATTGCAAGAAAGAGTCAATGAACTTCATACTGTTGCTAAAAATCTGAGAATAAGTGAACAACTTCTTGAGCCAAAGAACATACATAAAATAAAACAGATAGAAAATTTCTTGTTTGAATTGTGTGATTATTTGCCAAATGCTTTCTGGGAAAATCACATAAATGATTTTTCTGTTCCTTTTGTTAAAGGTCACCACATTTTCCCTCATAGAATCAAATCCATTGCAATGAACATAGAGGAAATAAAAAATTGCAGAGAAGAAATTTGCAAGATGTCATCAATAACATTACCTAACTTCATTGACTCTGATGCATCATCCTTATGGACATTGCAACCCCATACATGGATGCATAGTCTACGACACTTCAAGGAAGTTGCATTTAGAAATGAATTACACCAATCAATAACATCAGATTTTTGTATACTGGTTAACTCGCTTGCTTCAAACTTCAACATTTCAAACAAGTACTTGATTAATAGAATGTGATATCTATTTCTGATTAGATTCTGAACATAAATATTAAATATGATTTTTTCTTATAAAGCAGTTGAAACATTAAATGTGTTCCTAGCCTTGTGACTTGCATCACATCAAAACCATAAAACCAATTCCCATGGTTCCGAAATCTTGGAAGCAAGAAGTTGAGTAGGGCCCACAGTTCCTCAAGACTATTTCGAAATGGGGTACTAGTCAGCAAGAGCCTCCAGAGAATACGATACTCGGGAAACAACATGAGACATTATTTAGTAACACTGCATCTCTCATTTCAAGTCTCTTAAAATATTGAGTTTTCTTGATCTCCAAAGTGTTCAATATTTCTTCAAGAGGCATAAAATAAAATGAGACATATTCATTTCTTTAAGGACTGGAGCTTCTTTAAGAAAGTATTGTTGTTGTTTTAATCCTTACAACACCAGAAGCAACACTGAAAATGATAATTTAGAATGATGCAATATTGAAAACTAATGTTGGCAATTTTCATAGGTATCTGTATTGAGAAATAATGTTGGGACCTTTCATAGCGAGCTCTCTTTAGTAATTTAAGTGTTGCAAAATGATAATCAATGTGCTCAACATGTCTATGTAGATAGAAAAAGGAGATGAATAGATAAGGGCAAGTGGAATGGTGAAGTTGTATACTAGAGAGAAACTACTAGAACCAATCATCTGGTCCATGCTTAACAACATTATTGCTTGACATATAAGTGTAATTGAAGAATTGTGGGCAAGACTGCTTTACATAGAATATAATCTTTCATTTTGTTAAAATATGAAACACCTTTAGTCAAAATGTATAGCTAGACAAGCGTCTATAATGATGAAAATATCAAATATTTATCGAAGGCACGCAAGGAGGTGGTATTGTGAATATACTTTGAAGGGAAACTAGTTTTGATGGTTTATATGAAGCTCTGGTTTTCACAGCATCAACAAATTTTTCATTGGAAAATTCTAGATTCATGTTATGACAATACTGTATTTTTCGCTTGTATTATGATGAATTGTTATAGATGAAAGAGATGAATGAAAATATGAATAGTTTATGGGTTTGATGGTTGTAAGATCAGTTTAGATTTATCAATTAAATGGCATGCTTTCATTTAGACTCTTCTTTTTCTCCAGGTAAAAAGATGCTAAATTTGTTCTTATGGGATAAATTACATCAGAATTTGTATCAAATTAGACACATAGATTGCACTCAGTGATGTTGTTAATAACCCAATTACAAAATGCCTTGTATTATTTATGCCATTCCAAATCTAATCATACTTCTGAATTTTCATAGTGATTATATTAAAACAGGAAGAGTCTGTAAATTTTAGTGCTTTGGATTGCCTCTCCTAGGTAGGGACTTTGCATTTGGTATACGATGATACTAAAGACGACACAGACTTAATGTTCAGTGCTGAGGTTGGCCTCTCCTAGTCAGGGACTTGGTATTTGGTATACTTTTATTTTTATTGTTTGCAGAAGAGTTCACCATTTTTAATGAACTTTAAAAGAGAGTTACATATACATCATTTTTGCATTCAAAACCATTTGATATACAAATTGACTTAGGCTATGAACCTTCATACACTATATTGGATTAAAACAGTTAGCTAGATGTTTTGATTTCATTTAATACATACTTCAAATTAAATCTAATCATAGATATCTGTTAGATGTGCAACTGTAGAGACTTTGAATTCAATACACATATTTTTTTGCTAATTTATCAGCAAGATTTTTTAATTTTCCATTTACTCTTTTAGTTAGAGTCTTCACATTTATAAGTCTATTTTTTCATATAACCCAAAATTAGTTCAACCACCATGGATATTATAATAGAACCCAACAAATTGGATCAAATGCAAGTTTCAAAAATTCGACTCTAGGTACTTTTTTAAATAATATTTCTACAGAAAGCAATAAAACCTTGATTATTCTATCCATTTAGTCAACATAACCTCTCTCACCGAGCAATCACAATTTTCCCAAGATGCTTTCAGTAGGGACACTCCAGACAAGGTTGAAGTGCAGTGTCTACATCTATACTATTCAAATTTACCTTATGCAATTCTTAGTATAATAAGATAATTTTTGGGAGCTATTACATTAGTGACCAAAAAGTATAGCCAAGTAGCAATGGCAATATTCCCTTGATAATTAAAACTAAAACCCTACAGTTCTGAAGCCCTTGTGACCTGTACATATGATATATAAGTGTGTGTGTTTGTACATGAGCATATTTTATTTTACTACTACAACCAAATGCAAAACCATATTGCTTCTACACTGGTAGGGGTAATCTATATGATTGCAGCTTGTCTCACTGAAATGTATGCCTTGTTATATTATCGTGTAGTTAAATCCTACACGATGTATTTTAAAGAAAACAAATACTGTAATACAATTTTATAGATAGATCATGACACTGGAAAGAAATAATAAGATGATGACTACAGCGACCAATCCAGAGATAAGACTAAACCTCCCACAAAATCACTTCCTCATGAGATGTCCAGATCCTTGAAGCAACATCTACATCCCTGTGTGAGGCTAACACTTACCTCCTTGTGTTTGGGATCAATTTCATGTGTGCCTGCACCATTATTGTAGAGAGGCATATGTGTTTATCGTCATAATCCATGAGATAGTTCAGTCTACAACCATTCCTCCAGGTATCCACCAACAACTAGTCTTAGTTGGTGCAAATACATTATGAATCAATCACATTTGATGGAGAGGAAGTAGCCAGCTGTGAGTCTCAATTCATTCCTTGGAATAATGTTGGGTTGTTAACCGAAACATTATACTTCTGTTCATACACATGAATTGTCAAATAGAAATTGTTAACAAGAACCCTATGGGTGTGCTACTCATTCATCATCAGTGTAAAAAAAAATCCGACATGTATCTTCATGTTATTTAGTATAGTTATGAACTTATGATAGATCACCTAGTGTGTCTACATGCCATTATACATTTGAGATTTGTTATAGTTTTCAACCACCTGCACCTTCAGACTAGCCAATGACTCTTCTAACTCCCTCAAGAATTGGTGAGCAAAAACATTGCAAAGTCATTGAAATTTTTAGTCATTTCATAGTTATAATAAAAATTTTAAAGACATATGTTGGTAGACACAAGCCAAAATAAAATCTCTTCAAAATGAGCATCAGGTTCCACATCACATTCAAGTCAACTATAAATTGTGTTTATATTTAGAGTCTATACCTACGTTACCAGATATGTCCCTTGAGATAGTTAGACCCATGGATCAGATCTAGATACAGATTCAATAGGATCCAACTAGAATTTGGTGTTGAAATAGATCAGACATCCTAAATAGATCTCATTCATGCACAACAGATTGGGTGCAAATATTGCCTCAATTGTTTATGATCCTCCAAGACAGCTACCCTCAATTTTTAGACCTTAGTTCTTTCCTTTCAAATGTATTAACCTTTTGCATTTTGAAATCAAGCAATTAGCTTAACTGATGGAGTACATAGAATAGAAACAAGAATTATTTCATAGTAAAGAAAAACAGAGGTTTGCTTCTGAGAATTATCTCAACTCGGGGCCTTCACCATTTTAAGATATACAACATTCATTCGTAATTGTTTCTAATTCAAATGCATTTACAGTGGATCTTCAATTCAAACTTAGTCATCACACTATATCACCTGGTCAAAAATATCCATTACAAGCACAACCTTTGCCATTTTGATTATTTTGAAATTGATGATATTGATTTTCTAGCACTAATATGTGGTTGCATGAAATGTATATTCTAACATATATTTTCAACTCACGAGAGTTCAACCAATATTTGTTCACATTTTCCTTCGAGAATATTCACAACTTTAGTAAAAATAACCTCAAGTGGCAATGCCCCCATTGATTCAATGGTAACTAGAAATGAAAGTTTGTTTTATTAAACATCTTTATCCCAACTCATTGATAACAGATGTGGAGATGCTCTTCTCTGTAAAGGTGTTATTCTTGTCTGTAGGATTTCAGTATATGCAAAAAGAACCATGAACCAAAAACATAGAAAATTTAGATTTCCAAATATATTTTGCTACAAATTTCTCTCAGTAACTCGGTAATTTAAACAACCATGAAAAACAAAATTTTGTCTATTTTAGAATGGGGAGGCTGTAATATATTTAATGGCCTTTTAGCTTCAGAAAGTGGATTATTGGAAGGTGAGTTTGTGGAACAGAGTACATATTGATGTCCACAGTTCTGAATGGAGAATGTGGGAATTTCAAGTTCTTCCTGATACGGGGTTGACGGTTCAAATGTTGACAAAGACTTGAAATAGTGCAGGTTTCAAAACTCAAAAAAAAAAAATTCAGGTTGATTGTTGAAGAGTAATGTTTTGGGAGATTTGCTTCATCTGCAATACAAGTTTGACTCCCGCAATAGCTAATTCTAGGTCTCAGAGCCTTAAAAATTTTAGTGCTTCATATTTGTGCACAGGGGAATATCATTGAAAATTGTTGAATTTTATGAGCAACATCAAGAGCCATTCGCTTAGGAGAATGGTGGACACCTGGTCCGGGACCATGGTGTGGAATTAAACTAGTGTTGATTAATCATTTTGTTGAATGATTGTATCTATTCCTTGACTATGATATGGACCCAGCTTTGGTCTTAGGGGACTCAAACCTATGTTGAGTGACCATTATGTTGAATGGTAGACATATGGTCTGGGACCATGATGTGGACTAGTCTAGTACTAGTAGACTTAGCTTAGTTATGAGTAGCCATTCTCTTGGAGAAAGGAGGCACTTGGTTTTCTTACCAATTATTTGACTTAGGTTCAAATTATGTAGCCCATGGCCGAGGCACCTGGTCTGTTACCAGGAAAGCACTATAAGCCCCAGACTGGGTCTAGGCATGTGTGACACTCTGACCCTTGATTTATGGGCTTTGTGTTCTTATCCAAGGCTTAGATACCCTTGGTTAAGATACCCTAGTACCTAATATTTGTTTCAAACAGCGTGTGTGTCAAAAGAATTAGTAACTCTCTTAGTTTATAATGATGTACTTTGAATGGAATTAAAATACCACAGGGGAACTTAAAGAAGGCTAAAAGGTAAAAGTAAAAAATACATAATTACTTTTGGACCACACATGAAAGTAAAAAATACATAAGTGCTTTTGGACCACAGGTAAAAGTAAAAAGTACATAAGGAATTTTGGACCATAGGTAAAAGTTAAAAATACATAAAGGACCTTTTTGGAGCTAAAGGTAAAAGTGAAAATTAGAAAAGAATAAAATAGTGTTATTTTATTCCTTCTAATTTTGGTCCACTTACAGGTGACTCAAGTATATAAAAGAAGATCAATCAAATTCATTATTACACACACACTTGTTCTCATAGGTACAACTGCTCAAGGTTGAAGAAGAAGATTTTTAGTTGTGCCCTAGCATGGATGAGTCTAGCTAGGGGATCATCATCCTCCATTGAAGAACAACCCTAATCCAGGGTTTCTTATTTTTTATTTCTTAAGGGTTTCCTCAAACACTCATCTTCAGCCATCATCAGATCTAGGTAGCCAACATCAAGATCTGGGCAGCCACCATCATATTTGGGTGGCCACCTTCAAATCTAGGTAGATCTACTCGGGAAGCCCTCCTTTCTTTCTTTGAGTAGGCCACATAAGGGTATTTCCCTCTTGGCACCCCCAAGCAACCTACTACAAGCATACCCATGAGGGTTTGGCTCGCGTCCAACCCTTGGGTAGCCAAAGGGCAGACCCGTGAGGGTTGTCGTGGCCTAACAGGCCCTCCAAGAAGCCTGTTGGTAGACTCGAGAGGTTCTTGTAGTAGCTAGTAGGGATTCTAGGAAAACCCATAAGGACTTGGGCCAAGGATGCTAGCCCTCAGGCAACAGTAGAGCTACCAAACAGGGCATTCGGGTGATCTGTTGGGCAGCAGAGACAGGGTAGATGGGAAGAGTACGACTGGGTAGAGGAATAGATGAGCATACAGGGCAGAAAACCAGAAATCCGGGAAGGTGTGTGGATGCGCATTTTGACATGACAGAAGTCAGATCCGGGTAGCTGACAGAATTTTGGGCAACCTGTCATTATTGAGAAGGAGAGAGAAAAGCCCTAATTGGCCATTTTTGATGTAATTTGGAAAATTCATCTTCTGGTATTGTGGTTAACCCTATTGAGGTTTGTGGAAATTTTTGAAGAAGTTTAGTCATCTCATTTATGAGATGAGTTACTAATTATTTTTGTGGTTTTTGTCCTTAAAGGTTTCCCTAGTGAAAAAATATTGTGTCCATTGTGTTGATGTGATGAATTTTATTTTAATGCACTTGTCATTTGTTTAAAGTTAGTCTACAAAATTTTAAGTATTCATGCTAATGCTAAAATTCAACATGGTATTAGAGCTTGCATGTGAAAACACAGTAAAGGGATAATGTTGTTGTTTTCCTCTACCTTGGAGATGACTCCACTTACAAGATAGAAGGAGTTGGCTCAAATTCATTTCAACTTGATTCAGGTATGGTTCTTCATATTTATGATGTTCTTTATGTTCATGGTTTAAAGAAGAATATATTATCTATCGCTAGCTTAGAGGACAAGGACTACAAATACCTCTTTATGGACAAGAAACTCCTGCTATGGGAAAAGAACAAAGACCTAAGCTGAGCTGTGCAGATTTGGGTTCGAGAGGGAGACCTTTACAAGGCCTCTAGATATTCCACTCATGCTTTGGTACATCACACAATTGATCCATGTGAAATTTTACATACAAGGTTTGGACACCTTCACTACACAGCTCTCCCAGGATTGTAGAAGATGGTTACAAGTATTCCAGAAGTTTCTCCAAAACATGAAGGAATCTACAAAGGATCTGCTCTAGGTAAGAACACTAAGAAATCATTTCCCAGAAGAAAGAATAGATCTAAAGGCATTTTAGATTTGATTCATTCTTATATTTGTGGGCCTATGTCTTCACCCTCTTTTAGTGGGTTTTTATATTATTTATTTTTCATGGATGATCACTCTTGAAAGTCATGGATTTACTTCCACAAGGCCAAGAGTGAAACTTTTGACAGATTCAAAGAGTTCAAGGAACTAATTGAAAATTAGACTGGTAGACACATCTGTATCCTGAGATCAGATAACTAAGTTGAGTATGAATCTAATGAGTTTGATGATTCTTGCTGAGAAGTAGGAACCAAGAAAGAGTTGATAGTACCTTACAACCCTCAATAGAATGGGGTTGCAGAAAGGAAGAATAGAACTATATGTGAAGCTGCTAAAGATATGCTTACTAATCTATATCTTCCTCTATCTGTGTGGGTAGAAGCTATAGGTAGAATTGTGTATATTCATAACATAAGCCCTCATGCTATCATGGGGGAGAAGACTCCAGAATAAGTCTTCACCAAGAAGAAACCTGTAGTTGACCACATGAGGATATTTGATACTCCCATATATGTTCATGTGCCAAAAGAAAAGAGGACCAAGCTAGAGCCCTCTGTTAAGAAAGGTATATTTGTTGGATACAGTGATTGCTCAAAAGATTATCGAGTCTATATACCTGGAAAAAGGTACATTGAGGTCATCGGGGATGTAATCTTCCATGAGGAAGCTGTGTTTCGTAAAACAATAGAGCTTTCAACGATAGATGAATTTTCTCCACTTGAGGTTCTAGATTCAGAAATTTAGAGGGAGGAAGAGGAATTTGAGGATCAAATTCCAAATGTAACTGAGTACACTAAAATTCCACCAGAAGAACTACTTGAAGTTCCTCTTTCAAAAAGGATACTTTCTTGGTACCGAGAGACGGTGCAATAAGGTGAGAAGGATAAATCGCCTCCAAGGACTTTCAGAGAAAGCATAATACCACCGAAGTAATCAGGTCTTATGATCCCTCTTATCAGTGTAGAACCTTCATCATATGAAGAAGCAATAGGTAAACATGTATGGGTTGATGCTATGATTGAAGAGTACAAGTCAATCATGAAGAATGATGTTTGGGAAGTTGTTCCTAGACCAATAGGAAAGTTAGTAGTGACTTCTAGATGGCTTTATAAAAACAAGCATCCTACTGATGGTAGTATAGATAAGTATAAAGCTAGATTCCTGTCTCGTGGCTTCACTCAAAATGAAGGCATCAAATATGATGAGATACTTTCTCCTGTTTCCAGGTACACTACCATCAGATCCATCATTTCACTTGCTACAGTATTCATATGGAAGTTACATCAAATGGATGTAAAGACAACCTTCCCCAATGGTAATATTGAGTAGGAAGTTTATATTGAACAACTTGAAGGCTTTGTGACTCATGGGAAGAAGACCCATGTATTTAAACTGAATAAATCCTTATATGGACTGAAACAAGCTCCGAGACTTTGGTATGCCAGGATGGATGGATTTCTCCATAGCTTGGGGTTTTCCAAAAGTACAATAGATTCTAACTTGCACTTTAAGGTTGTTCATAATCATGTCTTGATACTTGTTCTATATGTAGATGAATTGTTTCTTACAGGTGATGAACAACTGATAGAACAATGTAAGAGGGATATTACCTTTGAATTTGAGATGAAAGACCTCAAATTGATGCATTAATTCCTTGGCTTAGAGGTCTGGAAAAATCCATGCGATATTTTCCTGACATAAGGAAAGTATGCAATGGATATATTATAGAGATTTAGGATGCAGGATTGCAATTCCATGAGTGTACCCATGATTACCAACTTGACAAAGTTGCGGGACTCAACCACCAATTCACAGAATGTGGACTCTACTCTCTACAAACAACTCATTGGATCCCTGATGTATCTCGTGCATACAAGACTAGACATATGTTACACAGTGAATGCATTGAGTTAGTTCATTTATGATCCAAAGCACATACACTTGGTAGACTCCAAACATGTAATCATATATGTGCAGGGTACTATCACTTATGGGCTTAGGTATACTTCCAGCAGTGGAGTATCGTTATCTAGATATACAGATTCAGATTGGGCTGGCAGTGCAGTTGACTAGAAAAGTACCTTTGGTTATTTCTTTAGTATGGAATCAACAATGATCTCTTAGTCCAGCAGGAAGGAGGGTTCCATTGATTAGAGTACAACTGAGGAAGAGTATATTGCTACAAGTGATTCTTCCAAGGAATCTGTTTGGCTCAAAAAACATGTATCTGATATGTTCAAGGGAAAGCTTGACTCAATTATCATCCATTGCGATAATTAGAGTTGCTTAAATCTTTCAAAGAACCCAGTGTTTCATGATAGATCAAAACACATTGAAATGAGGTATCATTTCATCACAGACCTAGTTCAAAGAGGTGCTCTGAAGTTGTAGTACATTCGTACAGATGAACAGGTCGCATATATATTGACCAAACCTCTGACAACATCAAAGTTCATGTACTTTAGTGGAAAGGTTGGTATGGAAGAGAATTCCTCTCTCGCTAAGAGGAGTGTTGATTTTTTTGAGTAGCATTGAGAGCCATTCTCTTAGGAGAATGGTGAGCACCTGGTCTGGGACCATGTTGTGGAATTAACCTAGTGTTGAGTAATCATTCTATAAAATGATGATATATATTCCTTGACTATGATATGGACCCAGCTCTTCCCTGGGGGACCTAACCCTGTGTTGAGTGACCATTATGTTGAATGGTACCAATCTGGTCTGAGACCATGATGTGGAACAATCTAGTACTGGTAGACTCAACTTAGTTTTGAGTATCCATTGTCTTGGAGAATGGAGGCACTTGGTCTGTTACCAAGTATTTGACCTAGGGTCAATTATGCAGCCCATGGCTGAGGCACATGGTCTATTACCAGGAAGGCACTATAATCGCTAGATTGGGTCTAGGCATGTGTGACACTATGACCCTTGATTTATGGGATTTTTTTTCTTCTCCGAGGCTTATCTACCCTTGGTTAATATACCCTAGTACCTAATTTGGTGTCACTTAGAGTGTGGGTCAAAAGAATTAGCAACTCTCTTGGTTTATGATGATGTACTTTGAATGGAATTAAATGACCACAGGGGCACTTAAACAAGGCTAAAAGGTAAAAGTAAAAAGTACATAAATAATTTTGGACCACATGAAAAGGACTATAGGTGAAATTAAAAAATACATTTGTACTTTTGGACCACGGGAAAAGGCCCACAGGTAAAAGTAAAAAATACATGAAGGACCTTTTTGGAGCTAAAGGTAAAAGTAAAAATTAGAAAAGAATAAAATAATGTTATTTTATTCCTTCTAATTTTGGTCCATTTACATATGACTCAAGTAATTAAAATAATATCAATCCAATTCATTATTACACACACACTTTCTCTCATAGGTACAACTACTCAAGGTTGAAGAAGATTTTTTATTGTGCCCTAACATGGATGAGTCTAGTTAGGGCATCATCATCCTCCATTGAATACAAACACTAAGCTAGGTTTTATTAATTTTTTTTGTCTTAAGGGTTTACTCAAACCCTCATCTTCAGCCACCATCAGATCCGGGAAACCACCATGAAGATCCAGGCAGCCACCATCAGATCTGGGCAGCCACCTTCAGATCCAGGCAGATCTACTAGGGGAAACCCTCCTTTCTTTCTCCAGGTAGGCCACAGAAGGGCACTACCCTATCGAAATCCCCAGGAAGCCTTCTATAGGAATACCCACGATGGTTTGGCTAATAGCCAACCCTCAGGAATTCAAAGGGTAGACCAGTGAGGGCTACCATGGCCTAACAGCCCCTCTGGGAAGCCTATTGGAAGACCCATGAGGGTCCTGTAGCAGCTCGTAGGGCTGCATGGCCAGCCTGAAAAAAATTGGGCTAAGGATTCGAACCCTCGGGTAGTAGTAGGGCTGCCAAAGATGGTAGCCGAGTGAGCTACTGGGCACAAGAGATAGGGCAGTCATGCAAAGTATGATTGAGCAGAGGAAACAAAGGGTAGACAGGGAAGAAAACCAGAAATACAAGCAGGTGTATGGATGGGTAGTTTAACAGGGCAGAAGTCAAATATGGGAAGCTGACAAAATTTCAGGCAGCTTGTCATTATTGAGCAGGAGAGAGAAAATCCCTAATTTCTGAAAATCCCTAATTGGGCATTTTTTATGTAATTTGGAAAATTGATATTCTGGTATTGTGGTCAACCCTATTGGGGTTTGTGGAAATTTTTGAAGAATTTTAGTCATCTCATTTACGAGATGAGTTACTAATGCTTTTTGGGGTATTTTTCCTTTAAAGGTTTCCCTAATAAAAAATTCTTGTGTCCATTGTGTTGATGTGATGAATGTTATTTTATTGCACTTGTCATTTGTTTAAAGTTAGTCTGCAAATTTTTAAGTATCCATGCTAATGTTAAAATTCAACAAAAACATGGATCTAATATCACTTGTAGTGAACATACTACTCAATAAGCATATTAAACCTTCATACATACAATATACACCAAATATTGATGTAGATTACAACTCCCAAAAGTATTATTATGTTGAATTAAACATAATAACTCAAATATTGTGAGAAGAACTCCAAAAAAACAAAAAAAATTGAAGTATGATAATAATTAATAATATGTGTAATAATGACTCCATTGACCTTTTATATATACTAGTTCTCACTCATTGCCAGTCAGGCCCACTACTAGGCTGACCTAGTATTTAATCAAACTACTGGGATGATGTTGTTTAATCAAACAAACTTTCATTTCTTATATGGGAAATTTTCTATGTTTCTGGTACAAGGGTTTTTCTGCATTGTCTGAAATCCTATGCATGGGATGTATAAATTTACAAAGAAGACCAGCTTCCTATATGTTATCAATCTTCTGGGATAATATTTTTTAATCAAGCAAGCTCTCATTTACTGTATGGGCACATTTCATCTACTCTAAAACTGTCCCTTGTTAAAAATAAGGAAATAAAAATCCATTTATAGAATATACTGACTGCATATTCGATAACTTCTTAGTACTATTCATAATACCAAGATATGGGAGATCAAAATCAAAATACGATATGAAAGTGTCTTCCCAAAAAAAAACACAACAAACTCAAAAAACCCATGAAATGAGAAATCCTAGACTGAAGAGGTTCTGCTAAAGTCACCAATCGAGATTGCATTCCTAGGCACCAACCTATTCAGGCCAACATCTACTTGTGTCTTCCCAAAGAAACACACCACAAACTAAAGACACTTGTGAAATGAGAAATCCTAGACCTAAGAGGTTATTATAAAGTCACAAATTGAGATTGTATTCCTAACCACCAACCTATTCAAGTCAACATCTACTTGTGTCTTCCCAAAAAAAAACACCACAAACTGAAAACACTTGTGAAATGAGAAATACTAGACTAAACAGGTTATGCTAAAATCACCAATTGAGATTTCATTCCTAATGACCAACATATTTAGGTCAACATCTCCTAGAAATGAGATGTTGACTCGAATAGGTTGATGGCTAGGAATTATATGTTTTTAGTGGTTCGAAAGTAACTTCTATTTTATTACATGTTTTCAGTGTTAATTGAAAAGATAAATCTATGATTTGAATATGTTGTTTTATTGTTGGCATTTTAGTTGTTTTTCTTGAAGAGGTTTTGCTAAAGTCACCAATTGAAATTTCATTCCTAACCACCAACCTATTTAGGTCAACATCTTATTGACATTGTTAATCTGGCACTTGGTGAAAAGAAAAAATTTCAGTAATGGAAAATAGATTCTATTTTATTATATGTTTTCACTGTCAATTGACAAGATTAATCTGTGATTTAGAAATGTTGTTTTACTGTTGACATTATAGTTATTTCTTCTTCCATAATAGATATATTTAATTGTTTCATTCTTTCCTTTTAAAAAAAATATTCTTTCCCAACACTGGAGATCGGAATCAAAAAACCGGTGCTTTCAAGATTTCTCGCCCATTAACAAAGGTAACCCAAAAATAAATGTAGGACACCATAGAGCCACATGAAGGGCATCAAGATACAACAGGCAGGTTTAACAAAAATGAAATAGAACCTCAGTGTAATCTCTCAAAACAAGTTATACTCGAGTCTACAAGGAAACATAATATGCAAAAGGAAATGATGGAAGGACATCCAAAGCCCTGACTGAAGAAATGAATTTCCTAAAACCGTTAGAGGAGAGGCTCCCTTGCATTCCTAAAATCTTGAAAAAAATGCCTAAGACAATCAAATTTCTAACCCTAATATTCCCAAAAATATTAGTCCTGATATAGAGAAGGAACCGAAAACGAAAGAAACTCCACAATTGTTAAAATCGATCGATCTTACAACCAAAATTTCACAATGGAAATACTTTATATAGGGTTTCGAAGGAAAAACACAACTGATGGGTTTTAATGAAAAATATTTAATTGAAGTCTCAAAATTAAAAAATATAGAGAATGTGAAGCACCATGGATAGGCCGAGGAGAGCATTATCCCTGTCCTTAGAAATCATAAGCTCCGGAACCAGTTGCTCTACAGTGGGCATTCTTTTCTCCTGACTACTCTGATTCGGGTTATTTTGAGTGGAATTCTCATCTCCTGAAATGATTTTGGCCATCATTGCATTTGGACTATTAGCAATACCCCGGAATCCAAATTAAAATGGTGAACAATTTCATGAAAATAAGATGGAATATATTATTAATAGACAAAAAAACTCTAGGAATGGAAATTAAAATGGTGAACACTTTTGCGAGAGTAAGATGCAAGATAGTATCGAAGTTAATGAGTTTTTATACATATATAAATAAGAAAGCATGATAAGGTTATTTTGTTTAAAGGCACATTCACCTTTAAAAGGTCCCTCCCATGGCTCGAACCACAACAACTCATAGGGAAGAAGTACACTAATTCCCTTATTTTCCGATTCCCTCATTCAGAGACACTTAATCTGGTTGGCCTTGGCGATGGATGTTGGCTTGCTTATCCAAATTCCAATTTTTCTTTCCAAAATATACACTTTTGGTCCAATATTGTCACATAGTTTGTTGTATTTATACAGGCTTAAGACTGTGAGCTTAGCTTCACGATTGGTTGATTCCCATAATACTCTTCTTCTTTATTTATTTCTGGCCTTTTTACTCTTTTCTTATTACAGGCTCTGGACGGAAAATAAATATTAGCCAGAACAACAAGCCTTACTAGCCTTTCCGTTCTTTCGAGAAACAATAATAACTAAACAAGACCCTTATTGCTTAACCAATGGCAAAGCATAGATGGAACTTTCATTGGTTATGGGACTGAATGAGATATTGATTTGAGCCTATCAATAGACTGAAAAAAACTTGAAAATTTAAGGATGATATATATATATATATATATATATATATTAAATTAAATATTTCCGTTAGATAAGATAACTTATTGGAAATTGTTTTCCAACCTACAAATAGAAAATGATAATAATATAACTTCGTTAATGATAATAACAAACACATCTTTAAGTTAAAAATGACTTAAAAAGTATAATAGAAATTGTGAATAATATTAGTTTCAAACTGAGGGAGGATGTGATAATATCAATATAAGAATTTGGATTCCAAACCAATTTTTAATTTTTAAAGTTTTGCTTTATAAACTATTTATGTTTTGTAATTGTTGTACATGTTGACTATAAAAAGAGGAGTGTTAATGTGGAAAAAAATCCATGGCATGTGAAAAATTGGATGAACATAATATTGAGCCCATCAAAACGTGCTAAACCACAAACAGTTGAATAAGAATTGAACCTGTAATGGTTGTCATTTTCGTCTATTCTTCAACTTCACATGAATTTTGTGAAACACAGTTAGTCAAGGAAAGAAACAAGTGCAAGCCTTGTAGCACTGATGTTTTTCAAAAATCACAAGTTCAGCAGCAATGGTCTAAGTTTCCAAGGAGCCTCTTTCTCCTTCTCATATATTATTCTTGCACCAAGTATAGATTTCTGCTACATCAGTTTCCTATTGGCATTTCAAAATTTTCCCTACCATGAGAGGAATTCTGTAACACAATGGAAATTTATTTTGCCCCACCCTCAAGCACAAAGCGATAGTGAGATTCTTGGTATCTTTCCAGTCTTGAGGGGAGATTTTGTGAATAGGATTAAAAATCACCCCCTAGATAACCTCGTTATTTTGCACAAGCGCAAAGGACTCATAAAATGTTGTGCCATAAGATGACACTCTGTCTCAAGTCCCCCACATTGTGCCTCTGATGGATAGGCTCGGCGTAAATGAAACTGAGGCCAGAGAGTTGGTGTTAAGGATGCTGTTGGAGGCAATAGTGGTCCAAGATGCTAATCAACACTATAGAAAAGGTATTGATATGTTATCAAACATATCCATAGCCTCCCCGAAGTAAGAATTATACTGTAGTACTAGGCCTAACTTGGGTGGTCTAGATTCCATGTTATTAATCTTATAAGGTATATAAAATGGCCAAGGATATTGAACGTAGCAATATGGTTAGCATGTTCTTGTACTTATCCTGCACAAATTAACTAATGGGTTATGTTAATTAGGATTAATTCATCAAATACCCTTTGTGACACAAATCCATCTACAATGTTACAATTTACTAAATTTTAACACCGCAAATGGATCTAGAGAGAATCTATCTGTAGTGTCAAAATTTAGTAAATAGTAACACTTCATCGCCAAAATTGAAATTTTCCATTGTTGGAGTGACAATAAAAAATGACTAACATAAATGGCTAATTCATATTCTTCTAGCTAGTCATGTTTTATGCCATGACTAAATTGGTTGTTTATGTTAGTCATTTTTAACTCTGTCACTTATTATCTAGTCATATTTGTTAACTGGTGACTAAATTAGTCATTAATTTTAGTCGTTTATAGTTGGCTCAATCAAAATTGCTCATATTTAGTAGTAAATCACTTGAAAAACCTGTGGTGACTAGAATTTTTAGTCACGTAGTAGATAATTCATCATTTTGTACTAGTGTAGTGACTGATAGAAAAATGCATATTAATCTCATGCGAGATTGAATAATCCATATTTTTGAACCTACTTCTCTTCATTCATCCATATGATGACTACAATTCTTAGCAAATGCTTAACTCATCGCATGTTTTTTTCACCATTTTGCATACAATGTTGTTTTATGACCATCTTGGAATTTTCTCTTTTTGCTTGTCTCTTTGTTATTTGAACAACACTCGGTTTTACATGATTCTCAGCTGCCATAAATTCGATGCTAATAATAGTCCCTTGTCTGTGCCATTTATAGAGGATGGAACACACATTCTATTGTGATTCATGGCTTCCATCAATGGAATATCAACACTAGTTGCTCCATTCAATTCTACTATTTTAACAATACTCCATGTCTCATTTCTTGAGCATGAAACATATGCTTTACTGTAATTTTCGGCTTCCATCATAGTGTGTCAACAAATAGAAATTGCATTTCTTGTGTTAGACTGGTTTGCAATTCCTCATTTGTAGAGGATGAAACAACCAAACTGTGATTGTTATTGTCATCAAGCATTATTGGGGTATTATAAACTACTTCCCCTTGCATTTTTTTTGTATCACTTCGGCCTAGATCATTTCGTGAGATCAACGAGATAGGCAAAGTCGGGTATCAAGAAAAATATGTACCTTCAAGTAAAAATCAAGTAGATTGACAAAGACATAATCACATGTAATAAATTTAATGAACATAACACTCACTAGTAGAGGGAAAGAAATGATGTAGTTGTTTTTTAGCACCATTTTTTTCTTACGCTTTCCAAAGAAATGCGATTCACGATAATCTTCTTCACCATATTTATTGACTGGCCTTGACCTTGGAAGATAGTTATTGAATTGTGAGGACATAATCAACACACACATTATGGCTCCTCACACTATAAAAGGAAAATTGAACTAGATACCATTTAAAATTAGGACAAACTTATAGTTGGTGGTGCAATCAATAATTTATTAGATTGTTTTACCCATGAGTCAAATAGTTGTTTCACTTGTTGACTAGTGACACAAGGGAAACATGATTCCAATTGTGTTGCAGTTTCCTCATTCAATGGATTTATTGACTTCTCATATTCAACACGAAGTTGAATTCTAATATTTGAAGGAAAGAAAATTATTTTTCTAAACTTTTGAAAAGTACCTTCTAATCTCATAACAAGACACATTCTATCATGTTCAGATGTGCCTCTATTCTCCTTAGAAACTCATCTTTCTCCTCCTTGGTTGCTATTCACAATTTTCATTTCTTTATGCTTACACTTGATTACTTCATTCCTTAATCATCCCAAAGTATAAGGATGAATATACCAAGTCGTATCAAGAGCATGTGCCCCTTGGAAATGCATATAAGGAACCATCTCATCTCCTAAACAATAAGAACACAACCAAAGCCACTCACTAGCAAGGATGTCAATTCTACAATGACAATGGCTCAAAATGTTTATCATGAATGAAATGATATCACCATTCGAAATAGATAATATGATGATACTAATAGAATGGATTTACATACCTTTTCTCATATGCATATGCATCGTCCCTCTACAGTCTTGTAGTTGCAACATGTGGAATCATTTATAACACTTCCACATCCTCACCAACTTGTTATACTTCTCTTCATATGGTAGGACTTCAATAACCTAGAAACAAGACATGAGTTTCAATGCATATGATTATATACTGAGTTTTATGTTCAAATTGAATAACGCTGAGAGCCATTCTACATTAGTCAAAAAAATAATAACACCATCATTTATTATTAGTCAAGTCCCACATAAAGAATAATTGATATATTAACATAATTATTAAGCCTTTAAAATTCCTTCATGTCGAATTAGGATCTTGTCTGATGCTGATCCATTTGCTCGCCCATAGTTAAGATCATTGTACTCTTCGATTTTATGATGCTATGATTCTTTTGTATTACATGGAACACTGATTTTCTCCATCTCCTCCCAAATTTTAACAAATTTTTTTGTCCCAGTGCCTCTAGCTGGATGAACCTTGTCATAATCTTATGCAATTCTTTGAATTTCACAAAACATCTTCAAAACAGTTCTAATCCCAGCATGGTGAGCACAATATAAAATCTTGGACATTGCACTAGGAGTCAACTATAATTGGTAACACATGTTTCAGTGGGTATGAGTTAGTGCAATACTAAGAAGCTTCATTTATATTTAAGAATTAATTATGAAATTGTGTACCTTTTCATCATTTGTTTTATCCATGGGATAGTTCTTCACAATATTCATCTTTGTACATGATAGTTTGGTTGAATGTTTAAAATATGGTCATATAACTTTTCATTCCATCCTTTTCTTGGTTTGAAAGCTAGATTCAACTCCTGGAATTTTAGAACATAGTAAGATTAAGAAAGTAATGGAAAGATATAAACATAAATTTCAAAACTTGTAAAAAATGTGCATAGCTTACCAAGAGAAAGTTTGTTGACATTGCATAAAATTCAGAAACACTACGTATAGTATCTCCTTCTTCAATTTTGATTTCATCTATAACCATGTGCATATTTTTTTGATGGCATGTGCACCAAAGACAAAAAATATTTCCCATTGGAGAAACACTATTGTTGCATACTAAACTGCATATTTCCACTAGATCATGACACTCAAACAAATTAATTTTCACTTTCCTTCCATCTATCATCTTGATGCCATCTCGTGAAATCTTGTTTAACTGTTCCATTAAGTTCTCCTCATTTTTAGGATCGACAACATGTGTTAAAACTTGTTTATATTCTTATTTTCCATCCCATTTTCCAAGGCTTACAAAAGACATTAAGTTATTGTCTTCTAGTAGCTCAAATAATATCTCACATACCTGCCCCCTCTATCATAATGTACATGAGAATCAATACCAAGTTTGAAAGAAACTTCATTGACTATACTTCTAGACCTATTTTCATATGATTCAACCATGAAGGAATCATAGGACTTTACTTCCTTGAATCTAACCCCATATGCAAAACCATCAATTATCTCCCAACCCATATCAATATCCTTAGCTTCTTTGATCCACTTTTTCATTTCTCTAGAAACTGATGTTACATTAACCCCATTTAGTGCACCATGAGAGTAAATTTGCTTCAGACATTGCAAACTCTTATGAGTCATACTTGTTTCAATAAATACTGAAGCCATGTTCCTAGGCATAAAATCCTTACGAATCTCTACCACAACAATTGATCGAATTTTATTAAGAATTCCATCTAGGTGTTCTATAACATCTTCAATTTAGACTCTTCATTATAGGTTTTGCTGATGAAGTACCAAATCCAGCAATAATGTCATTTTCATCCACATCTTGGAGTAATTTTCCAGAAAACCATCTCCCAAATTCTTTAAACAATGACTTCCCCTCTTTTTGTCTACTATTAAATCATCCTGGATGGTTCTTAAGACTCACTAAGGATGTCCTTAAGTAGCTTCTTTGTGACCTTCTCTGAGAATGTGTAGTTCCATTTGTTGAAAACCCTTCAGGAATTTATCTTTCATCTCCTCCAATTGTACAATTTTGGTTTCCTGTAGTTGCATCTCTATCCACATGTTCATGAAATGAAGTTATTTCATTTTTTCCATGTTTTCCAGTTTCATCCAAGTTCTCAAGGGATCCATGCTCCAATTTTTTCCCATTGGGTTCTACACTTCCATTCCTTTCAAGAGTAACTGAAGTCAAACGTTCCCTAGCTTGTTGAGGAACACAACCTTCAACGCTTTGATTAGACTGATTTGTAACAACATCATCATCAATTACAGATCTTTGAGGGAAAAGTGCGGAATTATTCTACAAAACGGAGTTCATTCCATTGTGGTACAAATTTGCATTATTCAAAACAAAGTTCATTGTACTGGCAGCAGGAATAGGATCTTTTCTTTGAGGGAGTTTTGGGATAGTCACATTTTGTGGAATACGATTAATTCTATGGTAAACAATTATATCTTGAACATTGTCATTCCTGACAACTATATTTGGAGTCAAAGGTTTCCTTTGCTGTTGAGGAACACAACCTTCAACACTTTGATTAAACTGGTTTGTAACAATAACATCATCAATCACAGATATTTGTGGGAAAAGTGTGGCCTTATTCTACAAAACGGAGTCCATTCCGTTGTGGTACATATTTGAATTATCCAAAACAAATTTCATTGTAGTGGCAACATGAATAAGATATGTTCTTTGAGGGAGCTTTGGGATAGTCACATTCTATGAAATAGGATTAATTCTATGGTAAACAATTCTATTTTGAACATTGTCATACCCTAAAACTATATTTGGAGTCAAACGATGCCTTTGTTGTTGAGCAACACAACCTTTAACACTTTGATTAGAATTATTTTTAACAACAACATCATCAATCACATATATTTGAGGGAAAAGTGTGGTCGTATTCTGCAAAATAGATTTCATTCCACTGTGGTACATATTTGCATAATCCAAACCAAATTTCATTGTAATGGAAGAAGGAATAACATCTAGTCTTTGAGTGAAGTATGGGACATTCACATGCGGTGAAAATGATTAATTCTATGGTAAATATTTCTATCTTGTGCATTGTCATTCCCTAGAATTGTAATTGGATTCAAAGAATGCCTTTATTATTGAGCAACACAACCTTCAACACTTTAATCAGATATATTTATAACAGAAGAAGCATTAATGGTTGATATTTCAGTGAAATGGGTTATAAATTGGCTGCATGATTGCTTGATGATTGAGGTAAATTTCTGGTTTCATTCCATGGTATGTAATTCTCATCTCCAAATCCTTGACATTGTCTAAGACCAACACAATTAGCAGTCTTGTTCCCTCTAACATGAATGAATTGAGGGACAACGTCACATGGTTCCAAAGTTGGAAGATTAGAGTAACAAAAACCCTTACGCCAACCTCTTTTTTGAGGAATATTTTGTTGAGATGTCTCATTTGAATGATCCATTAATGAATTACCTTGCAAAACAAAACAAACAAAACATTCAATATTAGGGCTAGAAGTTTAAAAAAATTCTAAAGGAGAAAGTATCAGGTAAAAAATTGGAAATATTAAAATGCTAAAATGGGAGGAATAATAATAAAAAACACTCTCTTATTTTATTCACTGAATTTGACAAAGAAATCAGACATGTGCATACATTTTATTGAAGCAAGGCAATTTTGGATAGCTTCACTCAAATGCACATCCAACCTGCATTACAAAGCCAAATTCATTGATTCAAACCACAGAGGGTCTGTTCAAGCATAAAAGACCTAAATAAGATTTCAAAATTTAAAATTTAGACATAAAAACTTATGCTCTGCAAGGAAACTCCAAATTTATGTGTTTTCCACATGGTAAAAATCAGGGTTGAGTCCCTCGAGGAAATGCACACACCGGACTACATTTTCTTGTTATATTGAATAAATAGAACTACAACATAGACATACCAAAATTTTATACAAACTCTTGTACTCATTTCTATAAATTATATGATCTACAATAAAATCCAAGTCATCCAAAAGAACAATTGAGAGTATTTGTCAATTTTTCATGGCCAAAACTAAAAATGCACACCAATGCCAATCGAAGTATCCTCTAGGTATAAAATTTGGAATTTGGCATATATACACATTTTCGAGCCTAATTATCCATGAATAAGTTCTTCTAATATTGTTGCAAAGCTATTATTCACACTTGTAAACTTTTTGACTAAATGCACAACAAAGGAAAACTATGCCTGCTTGGAGAAACAATCTAAAGGGGAAAGTTTTAGGTAAAAAATTGGAAATATTAAACATCTTAAAGGTGAGGAATAATTAAAAAATGCACTCCTATTTTATTCATTGAATTTGACAAAGAAATCAGGCATGTGCATGCATTTTACTAAAGCAAGTCAATTTTGGATAACTTCACTCAAATGCATGCCCAGCCTGCATTACAAAGACAAATTCGCTAATTCAAAATACATAGTGTTTGTTTAGGCATAAAAAACCTAAATAAAATTTCAAAGTTTAAATTTCAGACATAAAAAGTTATGCTCTACAAGGAAACTCCAAATTTATGTGTTTTGCACATGGTAAAAATCAGGGTTGAGCCCCTCGAGGAAATGCACACATTGGCCTCCATTTAATGTTATTTTGAATAAATAGCACTATAACATAGACATACCAACATTTTCTACAAACTCTTGTACTCATTTATGTAAATTGTATGATCTATAGTAAAATTCAAGTCACCCAATAAAACAATTGATAGTATTTGCCAATTTTCCATGGCCAGAACTAAAAATGCACACCAAATGCCAATCGAAGTAGACTCTAGGTATGAAATTTGGAATTTTTCGTATATATACATTTATGAGCCTAATTATCCATGAATAAGTTCTTCTAATATTGTTGCAAAACTATATTTATTCACACTTGTAAACTTTTTGACTAAATGCACACCAAAGGAAAACTATGTCTGCTTGGAGAAACATTCTAAAGGGGAAAGTTTCAAGTAAAAAAATTGAAATATTAAAATTATAAAAGGAGAGGAATAATAAAAAAAACTCTCATATTTTATTCATTGAATTTGACAAAGAAATCAGGCATGTGCATGCAATTTAATGAAGCAAGGAAATTTTGGATAACTTCACCCAAATGCACGCCTAGTCTGCATTACAAAGCCAAATTCACTGATTCAAACTACAAAGTGTATTTTAAAGCATAAAAAACCTAAATAAGCTTTCAAGTTTTAAATTTTAGACATAAAAACTTATGCTCTGCAAGGAAGCTCCAAATTTATGTGTTTTCCACATGGTAAAAATCAGGGTTGAGCCCCTCGAGGAAATGCACACATTGGCCTTCATTTCATGTTATATTGAATAAATAGCATTATAACATAGACATAGCAACCTTTTCTACAAACAATTGTACTCATTTCTGTTAATTGTATGATCTACAGTAAAATCCAAGTCATCCAAAACAACAATTGATAGTATTTGACAATTTTTCATGCCCATAACTAACAATGCACACCAATGCCAATCGAAGTACACTCTAGGTATAAAATTTGGAATTTGGTATATATACACATTTTTGAGCCTAATTATCCATGAATAAGTTCTTCTAATATTTTTTCAAAGCTATTATTCACACTTGTAAATTTTTTGGCTAAATGCACACCAAAGGAAAATTATGCCTGCTTGGAAAAACATTCTAGAGGGGAAGGTTTCAAGTAAAAAAATGGAAATATTAAACTTCTAAAAGATGAGGAATAATAAAAAAAAAACTCTCCTATTTTATTCATTGAATTTGACAAATAAATCAAGCATGTGCGTGCATTTTACTGAAGCAAAGACAATTTTGGATAGCTTCACCCAAATGCATGTTGATGTATTTGTAACTTCGAAATGTATTCACTAGTATATCTTATGTATTGTACCCCGATGTTTATTCCAGGAAGTATCTGTAATGTAATTGAGTCATGTCATGCCCTGATGATCCAATCAAGAGATTCAATAATGTAAACAAGTCATGTAAAGCCATAGAGTATAACCTTCCTTATTGATCAAGGTTTAAAGTCCCCACAGTTGTGGGGCCCTAGGGTTATTAGACTCTCCTATGTTGATGTATTTGTAACTTCAGAATGTATTCACTTGTATATCTTATGTATTGTACCCCGATGTTTATTTCGGGAAGTACCTGTAATGTAATTGATTCATGTCATGCCCCGATGTTAAGATCGATAGATTCAATAATGTAAACAAGTCATGTAAAGTCATAGAGTATAACCCTCCTTATTGATGAAGGGTTAAAGTCCCCGCAGTTGTGGGGCCCTAGGGTTATTAGACTCTTCTAGAGAAGTCATCCCTAGTGAGTTATTGTCAAGTGGAGAATTAGTATAAATAGAGAGGGAGACTCTCTATTTAACACACATTCATACACATTCACTCACACTCAGTTGTAGCGCATAACTAAGAGAGAGAGAAGAAGTTGGGACAAGAGAGACAGATACTACTATTGTCGGGAGATCATCTTACTATATTTGGGTTTTACTTTTGGTGCTGATTCTATCTCTGAGGAAGCTGCGGGGTTTTATCCTTTATGGTTTCCCCGAGGAAAATCTTTGTGTTCATTATCTCTTGTGATTGATTGTTGTGCTTGTTATTCTCTCAGATAAGATCCTAATATCATATAGCTTAAATGTTAAAAATATAACAATGCACGCCCAACCTGCATTACAAAGACACATTCACTGATTCAAACTACAGAGTTTCTGTTTAGGCATAAAAAACTGAAATAAGCTTTCAAAGTTCAAATTTTACTAACATAAAAACTTATGATCTACAAAGAAAATCCATTTTTTTGTGGTTTCCACATGGTAAAAATCAGGGTTGTGTCCCTCAAGAAAATGCACACATTAGCATGCATTTCATGTTATATTGAATAAATAACACTATAACATAGACATACCAACATTTTCTACAAACTCTTGTACTCATTTATATAAATTGTATGATCTACAGTAAAATCCAAGTCATCCAAAACAACAATTGATAGTATTTGCCAATTTTTCATGGCCAGAACTAAAAATGCACACCAATGCCAATCGAAGTACACTCTAGGTATGAAATTTGGAATTTGGCATATATACAGTTTTCTGAGCCTAATTATCCATGAATAAGTTCTTCTCATGTTGTTTCAAAGATATTATTCACACTTCTAAACTTTTTGACTAAATGCACACCAAAGGAAACCTATGCCTGCTTGGAGAAACATTCTAAAGGGGAAAGTTTCAGGTAAAAAAATGGAAATATTAAACTTATAAAAGGTGAGGAATAATAAAAAAAACACTCTCCTATTATATTCATTGAATTTAACAAAGAAATCAGCCATGTGCATGCATTTTACTGAAGCAAGGCAATTTTGGATAGATTCACTCAAATTCACGCCCAGCCTGCATTACAAAGCCAAATTCACTTATTCAAACTATAGAGTGTCTATTCAAGCATAAAAAACCTAAATAAGCTTTCAAATTTTAAATTTTAGACATAAAACTTATTCTCTACAAGGAAACTCCAAATTTAAGTGTTTTCCACATGGTAAAAATCAGGGTTGAGTCCCTCGAAAAAATGCACATTGACTAGCATTTCATGTTATATTGAATAAATAGAACTATAACATAGACATACCAACATTTTATACAAATTATTGTACTCATTTCTATAAATTGTATGATCTACAGTAAAATCCAAGTCATCCAAAACAACAATTGATAGTATTTGCCAGTTTTTCATGGCCAGAACTAAAAATGCACACCAATGCCAATTGAAGTACACTCTAGGTATGAAATTGGGAATTTGGAATATATACATATTTACGAGACTAATTATCCATGAATAAGTTCTTCTAATATTGTTGCAAAGCTATTATTCACACTTGCAAACTTTTTGACTAAATGCACACAAAAGGAAAACTATGCCTGCTTGGAGAAACATTCTAAAGGGGAAAGTTTCATGTACAAAATTGGAAATAGTAAACTTCTAAAATGTGAGGAATAATAAAAAAAACACTCTCCTATTGTATTCATTGAATTTGATAAATAAATCAGGCATGTGCATGCATTTGAGTGAAGCAAGGCAATTTTGGATAACTGCACGCCCAACCTGCATTACAAATCCAAATTCATTGATTGAAACTATAGAGTGACTGTTTAGGAATAAAAAACCTAAATAATCTTTCAAAGTTTAAATTTTAGACATAAAAACTTATCCTCTGCAAGTAAACTCCAAATTTATGTGTCTTCCACATGGTAAAAATCAGGGTTGAGTCCCTCGAGGAAATGCACACATTGGACTACATTTCATGTCATATTGAATAAATATCACTATAACATAGACATACCGACATTTTTTACAAACTCTTCTACTCATTTATGTAAATTGTATGATCTATAGTAAAATCCAAGTCACCCAAAACAACAATTGATAGTATTTTCCATTTTTTCATGGTCAGAACTAAAAATGCACACCAATGCCAATTGAAGTACACTTTAGGTATGAAATTTGGAATTTGGCATATATACACATTTATAATCCTAATTATCCATGAATAAGTTCTTCTAATATTGTTGAAAATCTATTATGCACACTTGTAAACTTTTTGACTAAATGCACACCAAAGGGAAACTATGCCTGGTTGGAGAAACATTCTAAAGGAGAAAGTTTTAGGTAAAAATTGGAAATATTAAACTTCTAATAGGTCAAGAATAAAAGGAAAACACTCTCCTATTTTATTCATTGAATTTGAAAAATAAATCAGGCATGTGCGTGCATTTTACTAAAGCAATGCAATTTTGGATAGCTTCACTCAAATGCACGCCCAACCCGCATTACAAATCCAAATTCACTGATTCAAACTACATAGTGTATTTTTAGGAATTAAAAACTGAAATAAGCTTTCAAAGTTTAAATTTTAGACATAAAGACTTATGTTCTGCAAGGAAACTCCAAATTTATGTGTTTTCCACTTGGTAAAAATAAAGGTTGAGTCCCTCGAGGAAATGCACACATTGGCATGCATTTCATGTTATATTGAATAAATAACACTATAACATAGACATACCAACATTTTATACAAATTCTTGTACTCATTTCTGTAAATTGTATGATCTACAGTAAAATTGTAATACTCCAAAATTTCATAAAAAAATAATTTTTTTCTTGTGACAACTAATGTTTAAAATCATCGCTTAATAGAGTCACTTAATTGATAACAATTATCATACTAAGTTCTATTCTAGATACTAAAAAAAATCATTTATTAATGTAATGCCCCCAGACTATGTCTTATTTGGATTATTATTATTATTTTAATTAATGTCTATGCCTGATGAATTATGGCTGTTAATGACTCAGCCAAAGGGTCCGGGGAGGACTGATGTAATAATTGCCCTTGGGGGTTGATGACAATGATTAATAAAAATATTATTCATGTAGCGAAGATAGTGGAAGTATCTAGATTAAAAGAGGAAACCTGCAGGAGACAGTGAGGACAGGGACCGGCTAATTTCAAGGACTGGATATAATGAAGTGTCAGATGTGCAGAAAATCAACACAAACACATCCCTGCAAAAGGGGAATGCCATTAAGCCCTGGGAATTTATGGTGACGAAGGGGAGAGGGCTAATGGGAAAATACCTAGGCAAAGAAAAAGGATCCAAAGAAGAAGAGACAAAAGGAGAGCATACGGTGTAGGCAAGACGTTGCTGAGTATGTTGGGAAAGAGGACTCTGCTGAGAGAGTGCCTGCTATTTGGGCATGATTGCCTGTGAATGTTTGCATTTTTGAGTTCTTTAGTTAGGGGTCCCTGCTGTCTCCTAGGAGGTTTGGCTCGAGGGTGACTAGAAAGCAAAGGAGCCAATCCTAGTCTATGGTTGGGTAGAACGTGGCTGCTTCCACTATAGTCGGTGTAGCAGATCTACAGGTTTTGAGTATGAGTTGATGATTGCTTATGTAGACTGAAATGTGTTCTTTCATTTATCCCAGTTTTATGTCATGTTATTAGTAGCTAACCTGGTTATGCTGCAAGAGAAAATATCATCTAGAATAATTCTCTAAGACAGGAATGAAGTCATGCAACGAATGAATATATACTATTTTCTTATGTATGTGTTTACGACTAATAGATCTAATCTTATTCACCTAGTTGGGTTATCAGGAGGATCAACGATATAACCTTAGATATTATTAATACCTAGGTCATGGTAGATCTGTATTTCAGTTCTTATAAAGTCTAGTATTAATTTAGAATCAAAATTTAATTGTACTTTGGAGACTTAGTTTTATTTTCTTGAGGTTTTGTTTGGATAACTAGCACCTGGGTTAGCCTACGAATGGCCTATCAAAGGCCTTAACCCTTGACGATTTCAGTCAGAATATCCTGTCTAGCTATTTTTTTCCTTTCCAAAATCACCCGGTGGAGCTTATTAAGAAAAGCGAGAAGGTTGGTTCTTCTGAGGCTGCTTGCTTGCAAAGCTCGGCATATGCCCATTTTCTTATGGGTTGATCAGGTAATCTGTTTATGACAATAGATCTGTATTCCCCTAGGTTTTTCAAATGCACAGTTCAATATTATAACAATGGTGGATTTTTTACCCATAGGAAGGGTATGACCGAGGCCCGAGGGAAAATTTACTGGCATGCCCCTTTCCTCTCATACCTCTAGGTTTAGTTTTGCGGGACGTGGTTTGGAAGCTACTGAAAAACCAAGATTCAAAACCAAACCGGACTCATCAGACCACGCCTGCAACTCAACCACAAAAACCCTAGTCCCCTTCGCTGGGATAAACGACGACCAGAGAGGGTTTGTCTTCGGAGGAGGAACTCCTTGGTTGTATCAAAGAGGAACAGATGGAACACTAAGGCACATTTTCTCACCTTGCTCACCCTGCCAAGAACTGAACGATGGTAGGAGTAAGTATCTTTTCAGTCAAAACCCTTCGCCTCTATCAACTAGGGTATTGAATTCATCCTCCATGTCAAATTGAGTGGAAGATCCATCAGATGACGAAGCCATCGTACGATCAAGGGAAGGCACGATTAGGGTAGGAACCCTATTCTAATGTTTGTTACCAGACTTATTTGGGTAATTGTGGTTATACTACCAACAGCAAAAAGAAACTTCAACCAACCACAACAAAAATTGCAAACCAGTGCTAGCATTGTAAATTTTGCATTGAGCACTTAAATGGAGAAAAACGCAAAAATGGGTCATCACTGACAGCATATAAAAGCCATGAAAAAGACAGAGAAATTAATTACAGACAGTCCCTTCTACATAGCAGCTTTAAAAGTTCCACAATCTTAGCTGAGCTACTGTCCTGGGCTTAAAGCCGTTAAACCCCCCAAAAAAAGGGTGCATTATAGAATTAAAGGGGACTAATAGTCCATTAGTAAACTATACGTTTTACATCAGAGAAAACAAAAAATACCATAGAGTCTGCCACGTCATGGCTTTGGTGCCATACACCCTCGAAAGACCATCCACTGTTTGTTTTTCACAAAATCTTGGAAACCCCCCAGACTTCCTTACAACGCAGACCACGAAGCTTTTCCCACTCCTTGGGATGCGCGAGCCACAACCAATAGATTACACCAAAGGGGTGGTAAAACCACTTACCAAAGAGACGCCTTTTTTTTTTCTCCCACACTCGTCCAACCAACCACACCTGGTACCTACAAAACAAGGGTAAGGTTAAGTCTGTAATGAGGGAAAAACAAGGCTATGAACTAAGATCCATCTTAGTAACTAAAAACTTGTCACCTGGAGCGAATATGGGTTTGGGCATCAAAGCATAGCATTGATACTTCCTCCAGACCCTGAAGGGATTTCCAGACCCAAACGCCAAGTCCCAAGCAAGCCAATGATCGAATGGAGCCTTCGAGAAGTCTCCCTTATCCTGAAGAGTCATCGGTACAATAAAGTTAAGGGACATAGTAATGGCAGGCGTACTATGCTAGTTTCCAACGGGAGACATCTCACCACTATCCACGTGATCCTTGGGATCGTAGCAAGTACCACCGGTAGTGAAATCATTGTAAAGTGATATCTACGAGGTCGACTTCGACCACCCTGGACACCCCTTCGAGAACCCCTCAACCCAGGCATGCAGCTCCATCATGGCATCCTTGTGGTTGATGACAGGGTAAATGAAAACCATGTGGATCTTCCTCTGGAACCTCGTGACCATCCCTTTCAAAATAATATGCCTTAACCTTTAAGCCTTGGTTCAAGCCGGAGCTTACAACCCTTCCATAAAAGGGAGATTTGCCTCATTAAAAACTTAGGATAACTTGTTACATTAGAGATTTTTGCGTGGATTTTCCTCCTTGGGCGAGTATATTGCATGGACTTTGCCATTGGTCCTTTCCTTTAATGTTTATGGACCCTTGTCTATGCATTAAGGATTCATGAAGGCCCTGGGATTTTGTTGGAGGGTTTGTCCCTTAAATTTTTCCCATAGAGATTAGTTGGCTCTAGCCTTCTGATGAGAGTAGGATCAACCTTATCTAAGAATGCCTTTGTTCATCTTTCTCAAAGCACCTGTCACAGAAAAGTGGGTGTCAGCCGAAGCTCAGTAAGTGTTTTTATCAACCCTATGGATCAATCTGCCATCAGCGGAACCCGCAATTAAAACATGTTCAAACCTACAACATCTAGATACATAACTGCGAAGTCTACTTGCCTTTCAAACAGTTATATCTTCAACAAAAATAAAGACAAGGCTAAGTTTATCATTATTATGCCAAGACTATTTACCTCTTAAATATTTAAAGGAATTATGAATGATTTTATACCTTGTATAGGAAGAAACAAAAAAAAAGGAAAATTTTTGAGGTAGTTTACATATGGTATTGGAGCACAGGATTCAGCCCTGTAGCCTATTGGGTGCACTTCGTTTCCTGTCTAAAATTGCAATATATATATATATATATATATATATATATATATATTACAGATTGAAAGCACTCTAACATTTTATCGACATGTTGTGTTGCTTATTTGTGGATCTACAAGTTGTTGTTGATATATTGATAAACTACAGGAATTGTCATGGCCTCTCCAGTGGAGAATGAGAACCAACCAGAAAACCCAGAACAAGTACCACCGACCACAGAACCAGTAGAGGAACATTGTGGGGCCAGTCAAGTACTGGAAACAATGAGGCACATAATCGTGGAAAAACAGAGCTATAAGGTAGACAACGAACAATTAAAGAAATCGCAGGAAAAACAACAGGAGATCAATGAAATCCTGCTACAAAGTCTGCATAAGAAAAATAATGGTAAGGAGCCTCGAACCGAGACCAAAAAGGGTCCCGATAGGGAAGAAAGTGTAGAAATAAAGAGTAGTTCCTCTAATGAGACCTAGAACTTTGAAAATCATGTCAAGACTAGTGGAAAAAAAAAGGTTGATCACCTAGAAGGTGAATTCAAGAAGATCAAACCCACTAGTTTCGACGGGGAATCTAAGACAGGGGAAGAAGCGGAGGCATGGCTACTGGACATCAAGAAATATTTCCAGATCTACAACTATTCAAGCAACATGAAAGTCCGAATGGAAATTTATAACCTCAAGGGCAAGGCTAGTATCTGGTGGTAGGACCTCAAGATCTCGCAAGGACTCAAGGAGAAGACTTTGGAGTGGGAAGAATTCAAAAGACTGTTTAAAAAATAATACCTATCTGAGAATTACTACAAAAGGAAAACCAAGCAATTCTAGGAGTTAAGACTTGGCTTGATGAATATGGAAGAGCTCATTAACAAGTTCTTGGACCTGTTGAGGTTCGTACCCTATATTAATGAAGAAAAAGTGAAGGTACAGAGATTCCTAAGCTGCTTGCCGCAAGCTTACAAGGACAAAATCGAATTTGACAATCCAAAGACTCTGGATGAGGTACTAAGGAAAGCCCGGCGGTGTTATGAGCAGTACAAATAACGGAATGACTCATCCAGAACATGGAAAGATAGGAGACCAGAAAGGTTCATCCAACAGAGAAAGGGGTTCAAACCATCACCATACAAGAACACCCCAAGAAATACCCAAGGAGGCCCTTATATTAAAAGTGGACCACCCCCACCAAGATATGCAAATCCAACCAGTCTGGGAGTGAAAGGGACTGACGGGGCTCCCAGAGAACCCCTGGTCTATTGGGAATGTGGTGAACCCCATATGAAGAGACATTGCCCACACCTAACTGGGGCAAATAATACCTTGCACAGCATTCAAGAAGCATCGACAGTTGGGGAAATTGGTAGGAGTTTCCACAGCATAAATGGAGCCTTAGAAGACCGGCAAGCCGATCATCAGTCTACTATAGTGGAAATCAAACGTATTGTTTCTAACCATGCTATATCTGTGTTAATTTAGCGAGGAGCTATGTTGAGTTACATTTCTTCGAGGACGGTGGAACTCTGCCAACTGGCTAGAGTAAAACATGCAAAACCGTGGTTGGTCCAGTTGGCCACCGGGGCAAAAAGAAAGGTAACAGATTTTATTACTAACTGTGAAGTTCAGTTGCAGGATCATAAAACCAAGATCAACCTAAATATTTTACCATTGGGATCGTATGACATGATTATTGGCATGGACTGGTTAGAGAAGAATAAAGTAGTGTTGAACTGTTATGAAAATACCTTTACCTACATTGCTGAAGACCAAGTCCTTCAGACAGTAAGAGGGTTTCCCAAACCTGTCTCAGTAAGACAAATTTCAACTATGCAACTAAAGAAATGCCTAAGGAAGTGCTGTAAACTCTTTTCTATTAGGGTTACTGACTTACTCCTAAATGAAAACTAGACCTCTTTAAAACAACACCCGGTCCTAGAAGAGTTTCCTGATGTATTTCCCGAGGAGATACCAGGCCTGTCCCCTCAATGGGAGATCGAATTCTCCATTGAGCTACTACCCAGATATGCACTGGTGTCAAAGGTGCCTTATCGGATGAACATTCTGGAACTGACTAAACTAAAAATTCAGTTGCAGGAACTTTTAGAAAAAGGATATATCAGACCTAGTGTGTCCCCCTGGGGTGCCCCGGTCTTGTTTGTTAAAAGGAAGGACGAGACCTTAAGACTCTGTATCGATTACTGACATCTGAACAAAGTAACCATAAAGAATAAGTATCCCCTGCCCAGAATCAATGACCTGTTCAATCAAGTAGGAGGGGCGAGAGTCTTTTCCAAGCTAGACTTACGATCTCGCTACCACCAAATCCGAATAAAAAGTGAGTACATAGACAAAACCGCCTTTCGAACCCACTATGGACACTACGAATTCGTAGTAATCCCTTTTGTCTTAACCAATGCCCCTGCCACTTTCATGTTTCTGATGAACGACATATTTAACAAATATCTAGATTAGTTTGTACTAATCTTCATTGATGACATCCTGAATTATTCGAAAACCCAAGAAGAGCATCAACATCATTTAAGGATAGTGTTGCAAACCCTTAGGGAGCACCAACTGTATGCCAAATTGGAAAAGTGTGAATTCTTTAAGACTGAAATTCAGTACTTAGGACATGTCATATCCGAGGAGGGGATTGCCGTGGACCCCAAGAAAATACAAGCCATATCTAATTGGCCAGTTCCGAAGGACATGGCTAACATTCGGTCATTTATGGGACTCACTGGCTATTATAGAAGATTTATTGAGGGATTTTTCAAAATTGCATACCCCATTACCTCCTTACAAAAGAAGGGGGTAAAGTTTGGTTGGACATCTAGATGCCAAGAAATCTTTGACCAACTTAAAGAGTTGCTAACCAGGGCCCCAGTCCTAAAAGTAGTCGATCCCCTTAAAAACTACACGGTCTGTACTGATGCCAGTTTAGAAGGAGTTGGAGGGGTGCTATCCGAAGACTGACATGTGGTCTGTTACGAGCCACGCAAGTTGAAAGAGCATGAACGTAATTACGTGGTCCATGAATTAGAGCTGGAATTCGTGGTGCACGCCCTGAAAATGTGGCGGCACTACTTATTGGGAAAGAAATTTCTGTTACTAATCGATAACACGTGTGAAAAATTTATTTACACAGTCCGGACTAAACGCTCGACAAGCGAGGTGGTTAGCCTTCCTCAGTGAGTTCGACTTCAAGGTAAGGCACATAAAAGGAAAGGAAAACAAGGTTGCAGATGCTTTGAGTCGAGGACTCATGGTATTAGTGAGATAACCTCGATCCAGCCCAAGAGTGACCTCTTGGACAGGGTCAAGGCAGCAAGCACTCAGGTCACTAACTATAATGAACTACGCAGTAAAATACAAAATCCCGAGATAAATCTGGACAGAGCAGCTTTTAAGGTTGACCAGAAAGGCTTTATTTGGTTTAAGGATAGGTTTATGTACCTAATGTGTTGGAAATCAAGTTGTTTATTATGAATGAGATGCACAAACCTCCTTTTGCAGGCCATCAAGGGTACCAAAACATGGTAACTGCTCTGAGGAAGCAGTTCTTTTGGCCCAGTCTAAAATCTGATGTAATTGAATATCTGTCCAAATGCATAGAATGCCATCAAGTTAAGACAGAATATGGGAATCCATCCAGTTTGTTGGAGCCTCTACCAATACCCCAGTGGAAATGGGAGATCATATCTCTGGACTTCATCACTGATTTACCAAAAACACAGAGACATCATGACTCTATCATGGTGGTGGTGGACAAATTAAGCAAATATGCTCATTTTATTTCAGTAAAATCAACTCATAAGGTGGTTGATATCACAGAAATATTTCTAAAGGAGATATTTCGACTGCACGGTGTACCAAAAATGGTAATATCAGACAAGGATGTGAAATTTACATCAAACTTCTGGAAATTTCTATTTGCAGGTTTAGAAACCAGAATTAACTTTAGCACCAGTTATCATCCAGAAACGGATGGGAAAATAGAACGTACCAACCAGACCATCGAAAACATGTTAAGGATGTATGTCATGAAGAGACCCACTCAGTGGGAGAACTACCTGCACCTGGACCTGGAGTTTGCTTATAATAATAGTTATCAAGCCTCAACGAAAATGAGTCCATTTGAAATACTATACGAAAAGAAATGCAACACCCCTGTCAGTTGGGATAATCCTGTGGATCATGTGCTAATTAGACCTGAGCTGTTACAGGAGATGAAGCAAATAGTTCATGAAGTACAAAAGAACCTGAAAGCAGCTCAAGAATGACAAAAGTGTTACGCTGATTTAAAAAGAAAACATAAGGAGTTTTGTGTTGGTGACCACATGTATCTAAGGGTATATATGAATCAGCTCACATTATCGATTGGAATGTGGTACAGGTGGAACTCGAAGGATATTTCCAGGTGGAACCTACACACATTCTAGACAAGAAAGAGACTGTAATTCAGAACCGAGTCATCGCTCGGGTAAAAGTGCAATGGCAGCACTTTAGCCCCAAGGAGGCAACTTGGGAACTAGAGGATGAAATGCGAATAAAGTACCCTAGCTTGTTTATCGAGCCAATGGGTGAGGATGAACACTGAGGACAGTGTTTAAAATAAGGGGGTGTGGATGTAATGCCCCCAGACTATGTCTTATTTGGATTATTATTATTATTTTAATTACTATCTATGCATGATGAATTTTGGATGTTAATGACTCAGACAAAGGGTCCGAGGAGGAATGATGTAATAATTACCCTTGGGGGTTGATGACAATGATTAATAAAAATATTATTCATGTAGCAAATATAGTGGAAGTATCCAGGTTAAAAGAGGAAACCTACAGGAGACAGTGAGGACAGGGACTGGATATAATGAAGTGCCAGATGTGCAGAAAATCAGCACAGACACATCCCTGGAAAAGGGGAATGCCATTAAGCCCTTGGAATTACGGGTGAGGAAGGGGAGAGGGCTAATGGGAAAATACCTAGGCAAAGAAAAAGGATCCAAAGAAGAAGAGACAAAAGGAGAGCATATGGTGTAGGAAAGACGCTGCTGAGTATGCTGGGAAAGAGGACTCTACTAAGAGAGTGCCTACTATTTGGGCATGATTTCCTGTGAATGTTTGCATTTTTGAGTTCTTTAGTTAGGGGTCCCTGCTGTCTCCTGGTAGGTTTGGCTCGGGGGTGACCAGAAGGAAAAGGAGTTGATCCCAGTCTACGGATAGGTGGAACGTGGATGCTTCCACTGTAGTCGGTGCAGCAGATCTACATGTTTTGAGTATGAGTTGATGATTGATTATGTATACTGAAATGTGTTCTTTCATTTATCTCATTTGTATGTCATGTTAATTAGTAGCTAACCTGGTTATGCTGCAAGAGAAAATATCATTTGGTAGAATGCTCTAAAACAGGAATGAAGTCATGCAATGAATGAATATATGATGTTTTCTTATTTATGTGCTTACGACTAATAGATATAATCTTATTCACCTAGTTGGGTTATCAGGAGGATCAACGATATAACCTTAGATATTATTAATACCTAGTTCATGGTAGATCTGTATTTCAGTTCTTATAAAGTCTAGTATTAATTTAGAATCAAAATTTAATTGTACTTTTGAGACTTAGTTTTATTTTCTTGAGGTTTTTTTTGGATAACTAGCACCTAGTTCAGCCTGCGAATGTCCTGTCAAAGGCCTTAACCCTTGACGATTTCAGTCAGACTATCCTGTCTAGCTATTTTTTTTCCTTTCAAAAATCACCGGATGGAGCTTATTAAGAAAAGCGAGAAGGTTGGTTCTTCTGAGGCTTCTTGCTTGCAAAGATCAGCATATGCCCATTTTCTTATGGGTTGATTGGGCAGTCTGTTTATGACAACAGATCTGTATCCCCCTAGGTTTTTCAAAGGCACGGTTTATATTATAACAACGGTGGAGTTTTTACCCATAGGAAGGGTACGACCGAGACCCAAGGGAAACTTTACCGGCATGCCCCTTTCCTCTCAGAACTCTAGGTTTAGTTTCATGGGACGTGGTTTGGAAGCTACTGAAAAACCAAGATCCAAAACCAAACCGCACTCATCAGACCATGCCTGCAACTCAACCACAAAAACCCTAGTCCCCTTTGCTGGGATAAACGGTGACCAGAGAGGGTTTGTCTTCGGAGGAGGAACTCCTTGGTTGTATCAAAGAGGAACTGATGGAACACTAAGGCATGTTTTCTCACCTTGCTCACCCTACCAAGAACCAAACGAGCATAGGAATAAGTATCTTTTCAGTCAAAACCCTTCACCTCTGTCAACTAGGGTATTGACTTCATCCTCCATGTCAAATTGAGTGGAAGATCCATTGGACGACGCAGCCATCGTATGATCAAGGGAAGGCACGTTTAGGGTAGGAACCCTATTCTAATGTTTGTTACCAGACTTATTTGGGTAATCATGGTTATACTACCAACAAAAAAAATAAACTTCAACCAACCACAACAAAAATTGTAGACCAGCGCTAGCATTGTAAATTTTACATTGAACACTTAAACGGAGAAAAGCGCAAAAATGGGTCATCATTGACAGCATATAAAATCCATTAAAAAGACAGAAAATTAATTGCAGACAGTCCCTTCTACATAGCAGCTTTAAAAGTTCCACAATCTTAGCCGAGCTACTGTCCTCGGCTTAAAGCTGTTAAACCCCCAAAAAAAGGGTGCATTACAGAATTAAAGGGGACTGATAGTCCATTCGTAAACTATACATTTTACATCAAAGAAAAAAAAATACCATAGAGTCTGCCACGTCGTGGCTTTGGTGTCTTGCACCCTCGAAAGACCATCCACTGTTTGTTTTTCACAAAATCTTGGAAACCCCCCAGACTTCCTTACAACACAGACCACGAAGCTTTTCCCACTCTTCGGGATGGGCAAGCCACATCCAACAGATTACACCAAAGGGGTGGTAAAAACACTTACCAGAGAGATGCCTTGTGTTTTTCTCCCACACTCTTCCAATTAACCGCACCTAGTACCTACGAAACAAGGGTAAGGTTAAGTCTTTAATGAGGGGAAAAAAGTCTATGAACTAAGATCTGTCTTAGTAACTGAAAAAATTGTTACCTGGAGCGAAGATGGGTTTGGGCATCAAAGCGCAACACTGATACTTCCTCCAGACCCCAAAGGGATTTCCAGACCCAAATGCCAAGTCTTGAGCAAGCCAATGATCGAATGGATCCTTCAAGAAGTCTCCCTTATCCTGAGGAGTCGTCGATACAATAAAGTTAAGGGACATAGTAATGACAGGCGGACTACGCCAGTTTCCAAAGGGAGACATCTCACCACTATCCACATGATCCTTAGGATCGTAGCAAGTACCGTTGGCAGTGAAATCATTGTAAAGTGACAGCTGCAAAGTCAACTTCGACCACGCTGGACACCCCTTCTAGAACCCCTCAACCCAGGCATGCAGCTCCATCATGGCATCCCCATGGCTAATGATAGGGTAAATGTAAACCACATGGATCTTCCTCCGAAACCTCATGACCACCCCTTTCAAAATACTATGCCTTAACCTTTAAGCCTTGGTTCGAGCAGGAGCTTACAACCCTTCTATCAGAGGGAGGTTTGCCTCGTTAAAAACTTAGGATAACTTGTTACAATAAATATTTTTGCATGGATTTTCCTCCTTGGGCAAGCTTATTACAGGGAATTTTCCATTGGTCCTTTTTTTAATGTTTATGGACCCTTGCCTGTGCATTAAGGAGTCATGAAGTCCCTAGGATTTTGTTGGAGGGTTTGTCCCTTAAATTTTTCCCACAAAGATTAGTTGGCTCTAGCCTTCTGATGAGAGTAGGATCACCTTATCTGAGAATGCCTTTGTTTGTCTTTCTTGAAGCACCTGTCACAGAAAAGTGGGTGTTAGCTGAAGCTCAGTAAGTTTTTTTATCAGCCCTATGGATCAATATGCCATCAGCAGAACCCGCAATTAAAACATGTTCAAACCCACAACATCTAGATACTGAACTACGAAGTCTACTTGCCTTTCAAACATTTATAGCTTCAACAAAAATAAAGACAAGGCTAAGTTTATCATTATTATGCCAAGACTATTTAGCTTTTAAATATTTAAAGGAACTATGAATGATTTTATGCCTTGTATAGGAAGAAACCAAAAAAAAGGAAAATGTTTGAGGTAGTTTACAATTAATTTCGATAATTGCATTCTTCATTATCTGCATTCAAAATTAAGTGTTGAAAGACTGATTTAGTAAGTAAGGATCTAAAGTAGTATGAGTTTTAAACCACTATTTATTTACTATGTACTAAATTTTGTTTCCTATTTAAAATGAAGGAACTTCAGTTCATGCCCGGGGCTTACTTAGCTTTTGAAGCTAATGTAGTGAAATGATGATTCTTGTATAGGTATTTTTTATAGGTAAGACGTTTTGTATTCCAATTTTTAGGATCGAGATTTATTATCTCAACTTGCAAAAGTAAATGCTAGAATATTTGTTAAATTTAAAGCTTTGATAAAAAAAAGGTATTGTTAAACCTATTTCCTTTCCTAATCTTGAATTGGTTATGTCATTGTGAAATGTTTAGGGTCTAGGGTTTTACCCTTCATTTTCAAGGCTTAAAAACGTGATGTTGCCTAGATTATTTTTTTGTTATTATTTCTTTAAAGGCATAAGTACTTAAAAAAAGAGCAAAAATAGAACTTATATTTTTAGTCTAAACTATGAGCATAACATGTGCACCTCGTATTTAACCTATTATTGGTGTAAAGATATTAATTCTACAAGCAACATTAAATAAGGAAAATCCTATAAACTAAGTCTTGCAATACTACTTCTACCAAATTATTTTATATGCCGTGAAATTTACATATGCCTGAAATGTGAACATAAACTAGAATTAACCTATGCTTGTGTATTATTATGATTTTAAGGAATTTGACATTTGTATAAGTGATACTAAAGGTTTATGCAAAGTATAGATTGATGTTTCCAAAGTATTCAACGTATGTGTGAATAAAGGTATGCAATATAATAATATAAACATAGTCTTAGCCTTTAACCTTTGTTTGAAAAGTAGGTTCAAATGATGCAAATGAGACTATAATACCTTTACCAATAAATACTATGCTAAGTATCTCTATAGTTAAAATATCGGGCTTATAAGTTTTGAACCATGATCTTAACAAGGTTTATGTAAACTTCTTTGCAGGATTCACCCACGCCCTCAAAACTATAGAGAAACACCCACAAAATCAAAGTAAAAGTGGGATCCACATGGTCATCGGTTATTGGATAGGGTTTTGATGTTGGTAAACCCTACTAATTAACAGTTCGAACCCTAAAATATCAAATTTTTACTATACCTGTTGCTTTAAGAAACGCCGCCGGGCTCATGGTCTCATGGCCATTGGTGCCATCATTTTGTCTCTGCGAGTGATGACCTTCGATGCCAAAGTCTAGCTCTGTGAGTGTCTTCATCCGTGTATCAACCAAGCTGTAAGCTCTATATTGATAGTAGTGTGGTCTCTGGTTCTAAATTGCAGCTTACTTTGAGTATTTTTGCTGTCAGTGGAGAGTTTTGGTTTCATCGTGGCCTTTGTTGTTTGCTTTATCAATCTTGTCGAGGTGTTAGCTTGTGTTTCTCCTGCCCATTTTCTAGGGTAAGAGGTTTTCTTGGCCAAATTTACTATGTCAACAATATCACTGCACGGTCGAGGACCAAATTTCTCTAGGTAATCTTTTTAAGCTTTAAATTTAACAAATATTCTAGCATTTAATTTTGCAAGTTGAGATAATAAATCTTGATCTTGAAAAATGGAATACAAAACATATTACTTGTAAAAATACCTGTACAAGAATCTTCATTTCACTACATTAGCTTCAAAATCTAAGTAAGCCTCAGACATGAAATGAAGTTCCTTCATTTTAAACAGGAAACAAACTTTAGTACATAGTAAACAAATAGTGGTTTAAAACTCGTACTACTTCAGATCCTTACTTACTAAATCAGTCTTTCAAAACTTAATTTTGAATGGAGATAATGAAGAATGAAATTATCGAAATTAATAAATGAATTTGTTTAGTATCTCGAATAGACCTTAGTATGATAACTGTTAGCAGTTAAGTGACTCAAAGCGATGATTTTAAACATTAATTGTCGCAAGAAAAATTTTAAATTTTTATGAAATTTTGGAGTATTACATATGGTATTAGGGAAGATGTTCAAACACTAGGCCTGAATGTGGCTCAACCTACATAGAAAAATAGTAAATAAAATGCATGCATATTCATTATTATTTTCTTTTTTTGAAATATTATTACCTGAAAATTTTTTCGAGCTAGAAATGCAGGTATGGAAAGACTCGAGGAATATGCAGATGAAGAGTCCCCGTTAAATGAACAAAGTAATTCTAGAAGAGAACTGATTAAGGAAGAAATAACTAACATTTCTTTAGAATTATTACAAACTGTTAAAGAATTAAGAACTGAAATGGAAATAGTTAAAAAAGAAAATGAAAGAATTCTAAGAGCTCAAGAGGAGCTGAACTAGATACTCATGGAAAAATTTTAGAGTGAAGGAAAAGATAAACCGATAGGATCCAAAAATACATCCTACCAACATAAAATTAAAAAGTTCAAACAGTCTAAAATTGAAATTAGTTCGTCCTCCGAAATTTATGGTGACTCACACAGGAAGAATCGCCAGTACTCTAGTGATAGAAGTGAAAATAATTACCATTCTAGGAAAAGAAAATCAAGCCTTATGAGGAAATTTTGGGAGAATTTAAGAAGATAAAACCAACAACTTTTAATGGTGAAACTGAGAAAGGAGAGGAAGCTGAAGCATGGATGTCTGGAATGAAGAAGTATTTCCAAATCTATAATTACTCCAACCAGCTGAAAGCAAGAATGGCCATTTACAACTTAACTGGAAAGGCATATATTTGGTGGAAGGATTTAAAATGAGTAAAAGGTATTAAGGAAAATAAGATTAAATGGAGTACCTTTAAAAAATACTTCAAAAAGAATTTTCTGCCAGAACAATATTCTGAATAGTAAGCTAAAGAATTCTATGAACTGAAGTTGGGAACTATGAACATGAAGGAATTGAACAATAAATTTTTAAGTTTATTATGTTACGTGCCTTACATTGTGGATAAGAAGCCTAAGGTGCATGGTTTCTAAGCTGTTTACCTTTTCACATTAAAGACAAAATTGAATACGATAATCCAAAGACCCTTGAGGAGGCTATGCGAAAATAAATTTTTTTCTATGAGTAGAGTCGAAAAGGGAAAGCATGCCAAACCGGAAGGCTAAGAGGTCTAATAATTTTGAACAGAAAAAGAAGGGTTTCATATCTAACTACAATTTTAGGAATAATAACACACATAACTTTCCTAATAATAATTTCCAAGGAAATAAAGGTAACTCATAGTCAAATCCTAGTGGCCCTAGAATTAAAGAACCTGCTAATAATCATAGAAACTACGTTAAGAATAATGAGCATAAAGAACCAATAAAGTGTTGGGATTGTAATAGAACTCATTATGCATTAGTCTGCCCTAACAGAAAGAAGAATGTCAGCAACATTCATATAGTGTAGGAGGAGATGATTGTTGGTGACTTAGCAAGGGCGATGCCCAGGATCAACGCGACGCTGGAAAACAGGCAGGCTGATTATCAAACTTCCATGGTGGAAGTAGAAGGTAAGATGAATCAAACACCCATTTCTATCTCAATTGACCCAGGGGCTAGCTTGAGTTATGTTTCTCCTAATTTAGTAGAAAAATACAATTTATTAGTAAAAAATTTTGCAAATTCATGGTTAGTTCAACTAGCTGCAAGAGCAAAACTAAAAGGGATTAGTTTTATAAAAGATTGTACTGTAATTATGAATCAGTTTGAAATTTCTGTGACACTAAATGTACTTCTTTTAGGCTCTTATGATATGTTAGTTGGTATGGACTGGATATAACAACATCGAGTAGTTTTGAATTGTTTCAATAAAACTTTTACTTGCGTAAATAATGAAGGAGAAACAATAACCATAACATGAATTCTTAGGAAAATAGCTATCAGACAAATCTCTACCTTGCAATTAAAGAGATTTGTTCGGAAGAGTCGTAGAGCCTTTGCTGTAACTGTAACTAATGAAGAATAGGTTAATAATGAAGATAAACAAAAAGGGGAAGATATTCCAATCCTGTGGGGGTATTTGGATATATTTCTGGAAGAAATTCTGGGACTGCCTCCGAAAAGGGAATTAGATTTCACTATTGAGTTGGTACCTGGTGTAGTGCCCAGCTCAAAATCCCCTTATCATATGAATATATTGGAACTAAATGAATTAAAATCATAGTTAAAGGAGCTTATTGATAAAAAATTATATAATACCAAGAGTGTCTCCTTGGGGAGCAACTATCATTTTCATCAAAAAGAAGGACAGTACTCTACGCTTATGCATTGAATACCGTCAACTTAATAAAATGACCATTAAAAATAGATACTCGTTGCCGCGCATAGATGATCTGTTTGATCAGCTACATGGAGCAACTATATTTTCCAAGATTGATTTACGATCTGATTATCACCAAGTCCGGATCAAAGATGAAGACATTTTTAAGACAGCTTTTAGGACCAGATACGGTCACTATGAGTTTGTTGTCATGCCATTTGGGCTCACTAATGCCCCAGATGTCTTCATGTTTTTAATGAATAATATATTGCATAAATATCTCGATAAATTCGTAGTGGTATTCATTGACAACATTCTAATTTATTCTAAGTCTGAAGAAGAACACGAGGAGCACTTAAAAATTGTTTTACAAGAGTTAAGAGAAAATCATCTTTATGCTAAATTTAATAAGTGTGATTTCTTTAAAGATAGAATACAATACTTGGACCATGTAATAACTAAAGAGGGGATCTCAGTTGATCCAGAAAAGATAAAAGCAATTAAAGAATGGTCAGTCCCAAAGGATGTGAATGACGTGTGATCATTCATGTGGATTACTGGTTATTATCGAATATTCATTGAGGCATTCTCAAGAATCAAAAATCCCATAACTTCTTTATAGAAGAAGGGAAAGAAATTCGAGTGGAATCAAAAGTGTGAAGAAAGTTTTAAGAAATTAAAAACATTATTAACTACTGCACCAATATTAATAATTGTTGACCCTAATAAGGAATTTGTTGTATGCATTGACGCATGCAACGATGGTCTAGGTGGGGTCTTAACTCAAGAAGGACACGTAATTGCATATGAGTCTAGGAAGCTTACAATTCATGAGAAAAACTACGCTACTTACGATTTAGAATTGGTTGTCGTCATACATGCTTTGAAGATGTGCCGCCATCACTTAATCGAAAGAAATTTTATGTTAATGACAGATAATAAGGGATTAAAATATTTATTGGATCAACCTAATTTAAACGCAAGGCAAGCTAAGTGGCTAGCTTTCCTTAGCGAGTACGATTTCAAGATCCAAAATATTAAGGGAAAAGAAAATAAGGTCACTGATGCTCTAAGTAGAAATGCAAGACTGAAATTTGTAGCAGCAATCAGCACTTATAAAACAAATTTAGAAGAACAACTCGAGGAAGGAGTAAAATTTGATGAAAATTATCAGAAATTACAAGCTAAAGTGGCAGAAAATTTAACTGAAAGTTTAAGTACAGGGTATAGTCTAAATGAAAAAGGATTAATACTTTATAAAAAAAGTTTGTATATACCTAATGTACCTAAAATTAAGTTGTTTATTTTAAATGAAATTCATAACACTCCTTACTCAGGACATCCTGGTTATCAAAAGACAATAACCATGTTACAGAAAGATTATTTTTGGCCAAACATGAAGCATGAACTGGAGCAATACATTTCCAAGTGTTTTGAATGTCAACAGGTTAAGACTGAACACCAGCATCCAGCCGGTTTACTACAGCCATTACCCATCCCTAGCTGGAAATGGGAAATAATCAATCTTGATTTTATTACAGGTTTACCTAGAAATCAGAATATGAATGATTCAACAATGGTAGTTGTCGACAAACTCAGTAAAGAAGCTCATTTTATACCAGTAAAAACCACCTACAAGGCTGCTAATATTGCTGATATATTCAAGAAACAAATATTTCGTTTACATGGGATACCAAAAGTTATAATTTATGATAGAGACCCTAAGTTCACGGGCAATTTCTGGAAGTCTTTATTTAAAGGCCTGAATACTACTTTAAATTTCAGTACATCTTTTCACCCCCAGACGGATGGACAGACTGAAAGGGTGAATCTAGTATTGGAAGATATGCTAAGAATGTATGTTAGAGAACAACCAGGTAAATGAGAGGATTAATTACACTTGGTAGAGTTTTCTTATAACAATCACTACCAAGCTTAAGCAAGATATAACCCATTTGAAATTTTGTATGGCAGAAAGTGCAATACTCCTATCTCATGGAGTAACTGTTGGGTGTTATAATGTCTAAATTAATTCACTTGATCTTTAATTATCGACCAGGGTTGGTAGGATTAGAGTTGACACAAAATATATGTGAAGGTAGAGGGGTTCTTCTGGTGTCATGGAAATAAGTTAACAAACAAAAGATCAAAATATCATTCAAAATGAAAAACCGAGTCAAACTCCTAAGAATTCAACTATTAAGTCAATTAAACCGGGACAAAATATTAAACTAAATAATTAATAATTTACTAAACTGAAAATGATATTATTAACAACTAATCTTTGGAAACTAAGATGCAAGGAAAACCTAATTAATAAGCAAGTAGAAAACTTAATAAAACAAGTAAAGAGAAGCAAGTAGAAAACTTAATAAAACAAGTAAAGAGAAAACTTAATAAAGAAAATTAAATAGAAAGAAACAAGTAGAAAACTTAATAGGAAAATACGATAGAAAGAAACAAGTAGAAAACTTAGTAGGAAAATAAAATAGAAAGAAACAAGTAGAAAAATTAATAGGAATGTCTTTGAATTCTATCCTACAAGTCTCTTTCAGTAATCACACAATGAAAAATGAGCAACCTAAAAACATACCTAGGATATCATATACAATACTGAATTTACATGCAAAGGAATAAATTAATCTAAAGGCATAAACATAAAAGAATATATCAGTAAAGAAATCAGAAACAAATTCAAGGAACAAAACACAAGACAACTTAACATATATTCAAGGTGAAAATAAGTAAAGAAAATAATAAAACTTTAATACATAACCCAAAACAGTCTAACTTCAATTTCAATGTTAAATAAAATTATTATCTAACTATCTCAGTCAAAACATAATTTATACATTAACAAAATAGAACTGGAAACAATGTCAAAATACATAAAAAAACACTAAAAATGAAACTAAGGGCTGGATGACAGACTGAACTGTGGGTCTCAAAGGGTTGGTTGAATTGCAGTTTAAACAGGTTGTCTCAGAATGATAGTCTGCACAGTTAAAATAATAAAAATTAACCTAAATGATCTAATCTTCAGTTGAATTCATGCAGATGCAGATCTAATGCATAAAGACAATAAGTAAACCTACTTATTGAGCAAATTCAACAATTACATAACCTTAAAAAAATTCATAAACATAAGGAAAACATTGCATGTTAATAAACAAATTGGAATTTAAATTGCATAACGGATAACTGAAAATAGACAAGAAATAAATAGAACCGAATTCAAAAGCAATCTATCTATTTGCTTGGAAATAAACCGAATAGTAAACTGGAAATAAAATGACTGAAAATAGATTCAAAAACAAACTATGCATGCAATCTAGTTACATAATTCTGTAAATAAAAATGCATTACATAAAACAAATTAAATAATACAACCAACTGGAAATAAAACTAACTACAACAAAAAAAAGAAATAAACAAGAAAAGAAAGAAAACCTCTAGTTGATGAGGGGCCCTCTCAGCAATTAGGGGTGGTGCCTGGCTAACTTCTACTCAAATGCAATCTTCAACAACATCACATACAACTCTTTATTCAAATGATGAAACATAAATACAATGTACTCAAAAACAAACTGATGAATTCTTTCTAACTTTCTGACTTTCTAGCTCTAGCTAATTGAGCTCTCACACATAGGCCAATTTATATAATAGTTTACAGAGATGAGCAATTTGACCCTTTAGTGGTCCACTTCTCTCTAAATTTATTCAATCATAAAGGTGTTTAACTAATCAGAGGTCAACACACAGGAATCTTCTCTTCTTTAGCGCGGTTCCGGTCTTATTCACTGGACAACATACACACAGGCTCCTTCTTCAGCGCAGCAAGTTTTTAGATGTGGATCATAGAGGAGAACACACAGTGAGTTTTCTAGACCGTAGGTTGAATGCATCAACCCAACGTGTGGATTGTTAATGTGGTGGCAAGCAAAGGAGGCTGTAGGATGGCGGATCATCTAGAACACTAGCTCCATCACCCAGACGGGTCGTTTGCAGGATATTTCATATTTTAATTGCCTGAAATTAATTCTCAACAAGTCACAGTCTGGTTATCGATTTGGATGGAGAGCTGGACAAGAAGATGGACCATGAGCTGGATACGCTGGGCATCGATCTAGGGAGAACGAAGTGTCTGTTTGCTAGCGTGCTTCAGGACTACAGTCTACAGCAACAAGTTTCAACATCTGGAAAACTACCAACGAGTTTCGCACAATGAGCTGGATGACAAGTTGGACGTTGAGTTGGGCGTGCTATGCGCAAGGTAGGCTGAATGCATTCTTGTTATTAATTTGTCCCAAAAAGATTATAAAATATGCAAACAAATATATAAATTAATTAATACATCAAATGTGCTTCAATAATGTCAATTTTAATTAATAAAATCATAAAAATGATAATAATAAATAGATTTCATATAAACCTTAAATTCATACATACTTGAGCTAAATAGTGATCTGCGCGACATAAAATATACAGAAAGATAATAAAACATATGTTTAAACGAGTAATTGAATTTTCAAAAATGATAACAATTCTAGGATCAACATTCCCCCAAACCGAAGAAATGTCAGGTCCCACTGAGAAAAAATAAAGATAACATATCACACTGTCATTGCGAATTTTGAAACGTGAACCAGCAATGGGCATATAACACATATTTCATTAAATTTGTAAATATGCAGTGGATCTAGGTCTCTGGAACTTTAATTAGATTGAGTTTTTTCAAAATGAGCAAAGCCTTAAACTTGGTTTCATTACATTATTTATGTTAATATTATTATAGTTTGTATTAAAGGTTAAGTTGGTTAAAGTTATTTAATGACATTAATATTGTGTATGTTATTATGATTAACCAATTTAATATAATTTGATATAGTAACTACTATGTTTGTGTTGAGTTACTATGCAAGTAAAAGGTTGGCACAATTTTACAATGACCGAAGCAAAAACTATTTAATAACATAATAACAATATGTTTGTTACTATGACAATTTAAGTTCAATATATACTTAGTAAATATTGCATGTGTTGAGTACCATGTTTTATTGATGATGATGATGATGCAATGATGATTATGATGATGATGGTTGTTAACGTCCAATAAGACCAAGTTTGGTATGTCTGACTTTATGAGAAAATATTTGGTTTTCTTTAAGGTTGTATTCATATGCTGAAAACGCTTGAAGAGAAGAGTTATGAGCTCACCATAAGTATGGATTGTAAGAAGGCTAGGAAGGCCTATATTGCAACAAAGATTATGAAACTAAAATCTAATATGGGTGTATGCAGGACACTCCAAGAGAAAGTGATTTTGATTTGCAATGGTCATAGTCCCACAGAGATGGAAAATTATTTATGCCCACTTCATTTTAGGAATTGTTCAACACCCTATTTTACTATGGAGCTCACGAGAGTGTGTTCTTAATATCTTGGCTATATTAAGTTTTTACTTTGAACTAGTCAATAAACAATGGTAATTTTGATATTCTAGATCAAGTTTAATGACCTACTTATATTATCTATATTTTTTTAACATCTATATCCTTATCGCACCACATTTTTCTTTAAACTTTGAAGTAACAATATTTTTGAGATGGAAAATTCTTTATGCCCACTTCATTTTAGGAATTGTTCAAAGCCCTATTTCACTATGGAGCTCATGAGAGTGCGTTCTTAATATCTTGGCTATATTAATTTTTTACTTTGAACTAGTCAATAAACAAAGGTAATTTTGATATTCCAGATCAAGTTTAATGACCTACTTATAATATCTTAAATTTTTTAACATCTATATCCTTATCGCACCATGTTTTTATTTAAACTTTGAAGTAACAATATTTTTGAGATTATTAATATTTTGCAGAATGACATTTTTATCAATATCCCAATGGTTTTGACTAGATATTTAAGTGCATTTACGGAATCTATGATATCACATGTTATTTATCATGTACTTCTACATCAGAAACCTAGTCATAGCCATGCTCTCGATGGGGTAAAGACCCACTTCAATTAGGAGAATAAGGTAGGGAGTATTGATTTTAATTTTGAGGTTATAAGTTACAAAATGCTACTAGATTTTCTCAATCATTCTCCATTATTCTCTAGAGATGCTACAACCTCAAAACTTCATAACCATATTATACTACAAAGTTGGCAACATTTTATAATCGATGAGATAAAATATTATATATTCAGTGTATGTTTAAGTTTATTATTTTAACGATCAAATTCAATTATAAATTACAATAGAAACATAATCTATTTTCATTATTGTGCCAAGAGGCGCTCTACAGCCCAGTATGGGGGAGATCTTGTCACGTGATGTAACGTTACTAACATGTCGGCAAAAAATAATAGTGAAAGTGAATATTACGGGGGGAGATCTTGTCACGTGATGTAACGTTACTAACATGTCAGCAAAAAATAATAGTGAAATTGAATATTATGGGGAAGATCTTGTAATGTGATGTAACGTTACTAACATGTCGGCAAAAAATAATAGTGAAAGCGAATATTATGGGAGAGATCTTGTAACCTGATGTAACGTTACTAACATGTCGGCAAAAAATTATAAGGATAGTAGTAGTGAATATTATGGGAGAGATCTTGTAACATGATGTAAAATTTGCAATATTGAATAACTAATGTAAAAAAAAGTAGTAAATATTTTGTCGCCCTAATAATGTAAGGTCATAACGTTTCATTTGAAATACACTCCCTATATTAATACAAACAAAAAAATTATTATATAAAAAAAAATTATTCTCAAGGAGCTATTAGAGATGAAGATTCTGATCATTATTCTCAAGGAGCTATTAGAGATGAAGATTCTGATCATTATTTTCAAGGAGCTATTAGAGACGAAGATTCTGATCAAGCAGCTATTCCAGACCAGGAATTTGATCGCTTTAACAAGGTGAACATTGCATAATTTTAATTCTTCATTTCAAATAACATGAATTTTTTTATAGTGAACATTGCTTTTTTTCTTTTTTTAACTCCGAACCATGTCAGAACAAGCTGCCTGTACCTCCTCCCAGCTCCAGCTCCACTGGCGGCAGTAACTAATGTAAAAATAGTAAATATTTTGTCAGCCTAATAATGTAAAATTATCCAGCTCAAAATCCCACCAAAAAAATCTTGCCAGAACAGAAAACTTGCAAAATATGTTGCTCGTGCATAATTACTCGCTTCTTACAATATTTATCCAGAGCCTGTGTATGTCTATACATTATTTAGCTTTAGATATTTCTTGAAATACAAGTTCATTGAAGCAATGCATAACATATCATGAACGATTTGGGTGATGCACGCTGCTTTGCTTTAAATATTGAAGAAAAAATCAGCACAAATGACCGACATAAGAAATTCCTAAACCCTGGCACAAAACCATTTAATAGATTGAAGCTCTGATAAACCATAAATGGGAAAAAACTCTTTTCGTTTCAAAATTCATGGCATAAATTCCAGAAATGCAGAATGTGTAACAATATCATTGAGTGTGAACATGAAATAATTGTTACCATGCATGTATTTGTAGTTTGTACATGAAACGGTTCGTGTAGAATGTAATTTACCTGACAAATGACAAGTGAGTCAGATCATGGAAAGGCATACGAAGCTTTAAATCTCTTGTGGAAGCTTTAAATCTTTTGTTGTTCGACCCATTTTGTAAGAAGACCGATGATCAGCAAAGCCCACCATCATCATGAGGCTGAGTCCAGCGATCAGAGGTATACCTCCGTGCGGTAATATTTACCTTTTTTTCTACATATGGAAAAATTCATGATAACTTAGTTGTCCAAAGTGAACTGTGCAGTAATATTTACCTTTTTATAGTTTTCACATATGGAAAAATTCATGATAACTTAGTTTTCAAGAGTGAAGATCACTTCTGGTTATCGGTTGTTTTTGTTATTAGTAAATTTGAATTTAATCATGAATATTATTTAAGAAAATTAGGTTGTTTAAGATAATTTGTTAATTAGTTGGTGGTTTAAAGAATAACAAAATTATCATTTCTTTAAGATAATTTGTTAAATTGATAAAAACAATACAATATGGGGGAGATGTTGTAATGTTCCTACTTAGCAAAATAATAAAAGATAAAAAATTGAATTATCCACTAAAAAATGTTACTAGTGCACATAATTTTATGTGGAAGGCCTCCTAAAAAAACCATGATTTTATTGTACATGGTTTAGGAGGGCCTTGCAAATGGTTTTAAAACCATGTGCAAGTCTTCCTAAATAACTTATGGTTTTATTGTACATGGTTTAGAAGGTCGTTGCAAATGGTTTTAAGACCATGTACAAGGTCTCCTAAACAACCCATGGTTTTAGGAGGGCCTTGCACATGGTTTTAAAACCATGTATGGAGGAGATGTTGTAATGTTCTTTCCTAACAAAATAAAAAATATTATATGTCTCCCATAAATAGTATTAAATATTAATAATAAAAATCTTATATGTCTATCTTAAATAAAAAGATGTGTCTTTTGGTCTGAATCACACCAAAGATGATAGTTGAGTGCAATATTTGAGAAGATGTTTGCACCTCCATAGATTTGATCCCTCTCGGCGCTTGATAGAGCCTAGGATTTGGATCTATGCTGGTTTTATTTTCATTTTTCTATTAAAAGTTTAGTAGGATTACGTCATGAATATAGGTTGTGAAAGAAAATTGTTACATATAAAGTTATTTAATGACATTAATAATCAATGTTTGTTACAATTGTTAACTTGGATTTTCATTATAATTTGATATTATATTAATTATTGTGTCTAAATTGAGTTTCCATTGTAACTCTAGGTGATTGACATCATTAAATTATAGTGATATATAATGTTGTGGAATTATGGCATAATATTGGCATTGTATTTTTTATTACAACAATTTTAGTTATTGTAATAGTAGTTAATTTTGTCTTTGTTTAGTATGATGTTTTATTTTAAGAATTTGACACCACTTTATAGTGCACAAAAATAAATTATGAACTTAAAGTCTAGGTTTTACCCTTGTGATGATCAAAATAAATTATGAATTAGAATAGAAACACAATTTATTTTCATTATCATTGTATTAAAAAATATGCTGATGAATGTTTACTCTGTCAATAAAGATTAATCTGCGAGAAATTTCAAATACAATATCAATTATCAAAAAATGGTTTATCAAAGGAACCAAAAACCTTAGGACGTCGATGGCGAATTAATATCTAAAGTATGTAAGAAGATGTGATGAATAATTTTGTTTAGACAGTTCTTACTATTTTTTGGCTTTTAGAGTAAATGCAAAATCAGTTTTGGTTGTTACTATTTTGGTCAATTTTGTATATAGTTTTGGAGGAGGTGGATTAATCGTGAACTTAAGAAGAATGTATTTTTCGTTCAATTATGAATAGAAAGATGATTTTTTACCGAGAAAAAAAATTATTTAATGATATTTATGGTAGTAATATATCCAGTTTTTATTAATAAATAAAAAATTTAACAATCAAAATCAATTATGAATTATACTAGCAACAATGTAGTATAGTCTGTTGCTAGTATAATTCATAGTATTTATAGTGTGCTGAATTATACTAAAAGGGAAAACTGACTAAAGTAGTTATAGCAAGTCTTTAGTATTTACTCATATAGTCATGTAGTGTTTGACCATGTTAAATTGAAAAGGGTATATTAGTATTCCTCTATAACTTGGATTCCTTACAATTTTTATATTATCATTAATATTTATATTTCTATATTAAAACAAAGTGCATCAAGACTTGGATCATGAATAATAAATCATGTGAAAAAATCTTACATATAAATTTATTTAACGACATATTAATATTATGTTTGTTACTATTATTAACCATTTTAATAATGACACAAGTGTTACCTATTTGCCTGTGTTAAGTATAAGTTATTATACTAGTACAATGTTGACATCACTTTAAAGTCTACAAGAGAACATTTTATAAGTCTAGTTGTGTTATTCAATGATCAAAATCAAATTATGATGAATTAGAATGCAATATTAATATTATGTTTGTTACTATTATTAACCATTTTAATAATGACACAAGTGTTACCTATTTACTTGTGTTGAGTATAAGTTATTATACTAGTACAATGTTGACATCACTTTAAAGTCTACAAGAGAACATTTTATAAGTCTAGTTGTGTCGTTTAATGATCAAAATCAAATTATGATGAATTAGAATGCAATATTAATATTATGTTTGTTACTATTATAAACCATTTTAATAATGACACAAGTGTTACCTATTTACCTGTTTTGAGTATAAGTTATTTTACTAGTACAATGTTGAAATCACTTTAAAGTCTACAAGAGAACATTTTATAAGTCTAGTTGTGTCGTTTAATGATCAAAATCAAATTATGATGAATTAGAATGCAATATTAATATTATTTTTCTTACCATTATAAACCATTTCAATAATGACACAAGCGTTACCTATTTACCTGTGTTGAGTATAAGTTATTTTACTAGTACAATGTTGACATCACTTTAAAATCTACAAGAGAACATTTTATAAGTCTAGTTGTGTCGTTTAATGATTAAAATAAAATTATGATGAATTAGAATGCAATATAGTATGATTCGATTTATATCAAATATAATAAGGAATATTAGGAAAAACCCAATTCAAACTGTATTGCAAGTGTCTTGTATTTATTCATGGACCAAGTATAAAAGATGTATTTAAATGCATTATTGAATTTGATTATGAACATTTGATATAGTGAGAAGTTATGTTGATCTAAACAAAACATTGAAAAGTTAAATATTGATTGGTGTTATGTATTACGCATAAAATATCGTGACATAAATTAACATTAAAGTTAAACCCAAAATTTGTATATATATATCTAGTAAATAATACAAAATTCCTCAAAAAATAACATGAAGAGAATATTTGATATACAACAAACATTGAAAAGTGTTCTTAATGTATACTAATAGCTCCTTCAAAGAACAAAATTACATTCATGGATCATCTCCTTCTAATCTCACTATATTCGCTCAAGTAGATCAAGTTAGCTTCTACACCAAATTTATTTATCTTGGTCTTATTGCATTGTTCTTTCCTTGGCATCCATGCCCAAACTATGGTATTAATTGGAATAGATCCAAGTTTTATGTCTTCATGATTTGGTACCCAATATTATTCTAAAAATTTTCCCTTGTATTTCCCTGAAATAGGCTTCCACCAATCAAGCTTAACATGAAGAGTCACACTTTTATCATCCTCAAAGATATCTAAGGTGGCTTTTTCCATCCAAATCATCTCTCCTTCATCCTCATTTCCTAATCTAACAAGCAACATCTTTCTTTTCTCAACATCAATCATGGGATTGAATGTTGGCTTTGACTTGTTGCTCTTGGGTCCAACATATATCAGTTCACCTGTTACATTATCATAATCCCCATCCATAATACTTGAGATTACATTGAGTGCATTACAGTCAGCATTGACAATATGTCTCGTCTTGGGCCATAAATCCTCAAAAGATGATCCACTTCCATCCACTATTGTATGATCATTGTAGATTTCATCTAATGTATCAACAACTCTTTCCCAATACTCTACTTTATTTTTTCATTCTTCTATTACAATTTGTGAATTCTCATTGCCAATAGTGTCTTTCCACATTTTTATGTATGATGTTATTCCTTCCTTTAGTTCTTTTAAATAGACATAATTCTCCTGGGACCTAAGAAAGATGGCTTCCTTGTGGGAAATTTAGGTTGGCCTTCATCATCTGTATTCCATAACTCTATTGGTTCTGACCATGCAATATCTCTAATTGATTATTTATACCTCATCACTGGAACACCATTAAGTACAAGAAATTGGAAGTACTGAACATAAAGATGTCCCACTAGTGCATCTTTTCCCTCCTTGATGTATCCATTAAGGAAACTTTTGAAGTCATACACTTTGTCAATAAGTGTAGGTGGAAAGACTCTTTTTTCTTCTATTGTGCGATATGTATCCATCATTTTAGGTGAATAATATATATCTTTACTTTTCAAGTTGGAAGACATTCGTCCATAGGTTCCATGTATGTCTTCATGGGTGTGACCCACAAGCAAGAATTCAACCTCAATAGTGATGAAGACACCAAGTGTAGTTAATAGTGATAGAAACATGAAAACATAATGATTCTTATTATCACTTGCTGCATTTGTAGCAGGGATTTCTCCTTGCTACAGGGGCAGGAATGGCTCCCTTCTGTCTATAGGATAGAAGGGTAGGTTCCTTCTTGGAAAAAGACTAAAAATAAAAACAGAATGAAAGAAAGAAAACACAACAGCAAAGATGGAGAACCCCTCTACACACAAGGTTAGGGTTCCACTTCCAATGACCTGCAAACAATGCTTAAGCTACTGTAAACTGAAATACTTGCAAAACAAGTTAGGAAATAAACTTGCAAATGAAATCATGGGTTAGAAAACAAAGAAACTACTAAGCAAATAAACAAAACCAGAAAACACAGTTATACCTTCTCTTTGGGTGGAAATCAGCCACCATGCCCTAGCTTGTGGAAGCACCTCTCTTAGATGGGGGAGCTATGGCTCAATGGAGATGGAGGAGAGGGAGTGTGGGTGGCTTGAAAGACAAAGGGTCTCAAGGCATCCACGGGAAGCATAACAGTATGTAAGGGAGAAGTGTTTTGAGAGTGACCCCCTACCCTCCTTTTATATCTTTTTTAGGGGTTTTAGGGTTTTAAGCCCTTGGTTGGGGATTTAGCCCCTTTTTTGGGATTTTAGCCCCTTTTTCCCTAACTTTAGCTCCTTTTAGGGTTTTAGGCTCCTTTTGGGGGTTTTTAAGCCCTTTTCTTCATCCTTAAGCATTTTTTAGGGTGTGGGGGTCTAATGGAGGGTTGTGGAGTGGTGTCCTTGGGTGGTGTAGGTCATAGAGAGCTTAGTGACGAACTTTTTGGGTTTACATATTGCCCCCTAATGTGTGAGGGCAGCAGCTCATCGTATGGCCGATGGACATCATAGGATTTGCTGCGGTGAGGTGGTGCTTCTGGGGCTGGGGCATGGTGGCTTTTGTTTTTTGTATTAATATGGTTCCCATCAATGGGTGAGATACAAATAATGTGTGACATGTATATGGAGGAGGCAGGCATCCCCATGCTCGTGACAGTGTCAAAAGAATAATTTGATCTATGCTCTAAAATACAAGAACCGATCATATACAACTGATGATACAATAATGGTTGCCTCAATGTGAGGCTGAATACAATACTGATCTGGTACATTGGACCCATGGAATTCTCATGGAATGCTATATCTTCATGACTGATGGTCTGCTGGATATTGAATGGTACATAGCTGTGTGGACTCGTTGATTGAGAGTCAGAGTCTCTGTGGTACAAGTATGCTGCATCAATCATAAAGGTATATCGAAGCACTTCTAGGGCTTTTGAACACTGTCTCCAACACAACCTGAAAATCACAAGGGACATAACCTGTTTAGGTCCCTTGAATAGACTCATCAATGTGCTAAAGTCAGGTGACATCTGAGGTCTTAGACCAAGTACTGTGTAGACCAAACCTTGTACGAATATCAACGGTGCGATGATGTAGTTGGAGTCGAGCATGTGAGAAACATCCCGAGAGGCACTAAGGACTCTTCTCAAGTGGTCCAAGGAACTTGTCAATGAGGTTAATGAAACCAGGATACAGGGACCTTTGGTTCTATCCTCTGGAATATATGTGTTGTCATCGACAGAGGGAGACCTGCCCCTAGTCAAGGAAATGATGTTTCCTTCACCAGGAGCGCGAGGGAGATAACCGAAAGGTGTGAGACAATCTGCGAACTGACCCACTAAATCGGGGTTGGGGGGGGGGAGGGGGAGGGAAATAATTGAATAGGGGCAGGGGGAGTGTGGTGGACTCAAACTTCCTTTGTTCAAAGTATGATGGCAGGGCGGACAAGGCAGCAAATGAAACTTGACTCATGGGAATGGGATCATAGTTGTAATACCAAGAATGTCGCTGCAGATGGGAAATGCTTGGAGGAGGTGGACACTTTTGATATTGATGGGATCCAAGGAAGAAACATTACAGATTACTCTGAACAAATCCGACCCAAAGGGGGACTGCTTCCAAATTGTTTTCTGTGGGGTGGTGTCTAGGGACATCAATATGGTATGATCTCGTGGATTTTTGGCGAGCCTGAGAAGGTAAATGCTTGATGGTGCTTTCAATTTTAGAGAGTCTGAAAGCATGAAGAAGACTCTAGTGGGGGCTCTTTTTCGTTGGTAGTCTCCTGTGCCTAAAAAATGATATAAGTATACATAGGAGAGCTCACCCATCCTGGAGGGGGTGAGAGACTTCTTTACCATTGGTAGTCCAATCAGGACAAAAAAGGTTAAACCTATACTGACTGGATGGTCATTCAGATACTTTTACGAGCATGAATGAAACCAAGTTTGCTCGAAAATATTTTCTTGATGAGAAGGCTGGAAAAGAGCTTAAGGACAACCCATGGTGAGCTTTTTCATAAAGTGTGGCCCCTCTTCCCGAGGAAGCATAAAAGTATGCAGAGGGGAACGGTCTTGGCTTGAGTGTGCCGAGGAAGTCCTTTTCAATTGATGGTCTACATGGTCTGCAAAAGGAGTTAAATGAGACGATGTAGATGCCCTTTCCTATACTTTAGCGAGAGGGAAAGGAAGTAGCTACGCTCAACTATATTTTCATTGTTTTAAGGAGTCAGAAAAGAGCTTAAACGAAACTCTAGTGTGGTCAACCGATTGCGATGGCATAGGAGGTGCCCCATGTGGAGATAGTGGATAGAGGTCCAAAGGTCATCCGCATAGTATGGATGGAGCAAAAGGCTCTCAAACATACCAATACATGCATGGGATAGATCATGGCATAGGCTCGTGAGTCAGTGCGGAAGAGGCACGCAAACTGAGGTGGCTCTTAGACAGAGGTCAGGAGAGCGCGTGTGCATGTTGCGGTGGATGGACTTGACTACATATGATGTGAGTGCAAGTCCAGGGGAAGTTCTATGCCAAATACATGCAAGAAAAATAAATCATTTTGTGGACAATGGTCCAGAAATCTGTGTAAGGTGCAGTGAATGGGGAAGACAACCATGTGTTAAAATACAAAATAAAAGTAAAAATGGAATTCCTTAATGACCAATAGCCCGAAATCTCACATGAGTAGTGGTCGGGAAGTGTGATACAAGTACAGTTTTGTAGACACTTGCATCGTCATGTCATGGCTCGTAAATCGAGGTGACTGGTGGGAAATGGTCCCGAAATTGATTTATTAAACATGAGACAATGGTCTCATCAAGAGATAGAGGGAATAAATTTGAGTTTGGAGGTGTAAGTAGTGTCTCGAACAAGCTCCGGGTGACTCTGTATTAGTAGCTAATGGTGCTGCCCCCAAATGGGGGTCTTTGATTTGTGGTAAAAACATTGCAAAAGAAAAAAAGGGAAAAAACTATGCTATAAGGGACTCATAGTGGTTATATCAGGAATAGGCTCTCTTGAGGTGGAGCCCATTGCACAGCTTCTTCAAGAGTCGACCGTCCGAGTCAGCGAAGAGGTATGCCCCTTTGCCGAGACGAAGGTCATTGGCAAGGCAGGATGACAAAATCTGGTCTTTTATGGCAAGAATCGATTCGACACTATGGTTTAAATGGAATGGAGTAAAACTAAAGGTAGTATTACATATATCTCCGTCATTGCATTGCCAAGACAGAATAACTCATGATCCAGGATGGTAGGAAAAGGAAAAGGAAAAGGAAAAGAAAAAGGATCATGTTGATCGGGAATGAAACCCGCTATTTCCCTGGTAACTGAGGTTGAGGTTACGACTGAGGTTACGGCTGTGGTTGGGGAAACAATGGAAGAGACAAGTCTGATGGACAGTCAATGATGGTGGAGATAAGCGGGTGAGTTAAACTGGACATCATGTAGATGGGCATGGTGTTTGAAGAAGGCAGTGGGGGTGCACTTCTTCGATCAAGGTGATTTCAGACTCAAGGGAATGTTGACGGAGGTCAGCTAGAGCCATTCGAAATTTGGGTAGGTCTTGGAAATGGTGAGAATAATGGCCATACAAGCCACATAGGGTGCAAGCATGGTTTGTTCTCAATGCCTTGTTTCTGACTATCGGTGCAGTTGGAAGTTCAACCACGGGGATGTTTTCGTTTGTATCCATGGCATTCAAATGCGCATGGATCATGGGGATTTTAGGGCAATTTTGAGTTGGATGGCTCTGTTGCTTGCAGACGGTGCAAGGTGGAACTTGTTGTGGCTCTACAATGGCTTTGGCGTTCTTGCCCCTCGCCCTTTTCGGGTGTGGTGGTTGGATTTTGCAGGCCGGGTGGAGGGTGAGACTCAGCCACAATGGGTTGCACCAGGGTTAAAACAACCTTGGGCATTGCTGGTCGAGCCATTGGATCAAGATACCACACTGGAATTCCCAATGTAAAGTTGGGCAGGCTTAAGGTGGCCATTACTGGTTTTCTCATGATACCAAGTGGGGGAAAGAGGAAGGGAATTGTATGGACTGGAGATGAGCCCAGATAACTCCCTGTTGGTTGCATGTGGAGATGTGGTTGTGGTTGCAGCTGCGCATAATGCTGCTATTGTGGGTGATGTTGCAGCTGATGTTGGTGTTACGGCTGCGGATGATGTTGTGGTTATGGTTGGGGCTGTAGCTGCGGTTGTTGTTTGGGTGCAGCAGTGCTTGATGAGACCATTCACAAGTCCGCAATTTGATTTTGTGTCGGTAGTGGTGACACTAATGGGAAAGGGGCCTTCATGGTGGTATCAGCAAACAACCCAGGGCCCACATTCAACAATGGGGAGGCTTGTGTGTTTTCAACCATGGTGTTGATTGCAGGGATGACATTGGCATGTGTAGTCATCCCTTGTGGCTCAATAGTGGTGATGGTTGGGATAACATTGGCGGGTGTCGTTAACCCTTACGGATCATGATAAGTGAGTTGATCAACCATCACAATCTTCCCTTCATGGGGAACATCATGAGATGGAATACAGTTGACGCGATTGCTCGCATGGCGTACATATAAATTCTCCCAAGGAGAAGGTTATAGTCCAGTTGAGCATTGACGACTTCTATGTCGACCAGTACTGTCTTCCTGGCTAATGTAATGGGAACATGAGGGAGGATTCCTTGGGCTTTAGTGGGATTTCCATCATAAGCCTGCAGAGTTGTGGAGGACGGTTGCAGAATTGGTAATCCAAGTTTTTTCCAAACCAAGGTAGACATAACGCACATGGATTCCCCCTCATCCACTATGCACCAGTGCACAACCAAATTATGGATGGACACCGGGATTTGGAAGGCGATGGTCGATGGCATGCACGGTTCTCCATTCTCCGTGTTGAATGTGATCAACTTGGAGTCAAAGGGGCTACTGCCCCAAGGGCGGCTAGTAAGGATTTCCACTATGTTTGGCATGTTTTATGTACCTCAAGAGTAGACATGGCGGTTGGCGTTTGGGCCAAGTCATCCACAATGATATAGCTAACTGCAGCCCTAGCCATGGCATTATTGGCAATTCAGCGTATGGGGGCGTGGGGGAATGGGGGTAACTGAAGAGGTGCATTGACCGACTTGAACGTAGATGTCATTGATGTGTCATCGGGTTCGGTGGTGGTACCGTACTGATTCCGTCTAGTTTGTAAGTTGACCTCTTAAGTCGTCATGGCTAGTAGGTGGTGGCTAGTTTTCATGGCTAGGAGGTGTCCCCAGAGCATTGGGATTGGGTTGGGGAGGAGGTGCGGTTACCACCAACCCTTGGACCGGTAGTGGGTTTTTAAGCACCATGGGGGGAGGTCCTTGAGGTGCCGAGTTGGGTTGGGCTTAATTTACAGCGTTGGCGGCCTACTGGGCCTCATTTTTAATGGCCTACTTCACACGACCCATGAGGGAACACTCGAATGTGTAGTGCCCATAAACATCATAGAGTGTGCATGGTTGGTTTGTGCGCAATGGGGCGTTGCGTCTTGGTGCATTTTGTCATGGGGGGTTTTAGGCGGTTTGGTTTGCTACGGCATTGTTGTGAGGGTTTGGTTGTTGACCACCTCCCTACTGTTGGTTATTGGCTTGGTTTTGAGGCCGATTATTTCTAGCTTTCCCTTGTTGATTGTTGGGGGCAGGTTGGTTGGGAAGTTTTTGTTGTGCGAACACTTGTCCCAATGGAGCGGGTGGAGCAGGGGTGTGGGCTTGAACTACTTGTACTGGTGGTGCGTAGTATATTTTTGGGGGTGGCGGTGCCACAAATGTGGTTATTTTCCCCATATACTGCTGTGTTTTCCAAGCCATGGCCTGCACCTGTTGCAGTGGCACAGGTTGTGCATACGAATTTGTTGCTCCGGACTGGGACATCATTCTAGCGTAATCCGGAGCTTGGTTTTGGTAAGCAACATTAGCAGTGTTGCTTGGTTGTGATGGAATTGCAGGTGGTCTTGGTCGATGTTGTGGCTGTTGGGAGACTGATCCTATGATGCCATCTGCAGCATGGGATGCCCCCAGTGCATCACGGTAAGAGTTTCCTACGCGGAGAGTGTCTGGGATGACAATATACAGGTATCCAGACTTAGCGTGGATAAGGTAAAACTATTGGGATTTCAGTATGGCCTCTTCTTCAAATTAAGGACGTTCGGATGTGATGTCCTTTGCTATGGGTGGGAGCAAGGTCTTGAGGAATCAATTGAAGAAGATCCTATCATCAAGTTGGATTTTACATAAGCTACGGCATCGCCGCCACTCATGGATGTGGTTGGTTATATGAGTGGCAGTGTTTTGATGGCAGGATAACAAGATCTCCACCCCCTCGTCGTATTTCACGGGGAGTCGGAAATACTGTAGAAACATGAAGGCTAGGGAGTTGATGTCCAGGTATTTGGTCTGCAGTAGCTCAATTCACCATTTGGCCGCAGCACCTATGAGGGTGCGTTGGAATAGCCTCAGTCTGATGGAATTGTCTATGATCTTGTTTGACAAGCACCATAGATGAAATTTCATTATGTGGTTTTGGGGACATTCCCCTGCTTTCCCTTCAAACTTGGGAATGTCTGATGGGAGCTTGGTTGGCATGGGTGGCCAGAAATCTTGGTGGAAAATGGGGTCATTTGTTAATCAAGCCAAATCATGTAGGTTAAGATGAGCCATGAATGGCATATTTGACCCTAGGTTGATATGAGATGGGGCAGCGATGGTGGTGGGGTTTGCAGGTGCGTAATGTTAGACACTGAGAGGGGGGGTGAATCGGTGCAAAGCAATATTAGAACTTTTATTAACTTGTCACAATTAACTACCGCATAATCATTTCATAAACATATTCCACTTCATCATTTTCATATCATAAGCATCAAGAACCATATCACAAAAGAACACAACACCATATAATTTTGTAATCTTTTTGTATTAGTTTTGGTCTGGCTACAACCGTGAGGTAAAATCAGCACCTACTGATATGTAGAGCACCTACTCTGCATCCAGGACCCTGCCTAGTTTTCTTAGACCCTGCGAAGAAGGGTTTGAGGTATCCTAACCTCAAAATCAAGACAAGCTTGCTTTTACAATTAAAGCTCACTGTCAAATCAACATCATATGTTTCTTCAATCTATTCTGCTACTGCTCATCATCTTCTGCTCATCATTCCCCTCTTCTTCTTCACTCGGTATTCATGGTTCACTTGGATGAATATTACATCTTCTGTAGATGACTTCAATCTAAATGGGTTTGCAAGAAGAGTACGTCATCATACCTTACTCAAAACTGTGCTTGTCAATACTGTAGACTTGTTTATGCTACAGCAGACTCCAAGGGCATTAGTACCATCAAAACTCTGTCAGTTTGAGGAAGACTTCATTACTTGTGCAAGCATCAAAGGTTCAGTCTGAGAGAGGGCAGAAACATAGAACTAGGGCTGTGTACATGCTTCAAAGGACTGTCATCATACACCATCAATCTCTGTCACATCAACATTCTTTTCTCCAAGACCTTAACAAGTTTCACCCAATCATACAGAGCTATCAAATATGTTTACTACAAACTGTTCATGCCAAATGTAGTCCTTAATTGCTATGCTCAATTCTCTCATGTTGACCTAATGTTGCTTCAACAGTAACCGAAGCCACTTCATGCATATCTCTAATCTTTAATTTGCTGCTTTGTTACCATTACTAGCCTTCTTCACATGTCTGAATTCAGGACTTCATCCTAGATACTGGAAATTAGTGTTTAAAAGAGTGCTTCTTTTCTGTCCTTGGTTGTCACTATTGCCTCTGGCTCTTTTAGGCCTGCACCTTTGGCAACTTCAAGTCAGTCCTTAGGAACTTGAATAAATATACCTTTTCTTCACCAAATTAACCAACCTTCCAAGATTCCAAATCTTTCACATCATCTGTATTACTGCCAACAAGAACAAAGCCATGTGGTTCTCTCTTCACTTTATGATTGTCCTTTAAGTATAGATCAGATTCAATTTTCCTCAGTGAATTGTCATGCTCAGAATTCTTCCATTTGTGACTAGAATTTTCTTGCAATTTGCACCTACAATATTTTAGCTCGATTAACAAATACTTTGGGTTCACTTACAGCAAGAATATCCACGCTTTAATGTTATCATGATGTCGTTTGGTGAGGGACTCTGTCAGTAACATTCCTTACTTTGTCTATTCCTGAATCTTCATTGCATACTCTCAGTGCAGACCTAGCCTTCAGTTTGAACAAAGAACTTACAGAAGAAATTCAAGGGTAAATCAAACTTTTCCTCTGCTGCAACTACCCAAAAGGGGGTTCTATCTGACCACCGAATTTCTCATTATATTGCTACAACATCCGAGCCGATCCAGGGAGGTTCATATGTTGGGTACTCTACTACTGCTTGTGATATGATGACAGGACGCCCGAACTCGATGACAAGAGTAAGTAGATCAGTCGATGCTGCTAATCGATGCCAGGCTTCAATGATGCTACTTGATGCAGTAGATCCTAGGTGGTGATGCAAGTAGTCTATTTTGCTACTCAATGTCACGTGGCGATCACTCGATTATGACAGGTGGCTCGATACAGGAGTCAATGTTTTTAATTGATTTCCTTACTTGATATAGCTACTCGATTACAAGATTCAATCCCGCCACTCTATCTAAGAGGTTTATGTATGCTGCTGCTACATACAGGTTTTTCTCACTTGATGCTGGGAATCGATGCTGCTACTCATGTCTTTCAATATGAGAGTAGACGAATTCGAGATATTTTCTTATACCTTCGAGAAATTGCAGAGCTATAAAAAACCCACCAGATTCCTTCAAAGCTTCATGAAGACTGGGGCACAGTCTTCATTAGTCTTCCTCCATGAAATTCATCACTCATACCAGAAAAATTAAAATATATAAACCATAAAGAGAACATGTCTTCAAAATTCGGGACTGACGCTGTTGCTGCCAAAATTTCTCAGTCAATCTCTACCGAAAATCAGAGCTCCTTTTCACCCGAAATTTCCTCAGTCCACCAAAGTCACAAACCGCGGCTGCCTGAGTCTTTAATCAATCACCCAAAATTCAGAGCTATATAAAAACCTCACTCCACCTTGGTCTACTGCTACCACCGAAAAAAAACTCCAGACCTCAATCAGTGAATTTCTTGCCTCAGTCAAGCTAGCAATATTTTCTCTCACTCCTTCATCTATTGAACTCATAATGCAATCACCTAGTCAAGCAATTTCAGATCTTCTTCCTTCATCCTTAACATTGTGGCTTCCTCTGCTATCTCCTGAAAATCAGAGCTCTGCACAATCAAATTCTCACCTAAAATTAATACTTTGGCGCCCATTTATACTAGTTTTTCAACAAGCTTTGGGAGCCGACCTGACATAAAAATTTATTTGATTTTGATTTGAGGACGACTTGAAAATTATTTATTTATTTATTTATTTTATCTGACTTGATGCAAATATAATTTTATTATTTTTAATTCTGGATCCAACTTCATCATTTTCATCATCAAGTTTAATTGGCATATTTTATGAGCTTCTCCAAAGTTAAATGGTTATCAGCCTTTGTTTGTAATTCTATCATATTATCAAATTTGTCATCAGGTATAAGATACTTCAAATAAGGACATCATCAAGTGATATCCTAGACCAATATCATCATTACAAACTTCATCCATGAAGCTTCAATAACTTCATATCATCATGTCCTTGGTTTCTCAAAAGTGTGATCGAGTGTAGTTTCCATAAACCAAAGCATCTATGGGTTCCATGACCCCATCAAGTCACCAATTACCATACTGACCACAAATGACCACAGAATGGGTCATTTGGTCCTTCTTGGTGTTCCCATGTTTTTATTTCCATGTCATCAATGCTTGTCACTCCATGCCATTTCATCAACATTTATGTCTCCTTTCTCATTAATGGTTTGTCATCAATGACAACCAATGCTCAACAAACTCCCACTTTGTCATTGATGGAAACCTTATTCAATTTCTCTCCCCCTTTTCCATTAATGACAAAGTGTCAACTATTGAGCCATCAAGAACTTCACAATGTCCAAAAATGGATTATGGAATACTACTTGTCATCATGCTAAATGTTGGCTCCCCCTTTCATCTAGATTTCTATATTTACTAATCTCCCCCTGTCTGTTTGATATGCTGCTGTGGGCATTTTATTGTCCTAGGTGCATTTATATATCAAAGACCTTCACAAAATCATATTTTAAGGGTGGACTTATCCATAAGAATGCTCGACAATCAAAGCTTCCTATTTTCCAGCTTTGTGTTTGTCAATGTGATGTCAGTATGCTATCCATATCCATTTTTTGCCAATACATCATATAGAAATTTTCATTTTCTTTTTGTACAAGTGAAAGTGTTGTTTGCAGCTTTTAGACATTTTCAAGAATGTCATGTAACAGCTTCATGCCATTAAATTAACATTCCTCACATTTCCTTAACCATTGTCAGGCATTTTTTTTCATTTCTTTCAAACTCTATCAACCTTTGCATGCATTTTAGTCAGTGATGCAGGCGTTTTATACTATGATGCAGGAATAGCAGGTACTTCCTCTGCCTCAACACGCATTTTCTCTCCCCCTGCAAGCATTGTTAACTTTTTGCATTAAATTTTTTATTTAGGGAGATTACCTCAGTTGCGGTCATGAAATCATTGTTTACAGGCAACATATAGAGGGTATCATCATTAAGTCTGGTGAGTATCTACACTAGTGCTGCATGCACTTTTAAGCCTTGTGGGCATCTGCATAACGCTTTTTATGTGACATATTATGTGAATATTATCTCCAAATGCGTGCATAATTTACAATTTTGCAGGCATTCTCACTCAGGCCTGCTTATACATCAACATTTACACATGTTGCTTAGTTTTATTGATATTTGGTTCTGTTGTTTTTTGTTGTATCCTCTGTCCTTTAGACAATAAAGATGATGGGGTTCCCTTGAGATATTGTTATCATGGACAATACCTCTTTATGAATTGTATGGAGGTGGTATGCTCATTGCTGTGTCACATTCAAAGCATAAGAGTAGCACTTCTTTTCTATGATATGCCTGCTATTGACTCCTCTCAAACAATGAATCTGCTCTATGTCTTTCCTTCATGAATATTCACAAAAAAAAAAAATTGCTCTCTGTACTTCTCTGATTTGTTCACAAAGTAGTTTTCAAACAATGTTCCAAAAGAAGTTTGTGCCAAATATTAGTGCTGAAATGAATTGTACCTCGTAATAGAGGTAATGCATCCTTGGAACAACTTCTCCTTAAAAACTGTGCTAGGCTGAGATAGTGTTCAAATCAACACTATACTTGAGATGTGTATGTCTCATATTTTTCTTTGAATAAGGTGCTCTTTTATTGGATGAAATTAAGTGAAAGCACACATACCTTATCTAGTAGATATCAAACTACAAAACTTACTCTCTAATTCAAGATGATGTTTTCCCTTGGTATAACTTTGTCACTAAACCACTCAATAAGTTAGTCCTTCAGATATTTCCTTGACTGCCATATAGTATGCCTTTAGCAAAAGTCCATATATCTGAATCTGAAATCACTGATCACTGATTATTGCTCCCCCTATCAATATGCCCGATCCTAGGACCTGTCTATATACCTGGAGTAACCATCCTTTCTCCATTGAGTTCATCCTCCAGCCTTATGAACTCAAGGTGTGCTAAGGTATTTGAGAGACCTTACACTTGGCTTGTCGTATGGCAGCCATCCTCCCCACTCTGATCAGCTTCTCCTATCTGCAATTGCTCGGTCTTCCTCATCCATACTTGCTTCTTGACATATGTCCTTTGAGCATTTGTTCCTTCATTTGTACTGGCTTTCCTTGATGAGCTGTATAGGAATTTTCTCAAGGGTTGTTTCCGTGTACTCCAACAATCTTGAGCTTTATTCCCAAGGCCACTGCAGCTATAACACCTCATCTTATGACAATATGCAGCAATGTGACCAACATCTGACTAAGCTGTTGGAACTTCCAACACTTCTTTGATCAACTTCATTTCTCCATTCCTGAGAGTGTCCCTGATTGTAGGACTTTGTCTTTTGATCTTCAAATATTCCTGCATTGGTCTTCCATGGTTCACTGATTCTTCTTGCTGATGTGTAGGAAGGACTCTTCCTTGGTTGACTTCTTTGACTAGCACACTCTTGGGCTTTGTGACCAAACCCACTACATGTGTAGCATATCAAAGTGTGACAGGTGGCAGCAACATGTCCGACTTGATTACATGTCCAACATCTAACTGAGACATTGGTGCTTCCAGCCCTTCTTCTTCCATAGAATCTACAATCCATAGACTTATGACCAAAGTTGGAACACAAATAACAATAACCATTGAAGCCATTTTCATACCTGGGTCTTGGAGTTGTTTCTTTAATGAAGTTGCTTTGAGGAATAGATCTAACTTCTTGTTTCATCTTTGAACTTCCAAAGTCCTTGTTGTCATGTGCAGGTGCATGGGGAGCAGCTTTGGACGTTGATGGACCTACTTCTGGAGTCTTCAGAGACCAAGTGTCATCTTCATATTTTTCTTTGTTCTTCTTGTAACCAAGACCAGTTTTGTCAAGTGGAGATATTTGGAAATATTTCTTATCTAGGACAATTGAACTGTCCTGGAACTTGACCAAGGCTTCGTTCTTCTTACCTTTCTTCCTGAGACCAACTACCTCCATTTCCAACTTCTGGATTGTCTCCTCCTTTTCTTCTAGTTGACTCTTCAAGATTTCTTCTGTCCTCTTGGCTTCCTCCAGCTGAGTCTTCAGATCATGATTGACCTCTCTAGTTTCTTCAAGCTCTTGAACAGACTTTTCTGATTCTTCCTTTTGACTAATCAATTCAATCTTTAATTGTTCAATTTCAGCATCCTTGTCTTTCATTTGATCTCACAACTCTTTGTCCTTGTCTTTGATCTTTAGAAGCAACACTTTCATTGACATGGTCTTTTGCTGATATTCATTCAAGGAGTCCAAGATTTTCTTTTTGAACTTCGTGAAATCACTCTGATTCAGATTTACTATGCTTAGGAACCAATTGGCTCTGAGATCCATATTTAGCAACATGAGATGTATCTCATGTGCAGTATTTGATATCCCTTCATCATCTTCTGCAAGAACCTTCTCAATTTCATCACACAAGATATCATTATAATCACAAGAGTCCATACCTTTACTAGAGTCCTCTTCTTGTTTATCTTCTTCTTGATTGAGCTCTTCTGGGGACTTGTCTTCTGATTTCTGATCTGTCTTTTTGGGTTCTGGTCTTTCCTTTTGATACTCACTCTCCAGCTTGAACCATAGGTCTTTTGCCAAAGTGTACTCTCCTACACTTTCCTTCACTGAGCTGGGAAGTCCATCCATGAGGAACTTCAAGGCTGTAGTGTTGTCCTTCTTTGCTTCCTTCTATGCAGCTGATTTTCCTTTCTTGTTTGTTGGAGCGGGTGGATTGATAACAATTTCCCAAATACCAAACTTCTTCAGATAAACCTTCATTTTGCTTCTCCAACTGAAATAATTTGTAATATCAAGTATAGGCACGTCATTTCTTGAAGACTCTTTCTTTTCCTCCATTGTGTCTAAGGATCTCCTTCAAGCTTGCTAGGCTTGTGACAAAGGCCAGCTTTGATACCAATTGTTAGAAACTGAGAGGGGGGGTGAATCAGTGCAAGAGAAATATTAGAACTTTTCTTAACTTGTCACAATTAACTACCGCATAATCATTTCATAAACATCTTCCACTTCATCATTTTCATATCATAAGCATCAAGAACCATAACACAAAAGAACACAACACCATATAATTTTGTAATCTTTTTGTATTAGTTTTGGTCTAGCTACAACCGTGAGGTAAAATCAGAACCTACTGATATGTAGAGCACCTACTCTGCATCCAGAACCTTGACTAGTTTTCTTAGACCCTACTAAGAAGGGTTTGATGTATCCTAACCTCAAAAGCAAGACAAGATTGCTTTTACAGCTAAAGCTCACTGTCAAATCAACATCATATGTTTCTTCAATTTATTCTGTTGTTGCTCATAGTGTTCTGCACATCATTCCACTCTTCTTCTTCACTCAGTATTCATGGTTCACTTGGCTGAATATTACATCTTCTATAGATGACTTCAATCTAAATGGGTTTGCAAGAAGAGTACATCATCATACCTTACTCAAAATTGTGCTTGTCAATACTGTAGACTTGTTTATACTACAGCAGACTCCAAGGGCATTAGTACCATCAAAACTCTGTCAGTTTGAGGAAGACTTCATTACTTGTGCAAGCATCAAAGGTTCAGTTTGAGAGAGGGAAGCAACATAGAACTAGGGCTATGTCCATGCTTCAAAGTACTGTCATCATACACCATCAATCTCTGTCACATCAACATTCTTTTCTCCAAGACCTTAACAAGTTTCACCCAATCATACAGAGCTATCAAATATGTTTACTACAAACTATTCATGCCAAATGTAGTCCTTAATTGATGTGCTCAATTCTCTCATGTTGACCTAATGTTGCTTCAACATTAACCAAAGCCACTTCATGCATATTAATAATCTTTAATTTGCTGCTTTGTTACCATTACTAGCCTTCTTCGCATGTCTGAATTCAGGACTTGATCCTAGATACTGGAAATTAGTGCTTAAAAGAGTGCTTGTTTTCTGTCTTTGACTGTCACTATTGCCTCTGGCTCTTTTAGGCCTGCACCTTTGGAAACTTCAAATCAGTCCTTAGGAACTTGAATAAATATACCTTTGCTTCACCAAGTTGACCAACCTTCCAATATTCCAAATCTTTCACATCATCCGTATTACTGCCAACAAGAACAAAGCCATGTGGTTCTCTGTTCACTTTATGATTGTCCTTTAAGTCTAGATCAGATTCAATTCTCCTCAGTGAATTGTCATGCTCAGAATTCTTCCATTTGTGACTAGAATTTTCTTGCAATTTGCACCTGCAATATTTTAGCTCGATTAAAAAATACTTTGGGTTCACTTACAGCAAGAATCTCCATGCTTTAATGTTATCATGATGATGTTTGGTGAGGGACTCTGTCAGTAACATTCCTTACTTTGTCTGTGCCTAAATCTTCATTGCATACTCTCAGTGCAGACCTAGCCTTCAATTTGAACAAAGAACTACTGCTTCTTATCAGTCAAAATTTTGACAGAAGGAAATCAAGGGTAAATCAAACTTTTCTTCTACTGCAACTACCCAAAAGGGGGTTCTATCTGACCACCGAATTTCTCATTATCTTGCTGCAACATCCGATCTGATCCAGGGAGGTTCAGATGCTGGGTGCTCTACTACTGCTTGTGATTTGATGACAGGATGCCCGAACTCGATGACAAGAGTAAGTATATCAGTCGATGCTACCAATCGATGACATGCTTCAATGACGCTACTTGATGCAGTTGATCCCAGGTGATGATGCAGGTAGTCTATTTTTCTACTCAATGTCACGTGGCGATCACTCGATTATGACAGGTGGCTCGATACAGGAGTCAATGTTTTTAATTGATTTCCTTACTTGATACAGCTACTCGATTACAAGATTCAATCCCACCACTCTATCTAAGAGGTTTATGTATGCTGGTACTACATACAAGTTTTTCTCACTTGATGCCAAGAATCGAAGCTGCTACTCATGGCTTTAAATATGAGAGTAGACGAATTCGAGAGATTTTCTTATACCTTCGAGAAATTGCAGAGCTATTAAAAACCCACCAGATTCCTTCAAAGCTTCATGAAGACTGTGGCACAGTATTCATTAGTCTTCCTCCACGAAATTCGTCACTCATACCAGAAAAATTAAAATATCTAAAACATAAAGAGAACATGTCTTCAAAATTCGGGACTGAGGCTGTTGCTGCCGAAATTTCTCAGTCAATCTCTACCGAAAATCAAAGCTCCTTTCCACTCGAAATTTCCTTAGTCCACCAGAGTCACAAACCGTGGCTGCCTCAGTATTTAATCAATCACCCAAAATTCAAAGCTATATAAAAACCTCACTCCACCTTGGTCTACTGCTACCACCGAAAAAAAAAAACTCCAAACCTCAATCAGCGAATTTCTTGCCTCAGTCAAGCTAGCAAGATTTTCTCACACTCCTTCATCTATTGAACTCATAATGCAATCACCCAGTCAAGCAATTTCAGATCTTCTTCCTTCATCCTTAACACTGCGGCTTCCTCTACTATCTCCCAAAAATCAGAGCTATGCACAATCAAATTCTCACCTAAAATTAATACTTTGGCGCCCATTTATACTAGTTTTTCAACAAGCTTTGGGAGCCGACCTGCCATAAAAATTTATTTGATTTTGATTTGAGGATGACTTGAAAATTATTTATTTATTTATTTATTTTATCCGAATTGATGCAAATATAATTTTATTATTTTTAATTCTGGATCCAACTTCATCATTTTCATCATCAAGTTTAATGGGCATATTTTATGAGCTTCTCCAAAGTTAAACGATTATCAGCCTTTGTTTGTAATTCTGTCATATTATCAAATTCTGTCATCAGGTATAAGAGACTTCAAATAAGGACATCATAAAGTGATATCCTAGACCAATATCATCATTACAAACTTCATCCATCAAGCTTCAAGAACTTCATATCATCATGTCCTTGGTTTCTCAAAAGTGTGATTGAGTGTAGTTTCCATAAACCAAAGCATCTATGGGTTCCATGACCCCATCAAGTCACCAATGACCATACTGACCACAAATGACCACAGAATGGGTCATTTGGTCCTTCTTGGTGTTCCCATGTTTTTATTGCCATGTCATCAACGCTTCTCACTCCATGTCATTTCATCAAACTTTATGTTTCCTTTGTCATTAATGGTTTGTCATCAATGACAACCAATGCTCAACACGTAATGCATATGCATAGCTAGGGGTACTTGCGATGGCGCCATTGTGGATGGGCCAATGCCCCCATGTGTTGCAAGTGGGTCAGCTTGGCTGGTCACTATGGGTGGTGGCAGCTGACTAATGATAGTCTGCATGACTGTGCTTGGGCCACCTGTAGGGTTGTTGGTGATAGGTTGTGGTGTGGACATGGGTCCACTTGCTAAGATTATGCCGAAAAATGGATCCAGGTTTGCACTAGCCATGGGGCTTGATGGTGTGGTATCCATATCTTGTTCAGACTGATATGGGTCTGAATCTGAATCAAAGGTTGTGTGGCCTTTTGATGGTGTGGGAGATCATTGAGAACAGTTTTTTCGGTGTCAGTTGAGTGTTCCGAATGGTGGTGGTTCGCCTCTTAGGCATGAGGAAGAGCGTGGAGGATCAATTGTGTTAGATTTTACGTATGAAACTAGTGGGAATGATGTTTGGACCCCGGTTTCAGTGGCTTCCTATTGGATGTAGGTGGTCACTCAGCCACCAATATTGCCAGAAGACAACGCTTGGATTTTTCCTCATAGGTGTTTCTACTCAATCGGAAGGGGTCATTTCCTGTTTCGCTTGGAAATTCCTCTCAGTGGCCAGCTACTTTGGGGTTCCTATGGTACTCCTCATAATGAGTTTCTGTGTAGAGCCCAAGCACTTCCCACAGTTGAAGCAGTCAAGGAATTATGTCCTCAAAGACTGCAGATTTGTTTGTACTTAGTGTAAATTGATAAATTTTAAGGCTCTCTCAGTGTCATGAACTGAGTTGGGTTTATTACTTGGTATGGTGTATTTGTTTGTCTATTTTTGTGATATTTGGTAGCTGCAAATGGCTTATGAATTCATCATATTGTGGTTGTGTGTGCAAGCATTTGAATAATCAGAAATTGTGAACAAATACAGTTTTGAACCCTAAATATTTATGGCCTAACTAGATGACTACCTCACACTGATATTCCTCTTCAACCAAGAGAAGGTGCTAGGCTCTCAACACAATGGGACTAAGCCCATTCGTAGATCCATATTTCACCTCTCATATGCAAGGTTGGTCAATAGGGAGGATGCTTAGCACCGTGAGAAGCCCTCCTTCTCTACCCCCTCTACCTTCCAGGTCATCCGCTTTTAATGGTTTGGAAAAATACTCAATGAAGGGCCTAGATATATACGTGCTTGCCCTTCGTCATATCCCAAAATACCCCGGAGGGTGATGACTGGGTAGAGGAGGAAAGGTAAGAAAGACAGTTAGTTTTAGGTTGATTTTAGTTAAGCTACATTCATTTGATTAAGCCATTAACATTTACTTGGAATTTACACATTGTTTGTAAAAGAAATTGTAGGAAATTAAAACAGGAACCGAAATTGACTTGCAGTGCTAGACAGAGGTGGCTAAGCCACACTAACAGTCCCTATAAAACTAAAATTTAACCCCTATTAAACTGAAATTGAACCTTTGTTTAACAGACCGCACATTTCTGATCAAATCTGGCAAGGGGGCCGCAAGATTTTTTCAGAAATAAGCGAGGGGGTGGCACAGAATTCACAGACAATCGCGGTCAGTGTTTTTGAGTGATGTTGTACTTACTGAGGGAGTAAGTGCACCCTGGGTGCACCAGTTTGGCCATTAAGTGCACCCTCATCCCCTGTTTAGGCCCGATAAGTGCGCCCTGGCCCGGATTTGGGGTCTTTCCTGATCCAGAGTCAGATCTGGCCGACAGTAACCTGTACTGTGGCCAAACTGACTCAAATTTGCCTAAAAAAGGCTTCGGCAAGACTAATAATTGGAAATAAACTAAATTTAAACTAAATTTGACATGAAATTTGAAAAACTAGGCCAAAGATTGAAAAACTTGAAATTTTAAAAATTTGGACTAGGGATCCTATGGGATCGACCTGGTATGGTCGCCAGTTTTGTTACAGGGGTAGGAATGGCTCCCTTCTGTCTATAGGACAAAAGGGTAGGTTCCTGCTTGGAAAAGACTGAAAAGAAAAATGAAATGAAAGAAAGCAGAAATAACAGCAAAGATGGAGAACCCCTCTGCACACAAGGTTAGGGTTCCACTTCCAATGAACTACAAACAATGATTAAGCTACTATAAACTGAAATACCTGCAAAACAAGTTAGGAAATAAACCTAAAAATGAAATCATGGGTTAGAAAACAAAGAAACTACTAAGCAAATAAACAAAACCAGAAAACACAATTATACCTTCTCTTTGGGTGGAAATGGGCCACCATGCCCTAGCTTGTGGAAGCACCTCTCTTGGATGGGGGAGCTATGGATTAATGGAGGTGGAGGAAAGAGAGTGTGGATGTCTTGAGAGACAAAGGATCTCTCAAAAATGAGTATTCCACATATTGCTCATTGTTGGTTGTGATATTGATGAATAATTGAGCTTTTGAAGAGCCTCATTGATCTCTTTTAACAAAGAAATTTGTGTGTAAGTTGAAGGAAGCAATCTTAAAGGAGCAGAGGTTTGGTGAAAAATATGAATTATCCATGACAATTCTATGCAATATTTCTATGGCTTCCATGGTATGTGGACGTGCTTTGCATTTGTTGGTATTACCATGAATGGCTTTAATATATCCATGTTAGAAATATTGTTGGTAGTTATAGAAGGTGCTTTGATCTTGTGTATCTTGTACCATGCTTTCTTACAAATAATGCTTCCATTAAATCTCATGTCCTTTTTTTTTCCTAACAATAGGAGGTAGGCCATGGCCATGGCTATTTGACATGATTATGTTGGAATTGGATGAGTTCAAGACAAATTCTCTGATACCATTTTTACTTATGTGTTTCATACCCCTTCTAGCTTCTGCAATTGCTTTCCTATCCACATGTTGAAGACAATCTTGTTTGCAACATTCATCTGCTGTCAAAAGTCAGTTTTCTTTCTCTTCATCTATTTGTGTTTGGCATTTTCCAACTGTTTTTGTAGCAATAACTCATTTAATCCTTTTATATGGCCTCATTACATGTATATCAATTGAGTCTGATTTTTTATTATTATAGATATCACCATCCCATTTATTTAAGGGTTTTGTATCCTCTATAATATCCCATACCACCATTTCCTTGGGTGGCTCCTTGAAATTTTCCTTCACCCTTAAAATCTCACCTTCATCGTCCACCAACTTATTTATTGGCCATCTAACCAAACAATGCATTGACTTATCACCAATTCTACATGTTTCACAATTTCCATCTATGTCTTCCATAAAAACACCAAATTCTAGTTCACCTAGAGTTTCACCCTCAACCATGTCATCCTCGTGGATATAAACTATGATCCCTTTGGCAATGCACATGCTTATTCCTATGCATTCATGTGTAAGAGAAAACTTTTTAAATTTGAATGTAACCCTGTCTTGACGAATATTTATGGGGTGATCATGACAATGTGGTTCCAAATCTGATTCTGACCAAATCTCATAAGATTCCAATGCACCCCCTAGTGTAAGCTCAAATCCTGTTGGCTGTGGTAGAAGAGCATCATGTTTTAACACCTTCTCAATCTTAACCACTATGCATCCTTTCTTTACCATCCTTCCATGCACCTTATTCCCAAGATCTATATTAACATGGAGCCTTCACCCACCTTCGATCCATGTTGCAGAAGTTCTACCTTGTCTCGAATAGAAAATGTAGAAGAGAAATTTGCACCTCTACACCAAATTAAAGAAGCTTAGTGTTTACTCAAAAAAAAATTCAATGTAATATCAACATATGCTTCAAGATTTTAATTTACCTCTGTTGTGCCTCAAATTCATTATCTTCCATGAATGTATGTCCCCTTCATCAACATCTTCCACAATCAAATGTGGTTGGGTGACATCAATTATCAAAACCATAACATAGCCTGCATTATACCTTTCTCTACCATAATAAGTTTTAGTCTCTGTAGAATCAACCCTTCCTAGCACAATAACTTGACCATTAATTAGGATGTCAACATAGTCTCCTATTGTCAAAATTATATTTTCCATTGTATCTCATTTCGATCTTGTATCACAACATTGAATTGTAATTTGTAAATAAGGTTAAACCATATAAAATGTGCTCTTAAATTTTAGCAAAAGTGCAACCTTCAACAAAGTAATATAGCTGCAAAATTTTAAAACATTATGGAAATAGTTTTGTTCGCAAAGAAACAATGTTCCCCGCCATATAGTGGACACTATGAAAATAGACTTTACATATAAATCATACAAAAATATATAAATGAAGACCTGATAATTTTAAATTCAAGTAGTATGAGAGAAAGACATATATCAACTGATATAAAACCACCAAATGCTTGGCACATGGGAAACATGGAAATATCCTAATGAAAAAGGAGCATGCATGCTCTTTGATGTTTTCCATGTAATCAGTTCAAGAAACCTAAGTGTGTCACATGAGTGTAAGGATTGTTGGAGAGAATGTCATTGTAAGAGGAATGCATGGGTTGATGTGAAGGAAAAATCATTCGTACATAGTGAGTAAAGAGACTGAGTAGCTTGAAAACATAATATCTACTTGATTGAGAAATATATTCACTACAAATGAGACAAACTAACATTGCACGGTGTATGAGTGTTAGGTTTCATATGATAGTTTTTCTTCAATCATAACCACATTGTCATCAAAGCTATCGTATGTTGTCTTTAATATAGTAGTTTTCCTTCTATCACAACCACATTGTCACCAAAGCTAATTCCTTTTAACTTTCATATGGTATTTTTACTCCTAGCACAACCGCATTGTCATCAAAGCTGACACGTGTTATATTTCATATGGTAATTTTTCTAGTAGCATGAATGAGATCTAACACATGTTGGCTTTTATTCTAACAATAACATGAAATCTAACGCATGTTGGATTTCCTTATAACAACAACATTGCACAGTGTTTGAAAGCTAACTAGGTTTCATTCTAACAATAACATGAAATATAACTCATGTTAGCTTTCATTCTATTAACATGAAATCTAGCGCATGTTAGCTTTGCTTCTAACAACAACATTGCATGGTGTATGAAAGCTAACATGTGTTAGCTTTCTTTCTAGCAACAATATGAAATATAACATATGTTATCTTTCTTTCGAATACAATATTGGACAGTCAATGAAAGCTAACACGTGTTAGTTTTCCTTCTACTAACAACATTGCACGGTACATGAAAACTAACACGTGTTAGATTTGAAAAGATAGTTTAAGCTAAAGTGTTTTAGCTTTCATATGGTAGTTTTCCTTTTAGCACCATGAAGGAGATCTAACTCATGATATGTTTTCCTTCTGAAAATAATATAAAATTTAACGCGTGTTAGCTTTCCTTCTAATACAATATTGCATGGCAATGAAAGATAACGTGTGTTAGCGTTACTTCTAACAACATTGCATGGTGTATGAATTTTAGGTTTCATATGATAGTTTTCCTTCCATCATAACCACATTGTCATCAAATCTATCATATGCATATGATAGTTTTCCATCTAGCACAACCACACTGTCACCAAAGCTAATCCTTGTTAACTTCATATGGTAGTTCTACTTCTAGCACAACCACATTGTCATCAAAGCTAATCCATTTATCTTTCATATGGTAGTTTTTCAATAGCATGAAGGAATCTAACACACGTTGGATTTCTTTCTAACAACAACATGAAATCTAACGCATGTTTGTTTTTCTTCTAACAACAACATTGCATGGTGTATGAAAGCTAACTACTTTTGTTCTAACAACAACATGAAATATAACTCATGTTAGTTTTCCTTCTGACAACACAAAATCTAACGCATGTTAGCTTTGCTTCTAACAACAACATTGCACAGTGTATGAAAGCTAACACGTGTTAGTTTTCCTTCTACTAACAACATTGCACAGTGCATGAAAGCTAACATGTACTATATTTTAAATGATAGTTTAAGCTAAAGCATGCTAGCTTCCATATGGTAATTTTCATTTTAGCACCATGAAGGAGATCTAATGCACCTTAGCTTTTGTTCTAACAACAACGTGGAATCTAACTCATGTTAGCTTTCCTTCAAACAACAAAATCAAATATAATGCATGTTAGATTTATTTGTATAAACAATATTACACAATCAATGAAAGTTAACGTGTGTTAGTTTTTCTTATAACAACAACATTGCATAGTTAATGAAAGCTAATGGGTGTTAGCTTTCATATCATAGTTTTCCTTCTAGCACAACCACATTGTCATCAAAGCTAATGCATCTTAGCTTTACCATAGCTAATGCGTCTTAGATTTCATATGGTAGTTTTCCTTCTAGCACAACCACGTTGTAACCAAAGCTAACGTGTGTTAGCTTTCATATGGTATCTTCTAGCACCATGAAGATCTACATATGGTAGTTTTTCTTCTAGCACAACCACATTGTTATCAAAGCTAATGTGTGTTAGCTTTTTGTTGACGTCTGGAAAATCGTAGGTAACAACAGTTAGGGATTCTCCCCAGTAAATGTTCCCAACTAGCCCGTTACTGTTTGGTATGGGAAATTCATCCAGTTTATGGTCCGGCTACCGTAGGTCAAGTAACAAAAATAAAGGGTTTTACCGGTTACAGCCTGGTCCATCGTGTATGTTTTTAGTTTTTTTGTATTTAAGTATGATATCCAAGTGGCTATCTAAAAATGCAGATTGATAGAGAATACGACGAGCAGTCATAATGTGATGCGTAGGTTCTTACCTCTCGTCGTAACTCTCTCACATCTAAACCACACACAGCAAGAAAAAAAACTAAAACTAACTATCTAACCTATCCCTAGGGAGCAAGAATATTATTCATCAATGAGTAATGTATTTTGTGCATGCATTAAGCAAATAAAAAATAGTTGTTAATTAATCCAAAACACATGAACATTAATAGATATATGAACAACAAGATAGCTCATTGTTTATGAAAAGCATTCATTACCCACAGTGGAAATTTCATAGAATAAACTAGAGCGCATTCATAACAAGAACATAGGTTCAAAGAGTTAGAACGATCTCACAGTTAATGGATAATAGCTGAAAACGAAATAGTTCACATTCAACAAATCCATAGCACAGCATTTGAAACCTTCCACAAATCTTTCTCTAACAAGAAACTTGTAATTTCTTTATGCAAAAGGAAATAGTTCTTCTTACATCATACTCTTACAAATCTATCTAGGAAAAAGTCCCCTTCTACAACTAACTCTCCTATATTTATACAAAAACAACCAAAACCTTTGGGTTGCCCCTCGGGTGACCTTTGGGCCTCCCCAACTGTTCAATCCCACAATCTTGTCTTTTAGTGGGTGCTCATGATTTATACAATACGTTACATTTCATTGAAATTTAATAGCATTTTTATAATGAGAGACCAGCTTGATCAGTGATAAAATTTTCCTAGGCCCGGGCCTCCACTGCTATCGAATCCGTTGGTCCTTTTAGACCTTGTTGATCTCATACCTTCACTTTATCCTTCCTTTTCTATCTCACTTCTTTATGCTTTAGCATATTCTTCCCTTGCTGCCTCCCTTCTGCTTTGACTTTTAGACATATCTTGCTTCCAGTAGTCACCTTGTCATGAACATAGCAGATTTTAGACCATCTAGCATTTAACAAAGTAACACAAATTGCCGCTAATACATGCATTATGTAAAATGAACTATAAACAAATTTAATGCATGAAAAGAAACATGATAATGCAAAGAAAATCCTGCAAGTTAGTATCTTGAACTCTGCTAAATCCATTGTCCAAACTAAACAAAAGTCTGAAAAACAGACTCTCTATCTCAATCTGGGATGCAACCGGACCAAATCGACATCTTCTGAAGAAAGCATGAAAAAAAACAAAGTAACCGCCATCAATAAATAGAGTAAAATCACACCAAAAAGGTGGGAAAACCCTCACTAGTGGGAAAAAATACTAAGCATCAGGTGAAAAAAAAATGCTCATCGGTGGGCGGAGACACTATAAGTCAGATGGTAAATTCACTAAGCCGCCACAACAGCAGAGACCATATAGACTAAAGGTTCTGGGGAAAAATAAAACATCGGTAAAATAAAATACTAAAAGCTGGCATACAGGCATCGGAGATTGGAAGGACTAATCACAATGCGTCGGCAGAATAGATCAATACGCAGCCGCAACGGTGGAAGGTGGACAGAAAACGGATTCCGCAATAACAAGAATTATCGACGATCAGAAGCTTTGAGGAGTATGTATCAGTGACCAAAGGCTCAATGTTGTCACCGTGTCAGCAACACAAAATACTAAAGCTCCGATCAATCAACAACACCATTCCGATAGTGAAAACAAAAACATTGCAAAGTAAAAAAAATTGATCAATAAAACAAAGGCATCGGCAAAAATCAAAACTTTCCATCAAGACATTCATAATTTACCTTCCGCAACGGTGACTGTGTAAAGAACTACTGCCCCGCTTCACTGTTCAAATGACCTCCGACAACGATAAAGGAAATCAATCCATAAGTCAAAAAACTTCAAACTTCACAGTCAAAAGCATTTGTAGACAAAAAAATAATTATTCATCCTCCGAAAGCACTAAACAATTGAACTCAATTCAAACTCCAAAATTGTAGCAAAGGAACAACCGAGTTCAGGAAACCAATAAAACCAGGAAAGATAAAATAAACGAGGATCCCAAAATTTTAAATATTTGGGAAGAAAGTTGCAGCTGCAACAATTGGCGATTATCTAGTGAACCCAGATCTCTGGAAAACTTCTTCTTTGAGCAACAGACTATTTTCACAATAAATACTAGCATGTTGAATTCCTCTAGATGTATGGATTTCCCAAATGACAAATGTATGTACTTTAATCAATGATATCAGTCCAATTTAGGGATCATGGGAACCAAGATTTAAAAGTCCAGATAACTCTTTTGAGGCCAGGAATATGAATTTTATTTTTTACCTCTGTCTTTGGGTAGCTTCCAGCTTGGACACCACAGGATTGTAACATATGGTAAAAATAAATATTCATTTGTTCCTCATACCCATGCCATTTTACACTTTTTGTGCTTTTGGACTTTTGTCCTTTCTTTTGAGTCCTCCTGCATGAATTTTGGCCTTTTGTGTGAGAGATGTATTTAATTTTCAGCTCATGGGCAGAGAAGAACTTTGGCAATTTTGTACTTATTTGGTTTAGTACTTTGTTTTGATACATATTGCTTTCTTAGGAGTTTTTTACTCTTATTTTCCTTTTGGCTTTCAATTCTTGGCATGGGATCATTTATATATAATATATTGTTTACCTTGCTTCCTTTCCATGGGTCTTTTGCTGTCACCCCCTAAGACATTTTTAAATGTGAGATAGACTCGGAGCCTCGAAATAGTATTCTAGACCTTTTGATCCTGAGTTATTTTACAAGGATTAAGTAGGACTTCAATGTGTTCATATCCATTTAGGAAAACTACTAAACTAGAAGAAATTATTTTAGATAAAACAATAGTACACAGTCTTACAATCAAGGATTTTAGTTAATCCATAATTTTGATGCTCTCCATGCAACCAAAAGTTTGCTTCTTTTATTTAAATCCATCAAAATCTAAAAAACAACAGAAATAAGGTAAATAAAAAATAAACAACTAAATCAGTTTATTTATGTACAAAACAAAAACAAAAATCAGGAAAAATAAGGTTTGAGAACTAAACCATTAACTGGTAAGTTCTCCTCCCACCCCTGTAAATCTTGCAATTTGTAGGTTGAGGGGCCAAGTTTTGCTGCAATCTAAAAAGGGCCTACCCATAACTGTTGAAACTTCGTGTGTTTCCCCTTTCCATCATGTGGGTGATCCCACTTAAGAACCAGGTCTCCCACTTCAAATTCCTTTTTTCCAGCTTTATGTTTATCAAACCACCATTTCACTACTTCCTGCTGATGCTTAAAACGTTCTTTGGCCCTGGATCTAGACTCTTCCACCTTCAAAAGATTATAGATTCTAATTTGCAGGATTTCGTTATCTGTGCCTCTAGACTCTTGGGCTATTATGGAAGATGGTTGCATAATGTTAGGAGGAAGGATAGATTATTTTCCCTAAACAAGGGTAGACGGTGACACACCTAAGGAATTCTTGGGTGTGACCCTATCAGCCCAAAGAGCATTCGGTAATGCTAAATGCCAACTTCTTTGGTTTTCTATCATGGTCATTTTTGAGATCCTAATCAGATTCTTGTTTGTAGATTCTGCCAAACCATTCCCTTGTGGGTAGTAGTTTGCAAAATATTGCAACTTAATTCCTCTTTCATGAGCAAAAGCAGTTAATCTAATAGAAGAAAAATAAGTAGCTTTATCGAAAACCAGGGAAATTGGAACCCCAAACCTGGTCATAATATGATCTTGCAAGAAATCCATGAACGCATCTTCATTCACTTTACATAATGGAATTGCTTCGACCCATCTCATGAAGTAGTTAGTTGCCATCAAAATATATTTGTGTTGCAAGGAAGAATTTGGTTTTATCTCTCCAATGATATCAATCCCCCATTTCTCAAATGGTTCTGTTATCATTACAGGCTTCAGTGGTCCTGCTGCTTTGGCTTGTCTTCCCCCACACCGCTGGCAGATATCACACTTTCTGACATGTGCGTGTGTGTCCTTAAACAGTGTGGGCCAATAGTATCCAGCTATGAGAATCTTATGGGATGTCGTATCTCCGAAAAAATGACATGCAGCAGGTCCATCATGTAACTTTGTTATGAAATTTTTTGCATCTTCTTTCTCTAAGCATCTGAGAAGGACTCCATCATAATTCTTCCTGAATAAAATTCCATCAATGATCTGATATGCAGCTGATTTAAGGCGTAATGCTCTTCGCTGTTTGGCATTCCAATGTTCTGGCAATAATCCTTCCTAAAGGTAATGAACAACGTCTCGGTACCAGGAATATGGAGCTGTGAAAAGAGGACATACATCCATCATATGTAATTCCGCTTCATTTTCTCAATCATTTTCTTCATTGTTTTTACCTTCAGCCATTAGTTTGCACAGTCCTTGCCCTTTAACTATGGATGTTGGTTTGAATTTGAGGTCATATTCTTGTAAAGTTGTTACCCAGTTTCCTCTTCTTTCACCTAATTATTTTTGTACGAAAAGAGACCTTACAGCTGGGTGTGGAACTATTACCTTCATCCGGTTCTTAAGTATGTATGTCATGAATTGTTTTACTGCTTTGAAGACTACATAAGCTTGTTTATCGATAGCTGGGTAATTCAATTCAGCTCCCTACAGATTAGTGCTCATAAATGATATGGGGTACTCATCTCCCCCATCTTCCTTCTAAGTAAGCACCGCTACTAATGAATCGTCAGATGCTAAAGTGTACAAAATAAAATCCTTCTCAAAATTTGGACTTTTGAGAGATGGTGCATGAGTAATATATGTTACTAAATGCATTCCTCTCTACATCAGTCCACTTGAATTATACACTTTGTTTCACCATTTGCTGCAAAGGTTTAACAATTTGAGCGAAATATGGCACAAACCTTCGCACAAAATTTATCATCCCCATGAATGATTGCATACCTTTTTTGTTATGGGGTAAAGGGATCTATTCGATAACTTTAATACTTTCTGGGTATATGGAGATCCCCATTTTAGAAACCACGTGACCTAGTAGCTTTCCTTCTATAACCACAAACACACATTTCCTTGGATTTAGTGAGATGCCATATTTTCGACAAAGCTCAAAAAATTTGTTTTAGATGGAATGTGTGTTCTTCTCTCTTCTTTGAAAATATTGTGACATCGTCGAGATATACTACAACAGTACGGCCAATTAGACCGTGGAAATCTATATCCATAGCCCTCTGGAAAGTAGCTCCAACATTGATGACTCCAAAGGGCATCCTTCTGTAAGCAAAAGTTCCCCATTCTATTCTGAATGTAGTTTTTAGTCTATCTTCTTCAGCTACTAACACTTTATTATAGCCAAAGAATCCATCTAATAATGAAAATAACTTAGAACCCGAAACCATTTGCAATATCTGTTCCATGGGTGGGACTAGATAGTTGTGTTTATCTGAAGCATGATTTAGGTTTTTGAAATCCACACATAACCTGATTTCTCCATATTTCTTCTTTACCGGTACCAAATTTGAAACCCATTCTGAGTGTCTGACTTTGAATATAATTTTGGAATCCAATAATTTTTTCACTTCACTATGATTTAAAGGCTCCAGTTTTGGATGCATCTTCCTCAAAGGTTGCTGATAAGGCTTGACTCTAGATCTAATAGGAATGACATGTTGTATAATCTTGGTGTCATATGTTTTAATCTCTTCATATGTCCAGGAAAATACTTCTTTTTACTGTTTGAACAAACTAATGAACTTATTTCTTTCACCCGGGGAACAACACTTTCCCAAATTTACACATTTGGGTTTAACTTCAGTTCCCAAATTTATCAGCTCGAATTGCAAAGACGAGCTATAAGTCTTGACATTTGCTATCTAAATCAAACATCCACTCTAAGGTCTTGACCCCTTTAGGACTGAAGTTGTCGAATTTTAACTCAGCTTGGTGTTCTTTGTCATCGATAATTTCCCTTTTGAAAGTTTCATCATTCATCAAAAATTCCAAGATTTGTTGATCATCATCAAAAACTCATAGATTAGTAATCATGTCTAGAACCGAAGGCCTGAAAAGTAATTCAATAGAACACTTTTTATTTGAAGGTACAAGCCTTGCAACTGAGGTAGCTAACAAGTCAGCTGCTGCATTCTTAAGTCTAGGAATGAATACAATATTAAATGCATAAAAATTTGTCAGCAGATCCCATACTTCATTTTGATAAGGTTTTAAATGAGGTGAGATGCAATGTATCTGTTTTCGAATTTGATTTACAATTATTTCAGAATCCTCATACACTTTCAGATTTTCTACTTTTAATTCTATTGCTTTTCTTAGTCCCTGAACTAATGCTTCATATTCGGTTGTGTTATTGGTACATTCAAACTCTAATCTACATGAAAGAAAATGTTTATTTTTCTTTGGATCAATCAGGACACAGCCAGCTCCTGATCCTTCCAAAGTTTTAGATCCATAAAAAAAAGTGTCCAAAAACTATCTACTTCTACTGTACTTGAATCAAAAACTACATCTGAAACTAAGTCTACTATTTTACAGTCAAATTCATCAACCCGTGAAAATCGAAGGAGATCGGGTTGTGTGTCTGGTGTACCATTGGTTTCTTCTACTTGGTAATTTCCCGGTTCAATATTAATAAAGTAATTTCCCGGTTCAAGCTTAATAAAGTAATTTCCCAACACAGAATTCGCCGGTTCATTCTTACCCTCCAACTGAGTAACATTGTGCTTCATATGGGGCTCTCTTAATACTTTAATTTGATTGGGACTTCCCTTATAAGGAAACCACAGATGTGACCAATCTGATGCAAAATATCCATTTAGATTTGCTGACCAATCCCGACTCAAAACAAGTCCATAAGCCTCAGGTATGTCTGCTACTACAATATCGATGAACTGACATACCTTTTCATTTGAAGATAGTAGAATCAAAACATCCTCCATTTCCCCAATTACCTTCACAGTTGTTCTGTCTAACTTAATGTCCTGCCAAGTAGATGGTTTAGGTTGTCCATTTATCTTATTACATACTGAAAGTGGCATAACATTGACTGATGCGCCTGATTCTACTAAACAGTTGTGCACATTATGGTTGAAAATTTCAAAAGTTAGGAGAAATGGTGAGGTTTTGCATTTAAAATTACCTCCCACACTTGCTTCACCAATCTCTTCTTCTTTAGGTTGATTATCAGTGGGAATCTTTTCCTCTAGTACTTCAAGTGCCTTTAACAATTTTTCTTTCTGCTGAGGCATATTACACATTTCAAACAGTGAGATATTTGCCTTAGCCCTTTTAATATCTTCCACAATATTATATTCCATCTTATATTATTTGAGATTCTTCTTTACATTATCAATTTTTTCTTCGATGGGCTTAACATGCATGTTAATATTCTTTGGATTTTGACTCGTAATGGTGAATTCATGTATTTTATCAGCTGTGGTGCTCTTCTGAATTTTCTTTACATTCTTTTGAAGTCTCTTGATTTTCAGGAGTACTGATATGTCCTCTTTTATCAAACCTTGACTTCTTGTTGTCACGTTTTTTTTTGATATCTCCTCTGTTTCAGATAGCCTTCTTCTTCAGTATCAAACATCGATACACGGTCCCATAAAACTAGAGCATCATCCCCTTGTTTTTCTATGGATTTATTTCCCTTTTCCTCCTCATCATTAGCTTCTGTTAGTTTAGAGTCCAATAGCTGATTCATTACTAATGTCATCAAATTGATCCATTGAGGGAAATTTTTTTCATAATGAGGCTACTGATGAAAGGTGAAAAAATTATCCATACCTACCTCAGTTAAATTCTTTAATGCAAGGCTGTGTGGAGGAGGTTTAGATTGATTGTTGTCTTCTCTCCTTTTATAGTAAGTCTTATAAGATTTCTGAGCTTCTTTTTCCTTTTCCAAATCTATTATTTTGTTAGATAGTTTCTGCATCATTTTCAACATTCCTTCAAAGTCATGTGACTGCTCCTCCTTAGGATTAGACAGTAATAAGGCTTTCTTACCAAAAAAAATTTCTCCAGACTGCTCAGGATAATCTTCTATGCTCTCTTTTTCAGCTTCTACTCTCTCGGATTCTTCATAAGTTTCTGACAACGCAGGTTTGACTTGCATCTTGGAAAACATGGCCAAGTTAGGCCCTAAAGCTGAAGTACAGTATTCGATCAAAACCTTATCAAATGGTTTATCAGTTGCAGAAAAATTATTAAGATAAGCAGCAAACCTTTGGGTGAAACTATGCACTTTTTCTTTTCTTTCTTTCTTTAAAGCACATAACCCCTTCATTAATGCTACATGATTTTTTTGGATTGCATACTTACTTCTAAATATTCTTTCAAATGTATCCTAGTCTGTGATTGAGTTTGCAGGAAAAAAAAAATACCATGAGGATGCTGCTCCTTTCAGGGTATGTGGAAACAATCTACAAACTACATCTTCATGTTCTCTAGCCCTTAGTCCTTCTATAGCCAAGTAAAAGCTTTGCAAATGATCATCTACCAAAATATTTTCACTTGGGTCAAACTTAGGCAACATTTTCTCAAAATCCTAAGGTAAGTAATGTAAAGGGGGTGCCCGGCTTAAAGGTGACCTAGCCCTACAAGCAGGTGGTGGATTCGGTGGGTTGGGTGGCTGATTTGAATTCATGTTTTCCATGAGTCTAGGTGGAGAATGAGGTGATGAGTGAACAGGGGTATGAATAGGTGAACAGTAAGGTGTATCTAGGCCCACTTGATTCAAAGGCAAAACAACTTCCTGTAAGGTTGTTTCTACCAGTTCTTCAAAATCTCCAACCAACACTGCGTCTTCCAATATAGGACAATCTTTCTTCTTATATTCTCTTCTGGGCAAGACAGGAATAATTAGTAATCCTCCAATCTTCTTCACATATTCCCTAGTATGTCTTCTCAGATCATTAACTACTTCATTATCGATAGAATACATATGCTCTTTACCTTTCTCTTCAAGAATTGGATTGGGAAATAGACTGCTCTCAGAACTGTTACCAGTTGAGTAATCTTGAGAAAATAAGTTCCCTCTGCCAGCCATGCACTGGAAGCCCTTCTTCTAGTGCCAAAAACTGTTGAGGCCTGGAAAATCGCAGGTAACAACAGTCAGGGATTCTCCCCAATAAACGTTCCCAACTATCCCATTACTGTTTGGTATGGGGAATCCGTCCGATTTATGGTCTGGCTACCGTAGGTCAAGTAACAAAAATAAAGGGTTTTACCAGTTATAGCCCGTTCCACCATGTATTTTTTTAGTTTTTTTGTATTTAAGTATGATATGCAAGTGCCTATCTAAAAATGCAAATTGATATAGAATATGAGGAGCAGCCACATGTGATGCACAGGTTCTTACCTCTCATCTTAACTCTCTCGCATCTAAACCACACACAGCAAGAAAAAAAAACTAAAACTAACTATCTAACCTATCCCTAGGGAGCAAGATTATTATTCATCAATGAGTAATGTATTTTGCGCGTGCATTAAGCAAATCACAAATAGTTGTTAATTAATTCAAAACACATGAACATTAATATATATATGAACAACAAGATAGCTCATTGTTTATGAAAAGCGTTCATTACCCACAGTGGAAATTTCATAGAATAAACTAGAGTGCATTCATAATAAGAACATAGGTTCAAAGAGTTAGAACGATCTCATGGTTAATGGATAACAGCTGAAAATGAAATACTTCACATTCAACAAATCCATAGCACAGCATTTGAAACCTTCCACAAAGCTTTCTCCAACAATAAACTTGTAATTTCTTTATGCAAAAGGAAATAGTTCTTCTTACATCATACTCTCACAAATCTATCTGGGAAAAAGTCCCCTTCTACAACTAACTCTCCTATATTTATACAAAAATAGCCAAAACCTTTGAGTTGCCCCTCGGGTGACGTTTGGGCCTCCCCAACCATTTAATCCCACAATCTTGTATTTTAGTGGGTGCTCATGATTTATACAATACGTTACATTTCATTGAAATTTAATAGCACTTTTATAATGAGAGACCAGCTTGATTAGTGATAAACTTTTCCCAAGCCTAGGCCTCTGCTGCTATCGAATCCACTGGTCCTTTTGGACCTTGTTGATCTCAGACCTTCACTTTATCCTTCATTTTCTATGTTGCTTCTTTATGCTTCAACCTCTTCTTCCCTTGCTACCTCCCTTCTGCTTTGACTTTTAGACATATCTTGCTTGCAGTAGTCACCCTGTCATGAACATAGCAGATTTTAGACCATCTAGTGTTTAACAAAGTAACACAAACTGCACTAATACATGCATTCTGTAAAAGGAACTATAAACAAATTTAATGCATGAAAAGAAACATGATAATGCAAAGAATATCCTACAAGTTAGTATCTTGAACTCCGCTAAATCCATTGTCCAAACTAAACACAAGTCCGAAAAATAGACTCTCTATCTCAATCTGGGCCGCATCCAGACCAAATCGACATATTCCGAAGAAAGCATGAAAAAATACAAAGTAACTGCCATCGAAAAACAGAGTAAAATCACAAGAGAAAGGCGAGAAAACCCTCACCAGCGGGAAAAAATACTAAGCATTGAGCGAAAACAAAACTCTCATCAGTGGGTGGAAACACTATAAGTCAGATGGTAAATTCACTAAGCCGCCGCAACGGTGGAGACCATATAGACTAAAGGTTTCGAGGCAAAATAAAACGTTGACAAAATAAAATACTAAAAGCTTCCATACAGGCATCGGAATCGGAAGGACTAATCATAATGTGTCGGTAGAATAGATCAATATGCAGCCGCAACGGTGGAAGGTGGACAGACAACAGATTCCACAATAACAAGAATTATCGACAATCGGAAGCTTTGAGGAGTATGTATCGGGGACCAAAGGCTCAATGCTGCTGGCGTGTCATCAACACAAAATACTAAAGCTCCGCTCAATCAACAACACCGTTCCGATAGCGAAAACAAAAACATTGCAAATTAAAAAGTTTGATCAATAAAACAAAGGCATCAGCGAAAATCAAAACTTTCCATCGGGACATTCGTAATTTACCTTCCACAACGGTAGCTACGTAAACAACTACTGCCTCGATTCACTATTCAAATGACCTCCGACAACAATAAAGGAAATCAATCCATAAGTCAAAAACCTTCAAACTTCACAGTCAAAAGCATTTGTAGACAAAAAAAAAATCATTCATCCTCTGAAAGTGGTAAGCAATTGAACTCAATTCAAACTCCAAAATTGTAGCAAAGGAACAACCAAGTTTAGGAAACCAATAAAACCAGGCAAGATAAAATCAACAAGGAGGGTCCCAAAATTTTAAAAATTTGGGAAGAAAGTTGCAGCTGCAACACTTTCATATGGTAGTTTTTCTTCTAGCACCATGAAGGAGATCTAACACATGTTAGCTTTATTTATAACAACAACATTGTACAGAGTATGAAAGCTAACAAGATTTCATTCCAAGAAGAACATGAAAACTAACTCATGTTAACTTTCCTTCTAATAACAACACGAAATCTAACGCATGTTAGCTTTGCTTCTAACAACAGCATTGCACGGTGTATGAAAGATAACACATGTTAGCTATCCTTCTAACAATAATATGAAGTCTAACGTATATTAAGATTTCCTTTGAATGAAAATAATGCATGGTCAATGAAAACTAATTCATTTTAGATTTCCTTCTAACAACAATATTGCACAGTGAATGAAAGATAGCAAGTGTTATCTTTCAAAGGGTAGTTTTATTTCTAGCACAATCATGTTGTCATCAAAGCTAACATGTGATAGATTTAATATGGTAGTTTTTCATTCTAACAACATGAAATCTAACTCATGTTAGCTTTCCTTCTAACAACAACATGAACACTAATGCATGTTAGATTTCATTCTAACAACATGAAATATAACCCATGTTACCTTTCCTTCTAACAACAACATGAACACTAATGCATGTTAGCTTTCCTTCTAATAACAATATTGCAAGGTCAATGAAAGCTAACGCGTGTTAGCTTTACTTCTAATAACAACATAGCACGGTGAATGAAAGCTAACGGGTGTTGGTTTTCATATGATAGTTTTCCTTCTAACACAACCACATTGTCACCAAAGCTAATGTGTGTTAACTTTCATATGGTAGTTTTCCTTCTCGCACAATTACATTGTCACCAAAGCTAATGCTTGTTAAGTTTTGAATGGTGGTTTTCGTTCTAGCTCAACCACAATGTCATCAAAGTCAATGCGTGTAAGCTTTCCTCTATTTCAACAACATGAAATCTAACACATGTTATATTTCCTTCTAACAACAACATTGCATGGTGTATGAAAGCTAACTCGTGTTACATTTGCTTCTAACAATGGACACATGAGTTTTTCACTGGGGAAACCTTCAAAGGACAAAACCCCCAAAAAGCACTAGTAGCTCATCTCATAAATGAGATAACTTAGGAAATTCTTCAAAAAGTTCCTCAAACCCCAATCTGGGTTAAACCGCAATTTACAGTAAGATTTTGTCAGTAAAAATTAGAGCAAGGGTTCAAAACCTTAGTAACTGAAATTTCTAGATCTAACTGGAAAATATCAGTATTGTCCAAAACAACAATCTGTCCAAAAATATCAGATCTGCCCAAAAATATCAGATCTGCCAAAAAATATCAAATATGTCCAAAAATATAAGATCTTCCCAAAAATCACAGATCTACCCAAAACTCAGATTCTGCCCGAAAATCACAGATCTACCCAAAAATGGAAAGAAGACTGCTCGTAAAGAAGGTGGTTTCCTGGATCTGAATTGTGGCTACTTCGATCTGAATTGTGGTTTCCCGGATCTGGAGAATGGTTGCTCGGATCTGAATTGTGGCTGCCTAGATCTGGAGAATGGTTGCCCGGATCTGAAGATCTGAAGGTGGCTTCCCTAGATATGAACTTGGCTACCCAGATCTAAAGATCTAGAGGTGGCTGCCCTAGATATGAACTTGGCTTCCCAGATCTGAAGATATCCGCCCTAGATTTGAACTTGGCTGCACAGATCTGAAGATGGATTCCCTAGATATGAACTTTGTTGAACATGAGGGTTTGGTAAAACCCTTAAGATAGAAAAGATAAGAAACCTTAGCTTAGGGTTTGTCTTCAATGGAGGATGATGATTCCCTAGCTAGACTCATCCATGCTAGGGCACAATCACATAATCTTCTTTCTTCAACCTTGAGCAGTTGCACCTGTGAAAGAAAGTGTGTGTAATAATGAATTGACTTGATCTTCTTTTATAGCCTTTAGTCACATCTCTAAGTGGACCGAAATTAGAAAAGATAATATAATAATATTTTATTCTTTCTCTAATTTCACTTTGACCTTCTTACCAAAAATGTCTTTTAAGTATTTTTTACTTTTACCAAAATTCCTTATTTATCTTTTACTTTCACTTGTGGTACAAAATTCCTTATGTATTTTTTGCTTTTGACTTTAGCATTTTTCCAAGTGCCCCTATGGTCATTACCTGTGGTCCTTTTAATTCCAAAAGTACATCATCATAAATCAAGAGAGTTACTAATGCTTTTATCTCACACTCTGTGTGACACCTAGATCTGGTACTAGGATAACTTAACCAAGGGTAGCTAATCCTTGGAGAAGTACATAAAGGCCATAGATCAAGGTTCAGAGTGTCACACATGCCAAAACTAGTCTAGGGCTTATAGTGCCTTCCTGGTAACAGACCAGATGCCTCAGCAATGGGATGCATAATTTGACCATAGGTCAAATACTTGGTAACAGACCAAGCACCTCCATTCTCCCAGAGAATGGCTACACAGAACTAGGCTGAGTCTACCAGTACCATACTGGTCCACATCATGGTCCTGAACCAGATGTCTACCATTCAACAAGATGGTCACTCAACGCTGGGTTGAGTCTACCCAGGCCATAGCTGGGTCTATATCATGGTCCCAAACCATATATCTACCTTTCAACATAATGGTCACTCAACATTGGGTTGAGTCTTCACCGTGGTCCTGGACCAGGTGGCCCCATTCTCCTAAGAGAATGGCTCTTGATGCTGCTCAGAAAAATCAACACTCCCTCTCAACGAGAGAGGCATTCTTTGCCATACCAATCTTGTCATGAAAGTACATGAACTTTGATGCTAATAGAGGCTTGGTCAAGATATCTACAATCTGTTCATCTGTACGAATGTACCGCAACTTCAGAGAACCTATTTGCACTAGGTCTCTGATGAAATGATACCGCATTTCATTGTGTTTAAATCTATCATGAAACACTGGGTTCTCTGAAAACTTTATGCAACTCTGATTATCGCAATGGATGATCATGTTCAAACCTTCTATGACACAACTTAGATGGATCAACTGCATGAGTGGAATCCTTAAAAACCATGTAAAGGCCTCCCTCTTGAACCCCAATCTGTATTGCTGAGATTAGGCCTTCATTCTTTTCCCATAGAAGGACTTTATTCTCCATAAAGAGGACTCTAAATCTGTTGTACTCTAAGCTAGCAACAGATAAAATATTATTCTTTAATAGCAACAGATAAAATATTATTCTTTAAACTAGGAACATAAAGAATATCATCAATATGAAGAACCATATATGAGTCAAGTTGAAGTGAAGTTGATCCAACTCCTTCAATCTTGTAAGTGGAGTCATCTCCAGGTTCTACCTGAGTGGTGAACTTATTCTTTCTATAACTGGTGAGAGCTCCATGGTTACCTGTCATGTGCCTGGACGCACCACTGTCCACCAACCAAGAAGTGGACCAATCTGAGAAAGACCCAGTTATAGCAGAAATCAAGTAGTACTCTCTTCTAGGCTCTTTATCCTTGTCAGCCTTGGTTTTCTTCTTATTCTTCTTTGGTTTTTCATATTCTTCTTCTTCTTATTCTTCTTCTTCTTCTTCTGCTTCTACAGTAGATGCTTGAAACCTTCACTTGGGTTTCTTCTTGTTTTTCCTGCAGTCTCTAGCAAAATGTCCAAACTTGTGGCAACTATAGCATTCCACTTTTGACATGTCAGAAAACTTACCTTGAGGTTTATTTCCCTTATTTTGTTGAGGGAAAGGCTTCTTGAATTTGTTTGTGTTTGTTGCAAGTGCAAGGTTTTCCTCCTTGATTACCTTGCTAGAGTTCCTTCTTCTTCTATGCAATCATGCCAAATATTTTCAAAGGTTGGTTGATTCTCTCATCCACAAATGGATGCCATGAAAGTTTCCCAAGAGATTAGGAGACCATCAACCATTGTTTGCACAAGGTCATCATCATCAACAGTAATACCAATAGCAATGAGTTGATCTCTTACCTATGAAATCTTTGTGAAGAAAGAACGAACGCTTTCATCTTTATTCAACTTCAAAGTTCGTAGCCTCTTCTTCAAGACTCTCTTCTGACTGGGAGCCTTCTTTTCATATAGGTTGACCAAAGTATCATAGCATTCTTTAGCAGTCTTCAAAGATGTGATGTTGGGCATCAATGACTCTCTGACAGAATCATAGATGATTCTTCTAGCCTTACCTTGCTTCCTCTTGTAAGAAAGCCTACTAGCTTTTGTTGTTGGCTCTTCTGTGACATTAAGAACAATGTCATCCAACTCTTTCTCATCTAGAATGGTTTTCAACTTGGATTTCCAGGAGTTGAAGTTGGCTGAACCATAGAGCTTCTCTTCCGGTTTGAAACCATTGGTAGCCATCTCTGCCACTTAGTCAATGTAAGATCTACAAATCTTATCCCAAGATCTAGTAAAACAACAGCAATGTCCTTTTACTGTGTTTTTACATGCTAAGCTTTGATATCATGTTGAATTTTAGCATTGGCAGAAATAATTAAAAATTTGCAGATTAACTTAAACAAATAACAAGTGCATTAAAATAACATTCATCACAACAATACAATGGACACAAGATTTTTTCACTGGGGAAAACTTCAAAGGACAAAACCCCCAAAAAGCATTAGTAGCTCATCTCGTAAATGAGATGACTTAGAAAATTCTTCAAAAATTTCTTCATACCCCAATATTGGTTAAACCAAAAATTTACAGTAAGATTCTCTCAGTAAAAATCAGAGCAAGGGTTTCAAATCTTAGTAACTGAAATTTCCAAATCTGACTGGAAAAGATTAGTACTGTCCAAAACAACAGTCTGTTCAAAAATATCAAATCTTCCCAAAAATATCAGATATGTCCAAAAATATCAGATCTTCCCAAAAATCACAGTTTTTCCCGAGACTTAGATTCTGCCCGAAACTCAGATTCTACCCGAAAATCACAGATATGCCCAAAAATGGAAAGAACATTGCCCGTAAAGAAGGTGGCTTCCCACATTTGAATTGTGGCTACCGGGATCTGTAGAATGGTTTCCCAATTCTGATTTGCGGCTGCTCAGATCTGGAGAATGGTTGCCTCGATCTGAAGATCTGAAGGTGGCTTCCCAAGATCTAAACTTGGCCGCCCAGATCTGAAGATGGCTGCCTTAGATCTGAACTTGGCTACTCAGATATGAAGATGGCTGCCCTAGATCTGAATTTGGCTGCCCAGATCTGAAGATGGCTATCCTAGATCTGAATTTGGCTGAAGATGAGGGTTTGGTAAAACCCTTCAGACAGAAAAGATAAGAAACCCTAGATTAGGGTTTGTCTTCAATATAGGATGATGATTCCCTAGCTAGACTCATCCATGCTAGGGCACAATCACAAAATCTTATTTCTTTAACCTTGAGCAGTTGTACCTGTGAAAGCAAGTGTGTGTAATAATGAATTGACTTGATCTTCTTTTATAGCCTTTAGCCACCTGTAAGTGGACCAAAATTAGAAAACATAAAATAATAATAAAAAAAAATTCTAATTTCACTTTTACCTTCTTACCAAAAAGGTCTTTTAAGTATTTTGACTTTTACTAAACGTCCTTATTTATCTTTGGCTTTCACCTATGGTCCAAAAGTCCTTATGTATTTTTTACTTTTGACTTTAGCCTTTTTCCAAGTGCCCCTATGGTCATTACCTATGGTCTATGTAATTCCAAAAGTACATCATCATAAACCAAGAGAGTTACTAATGCTTTTATCTCACACTCTATGTGACACCTAGATCTGGTACTAGGATAACTTAACCAAGGGTAGCTAATCATTGGAGAAGTACACAAATCCCATAGATCAAGGGTCAGAGTGTCACACATGCCTAGACCCAGTCTAGGGCTTACAGTGCCTTCCTGGTAACAGACCAGGTGCCTCAGCAATGGGCTGCATAATTTGACCCTAGGTCAAATAATTGGTAACAGAACAAGCTGCTCCATTCTCCTAGAGCATGGTTACTCAGAACTAAGCTGAGTCTACCAGTACTAGACTGGTCCACTTTGTGGTCCCGGACCAGATGTCTACCACTAGCAGAATGGTCACTCAACATTGGGTTGAGTCTACCCAGGGCAGAGCTAGGTCTATATCATGGTCCCAGACCAGATATCTACCATTCAACAGAATGGTCACTCAACACCGGGTTGAGTCTTCACCATGGTCTCGGACTAGGTGGCCCCATTCTCCTAAGAGAATGGCTCTCGATGCTGCTCAAAAAAATCAACAAAAATATCAAAAGATTAAAAGTCAAATGGTCAAAATATTAATGGACCATAAAAGATTAAAATTCAATGGTCAAAAGCTTAAAATATTAATGGACCAAAAATATCAAAAGATTAAAATGATCAAAAGATGGTATCCTATTTTTGTGGAATCACCCTCCATTAGTGAACTATAAATTAAGATTATTCTCATTTGTTATAATCATCATCTGTTCTTATCATCTCTGAGAAAATTCATGGGTTTCTTTGCTAGTATCTTTTCTCTCTCTCTTGTGTGACAGTCTGATTATCACTCTTGAAGGCAAGTGCAATTTTTATCAAGTGACTAGTTCATGTCTTGTTAGGCTCATGACAGTTTTGCTAATGTTCTTCCACTACTACCCACACTTGGTTACATGCCACCCGAGATCTGTTAGGGTCTACTACAACTCAATCAAACCCTCACTGAGCCTCTTACAGTTCACGGCAGCCCTACTAGGGACACTCTCAGCCTACCTGAGCCCTGTCTAGGGCTTTCTTCTATGTTCAGCAGCCATGTTAGGGCATCTGCAGGTCATGACATCCACTATCAAGGTCTGCATTAGCAGACTATAGCATATGGAGGTATAAAGCAGGTAGGACGAGTTTGATTGCAGACATTTCCATGAACGTTGTAGCTTCCAGACATCACCAGCAACACATGATGGTTGAGATTTGATCAAGGCAGACCGGCGACAGTAGACAAGTACGGTACAATCAATTTTCAAGGTGCTTTTGGTATGCAAGACTTGATGTAAAGATCTATCTTTTATATTCTCATGTACAAACTCAATCATCTCTTTTAAAGGATGGACTATTAATTGTTTTGGGGTTTTTGTCCTTTAAATGTTTCCCCGTGAAAAACTTATGTGTTCAATTTTGTGGATGGTTGCTTAATTTACTTCTGCAATAATCTCAGTTTTATTCCTCTTAAAGTTTGCTAGCTTAAAAGGTGGTTACTGCTATTAAATTTTATATGCATTTTAATTTTAAACAATAGCTTCATATGTCTCCAAGCCTGACTATTATATTAAAAGGGTGGCCCAGTTTTATGGTTTAAAGATGAGCAACGTTTTAGAATTTCCTGCAACTACTCTTTCTCAACGGTAGGGGTCATAGATAGACAATTTGACTAACCATATTGACGTAGGACTACAAAAAATTAGGACTATAATCCATTAGGACTAATATAGCTCAATTAAAAAATGCAACACCCCCTCCTCACTATACATCTTAAAAGTAGTGAATGCAATCTCACCTTCCACCCTCCCTCCATTGGAATCTTGGTGAAGGTGTTCAAATACCAAAAGTTTGTTAAGAAAAAATAACACAATGACTCCAAAAAAATTATCTTTCTCTGTCATCATTACAGGTTACAATATTTGGTGTAAAGTTCCTAACCCAATGGATATAAAAATGTTCCCCAAAAAATTTATGAAGCAAGGGCTACAGATTTAAAAAGCTTAAGCAACTCCTCATGTTGTAGCTTAAGGTTTCACTCACTGTTTTGGAATGTGACCTTATGTAGGTCTGCATTGTACATTTCTTCAAACACTTTGATGGCTAACTATTTTATACTTCCTATAGATTTCTTAAGTTCTAAAATTCTTATTTTTGCATTTTTTTAGCATGAGAAAGGGTCCATTCCAAGATACTTATGGTAGTGCACACGATTCCCGTACATGCTAATTTAATTTAGCCATTTAAATCACAGCAGCATGATACAAGAATTAAGTAAACTCATATCTGAATATACTCAGTCCCAATCCTATATATATCTTAACAATGTATAAATGGCCAAGTTAAATGGAAGAAACACCAACATAAATACCTCTCATCGTTATAATGTTGCATATGACCATAAATACAAGATATTCGTGGCAGCAGAGAAGTAAACGAGGAACATTATTCCACCTTCAAGGTGGGATTGTATAATGGTATGAAATTGATTGTTCACATGCCACTCTTCCCAAAGAACGCCCAATAGTAAATTAAGGGATTGTAGATTGTCTCTGAAACTTGAATACTACTGTAGCAGTTTCCATAGAAAGGAAGAATAATACACTGATGAAGAATATATCTCACACAGTCATTTGTTCCCAGTGGTGCACCCTCAGCTAATCTTCATACACAGCACTATTTCTTTCCTTTCCCCTATGAAATGATAAGCCCCTTCAATTAGTGACAGTCACCATGGCTGAGTGTGCCCCTCTTCATAGATGTAGTCTTCATTAAAAATAGAGTGCGCCCTCTTTTGTATCACTGGAAACCAAGGGATGTGTGCTCCCTCACTCAAACTGGTAGTGAATGACTGTTGGGTATTGGATGGAGATCCTGATAAATTTAATCCTAATCTAGGGTCATGTGCTGATGCAAAAGAGGATTTGGTGGTCTCTACAAAAAAATGCCTGTAGCATGTAGGGACTTTCCCCATCCATGACAATTTTGTGTAATGTTTCCTTTAACCATTAACCCCATGAGAAGCACTCTACACTGTGTATGTGATAATATTTCTCCATGTTTTCTTTGGGGTGAAGGGAATGCTAGTAGTGATCATTGTCATTATTTGGACAAATAAGAATCGTGGACAAAATTAAGGAATTGTTGTAAGATGCACAAAGACCAATGACCCATCATTGGCTTTACCGCCCTCTTGCAATGCCATACTCTCATTAACAACAGTTGTGTCTTCTGTTCCAGTCATCAGAAGCAATCAAGAAGGTACAGGGGAAGTTTAGAAGCAATCAATAAGGTACAAGGGAAGTTCTTCTTGTTCCATCGAATGTCAACACTTATGCTAGGAAATCATGATTATATACAAAACTAGGTTAATCCAGGTCTTGTCTTTTAAAAGCACTGGAAACTGTGCTACAAGTATAGAAATATCACCTTCTGGTTATATAAATTATGTGTCTAGCCAAAATAGAAAATTTGTCCAGACTGGAAGTAGATTTGGAAGTTCTAGTCAAACAAATGCATCAAATCTAGGTGTCCATAGGCAGGGAGCCTTGGTCCAAAGATCAAGTAGAAGTTGGCTGACTCATGTACATAGTTTACAGTGCTAGAGTGACTTTATAAACTTATTGTTGTCAAGCAAACAATATCATATATATCAGCAAACACTCATATAGGATTTACCAAAAATGTGCCTTCACTAAGATTAATATATGGAATTAACCTGGGATAATGTCTAAAATGTTGGTTGCCTAATACTCTTGACACAGGTTTGAAAAGGAGTATTAATATGTTTCCCCTGCACACCTACCAAGCATTTTAGGTGTGAAGGAAAAGATCCTATGTAGGCCAATGGGGTCTTTTCCTTCACACCTAAAAGTCTATGGTACTTAAAATTCATGTGATATGGCCTCTACCTAACGGATATGGCTTTTTACAAGGCATGGAAACGACTTATTGTCCACAAGGCTCCTAATACTCTTACAATTTCACTAAAATGATTTTAGACTGGGTGGTTTTGAAATTTGAACAAGAGAGTAATATTTTTTGAAACACTAAATTTGTCACCTTACATGAGTGGAGAGAGAAATGGATTTCATATATACAACTTTTATGTTGTTCATGTGCACATCAATATGCTTAAGGCCTCATTTTTTAGGCCTTCTGTTTCTTATGTAAATGACCAGCATGAATTGTTGTATAGAATAGATGGTTGCAAAGTTATGAGAGTTCAACTAGAGGACATATTGTCTAAAAGATGTTATATTCTTCTATACAATATATTATATATTCAATGCCCCTAATTGGTGTTGATAGCCCAACCTGTTTGGTCATCAAAGTGGAAAAAAATTCTTAATTATGGAATATCTCTAATCCACAATCAATCTTATTTTACATCCTATAGGGACAATGACTATCTATCCAATCCCTTTGAAGTGGTAGAGCCCCTTAGGAGCAATCTTGGTAATGTAAAATAATCTACCAATGAAAATATTGAATTTTTAGATAATCTTACAATCAATGATGACTGAGGAAATATATAGAAGTCAATTTAAGTTATAGGATCTTTGAGTAGCTATGATGTGAATAACCATGAGGACTAGTGATTTGACTGAACGCGATACTAGCAGAATTTATATTATTCAAAGTGAAACTTGTTATAATTGGTCCAGAAAATATAGATTGTGGCTACGAAGTAACACAACTATGTACTGAAAATTCCAATGACAATTTTCCTGGTTTTCTTAATGAATACACTATAAATGGAACTGTGGATAATTATTCACTACATATTTCAGCTGCTATGAATATAACACTATTTTCTTGTCACAATGGTGAAGCTCTACTAAATTCATCTTTGCAGTCTTACTTGCCTATAGTTACATGCTAAAATCAACATGAAATTGTTTTCAACTACATGGATTCATGTGGTCAAGACAAAAATTTGGATTCCTCAAGGATTGTATTTTCTACGTTTGGATGGACATCCATGGTTTGTTGGGAGGATTTTGTTTCATATTTGTTTTGTCAATTTCCATCATGTAGATGGTTGTGGAGTCTAAAGCATTGGTTCAACAACTATAATGTATTGTGTCATCCACTTATTTGCCAATGGAAGTGTCAATTCCACCTGAAAATTTGATGTGGTTTGATGTTTTCCTCATACGGTGGCTGAGCAAGCATGGAGTTTAGGGGAAAATAAATTCTAATAGAGAGAAATGAGGGTTTGCATTGTTGCAAGGAATCATTGTTTAGAATGTGCAGTGCCCACCTAAAAGGAGATCACAACACAAGTGAGAGCTTGATTATAGGTTGGTAATATGGATGGGCCTATCGATCAGTGACATAAGCTTGGAGGAAAACAAGGATGGTGTTTCAAATGATCAAATATTGTGAATCCTCGAGGAAACAAGAACAATGTGATGGTGTGTAATCAGATCACATTACGAGTGCCATATTAGGGGATAAATGACAGAAAGACACATGGAGTATAGTAGACAAGTGGTAAAATGGTATTTCAAAACAAATATCAATGTAAGTAATATTGGGTGTATAGAATATAAAATAAGTTAAATACCATGGAATTAGACAAATGTCTTATTGGAATTGGAAAATGGTAGATGGAACATGTATTGCAATGGTAGGAAGTATGTCACTAAGCCTCTATGAAACAATATGACTCTTGTGGTCATAGTAGGCATCTTCAACTTCAACCTCAATTAAAAAATATCAAAGATTGTGTTATCTCCCAAAATAAATTTATTTTGACAGTATGAAGAATTGAATTCATATAATGAAAGATCTGAGTATGACTAACAATTTGAGCCTCTGTTTTTTATTTGGTTGAAAATTTTAAAAGTTATAGCTTTCGGTGGCTTAGGAGAGGCTTATTATAGCTCATTATCCATTGAAAAGCTATGTTTCAGTGGCTAAACAGTTGAACGTGGGGTAAAATTGAACCACCAAAAGGGGTCCGAGCAAGGAGAGATAAAATAACACTTTCAGTGGCTTAGGTGAGACTCCAGAAGACTCATCAGCCGTCGAAAAGGGTCGCTTTCGGCAGCAAAGAGAGAGGAATAGGAAGGATTTCAACCGCCGAAAGCAAGAAGCGAGCAACATTGGAAGAAGTACATTCAGTGGCTTAGGCGAGGCTTGAAAAAGCTCATTAGCCACCAAAAATGTTGAAATATTGTAACTTCGAAGAATATTCTATATGCATCTTTTTTGGTCCCCGATGGTCCTATCGGGAGAACCAATTGTATTACTTTATGCTCCGATGCTTCTAATCGGAAGAACTAATGATAGTCATGAGGTAGTCCCCTCTAATTGTAAAGGTGGGTCATTATCACCCCAGTGTGGTTACATGAGCCTACATGTGTAACTCAATCCTACATGATTAACTCGATCCTACATGTCAGAATTGATAATTAAAGTGAACGGATGAATATAAATAGAGTTGTGGCGCTCCTCATTTGGAACACACACACTCACTCGTGTAGCGCATTAGTGAAGAAGAGAGAAGTAGCTGGAGAAGGAGGAGGATCAGTCTTTGATTAGTATTTTGGTTTTACCTTTTATCTTTTGGGGCATCTATATTGAGGAAGCTTTTGCTAGGTTTTTCCCTTTAGGGATTTCCTAGGATAAATCTTTGTTGTTATTGTGATACTGTTTCTTTCAGTGATCCTGTTTATATGCTTTTGTTATGAAATTGAAATGAAATACTGATGATCTAGCTTAGCATATAAAATTCAACATGGAATCAAAACTAGCCTGAATAGAACAACTTTCACAAGGTGAAATAACCCTCTTTCTCTCCCCAGAAGAAATTAGGGTTTCGAAGAAATTTTTGAGTTTCAGAAAACTACTTGCATAGAAAGTTGCGCCCTCCTAGAGCGCATCTTTTGAGCCTGGAATAAAGTTTTTTGGGTGTGTAAGTCTTCGGGAAAGTAAAATCCTAGTTTGACAGCTGCACCAGAAAAATGTTGAACCAGAAAGCTACATAATCTAAATCTTGCTAGTCTGATTTGGAAGGTGAAGAGTTGAAATCTCCAGAATCCAAGCACACCAGTCAACTCACCTCATTCAAGTGCATCTCCTGGTAAGGTCAGTTTCTCATTCTGCAAAATTTCAATTTTTTGTGATTTTATGACAAGATGGCCCCAAGCACTAAGCTTGAGGACAAGCTAGAAGGCATAGAGAATTTCTGAGCTTGGAAATACAGGATTGGTCTCATTCTCCAAGAGAATGATCTTGATAAGTATGTCAAAGAAGAAGTTTCAGAACCTGAAGAAGCTGAAGCCAAGGAGAAGCACAGAAAGGATATGATTAGGGCTCAAAGGATTATTGCTGACTCGATTAAGGATCACTTGATCCCTCAAGTGTCATCCAAGAAGACTCCAAAATAAATGTTTCATGCCCTATATAGAATGTATGAGGGAAGGAACATTAACAGAAAGATGAATCTAAGAGCTCAACTGAAGAGCACCAAGATGAGTCATGGAGAATCCATCCAAGACTACTTCATAAGGGTTTCTCAGATAAAAGAGCAACAAGAAGCTATTGGAGATAGTATTGATGAATATGAAATGGTTATTACTGCTCTCAATGGTCTCACTAGACCATGGGAATCATTCATTCAAATGATGTGTGCCAAGAAGGAAAGCATGAAGTTTGATGTGGTATGGGAAGACTGCATTCAAGAGGAGACTAGAGTGGCAATTAGAGAAGCCTTACTAAAAGAGGATGATCAAGATCTAGCCACTCATACCAAGAAAAGAAGAAGGAATCAACCCATATTCAAGAATAGAAACCACAATGAGCATCAACCTCCCAGACAATTCCAAAGATCGAAAGAAATCCTATCAAATAAGGACTACTCTAGTTTTCAATGTTTCCATTGTGACAAGATAGGACACATTTCCAGAAATTGTCCTATGAAGAAGCAAGAATATAAGCATAGGATCAATAACAACAAAAGACACCATGCTCATCTAGTTGAAGATGAGGATGAAGAAGAAGAAGATGAAGGACCTTCAAGAAAGCAAGCAAGAGAAGAAGATGCGGAAGAGTATGTACTATTCTCTGCTCTCTCCGGGTCTGTAACTCCTGGAGAAGACACTTGGATTATTGATATTGGTGCTTCAAAGCACATGATGGGACAAAATAAAACTCTCTCCAAACTTAAATAAAAGAGCTCTCCTCAGAAATTATCCCTAGGAGATGACTATCAATATCCGATCAAAGGAGTTGGTGAAGCAAGCTACAAACTTCATTCAAGTAATTCCTTAAAGGTGAAAGATGTATTATATGTACCTGGTCTAAAGAATAATTTACTTTCTATCTTAGCTTTAGATAAGAAAGGATTCAGAGTTGCTTTCATAGATGGTCAAGTACTCATGTGGCCCAAAGGAAAGAATATTGAAGATGCAGTCATTATTGGTGAAGAAGAAGGAGGCTTGTATAAACTCAAGGGGCACTCAGAAACAACCCTTGTGCATGAGTCCACTGACCCTAGTGAACTATGGCATAGAAGGCTTGCCCACATTAACTACAAGGCTCTACCTCATGTGAACAAAGTAGTGACGGGATTACCAAACATGAAGATCAAGCATGAAGGAATTTGCAAAGGATGTGCAAAGGGAAAGAACATCAAGAATCCAGTTCCGAAAAGTGAAACAACGACAAAAGGTGCGTTGGAATTGATTCATTCAGATGTATGTGGTCCATTGTCTTCTACATCCTTAAGTGGCTTTGAATATTATATCACATTTATTGATGACTTTTCAAGAAATACTTGGATATACTTCCTAAAAGCAAAGAGTGAAGTGTTTGAAAAATTCAAGGAGTTCGAAGCCTTGATAGAGAATCTTTCAGACAAGAAAATAAAGAGACTCTGATCAGACAATGGTGGAGAGTATACCTCAAAAGAGTTTGAATATTTTTGCAAAGATGCTGGAATCAAGAGGAAACTAACTAGTCCCTACAATCCTCAATAGAATGGGATTGCAGAAAGAAAGAACATAACCATCATGGAGGTAGTGAAGACAATGATATATGATCAAGATCTTCCAATGCATCTATGGGCAGAAACGGCAAGAATTGTTGTGTATGTACAGAACAGAATATCTCATAGTTCTCTTGGGTTCAAGACTCCAGAAGAGATATTCATAGGAAAGAAGCCTAAGGTAGGTCACCTCAAGATATTTGGTTGTCCAGTATATATTCATATACCAAAAGAGAAAAGAACCATGTTAGACCCTTCTGGAAAGAAGGGGATTTTTGTTGGATATTGTGAAGTATCCAACACATTCAGAATCTACATTCTTGGATTCCATCACATGGAAATCAATTGAGATGTGACATTTGATGAAGAGGTAGCCCTCAAGAGATCCAGGATGTGCCAACATGAAGAAGTGTATGAAGAAGAGACACGTCCCAGAAATAAAGAAACTACATGTCTCCCTGAAGATGAAGCTCCTAAAGAACATGACATAGAAGAACCATAAGAACCCCCCATGATGGAGATATCAAGAAAGAGAAAGCCTGCTTGGACAAGAGAATTATACGAGAGGCAGAAAGATATGGAGCTCATGAAGGCTCCACAAGGGAAATAAAGAAACCTAAGACTTTTTCCAACTATGGAGCCTTGATGTGTGATCTTGTAGATCAAGAACCTACAAACTATGAAGAAGCGGTACAGAAGAAAGAATGGGTATAAGCAATGACTGAAGAATACCAGTCAATAATGAAGAATGATGTATGGGATATAGTTCCCAAACCAGAAGGAAAGAGTATAGTATCCTCCAAATGGATATACAAAATAAAGCATGTAGCTGACGGAAGTATCAAGAAGTATAAAGCAAGATTTGTGGCCAAAGGCTTCTCTCAGAAAGAGGGAATTGATTATGAAGAGGAATTTTCCCCAGTAGCACAGTATACTTTGATTAGAACTATCATCGTACTTGCATCCATGATGAAGTGGGACTTACACCAGATGGTTGTGAATACAACTTTTCTGAATTGTGTGCTCGAAGAAGTATACGTAGAACAAACTCAAGGATTTGAAGTTGAAGATAGACATACTCATGTATGCAAGTTGAAGAAGGCCTTGTATGGTCTTAAACAAGCTCCTCGAGCTTGGTATGAGAGGATAGATAGTTTCCTGTCGAGAATGGGCTTTACCAAGAGTAAAGTTGATCCTAACCTTTACCTCAAGGTTGTAGAAAATGAACCTGTCATCCTACTACTATATGTGCATGACTTATTCTTGATAGGGAATGAGAAACAGATTATGGAAAGCAAGAAGAAACTAGCAACAAAAGAATTTGAGATGAAATACCTTGGGTTAATGCATTATTTCCTAGGTCTGGAAGTATGGCAAAGTTCAGAAGGAATGTTTCTCAACCAGGGAAAGTATGCAGTAGAGATATTGAAAAGATTTAATATGTTGGAATGCAAAGCCTTGGCCACACCCATGGATTCCAACCTGAAGTTGTTAACTGATGAGTTAGTGGATGTGACTCCATTACAGACAGATCATTGGGTCATTGATGTACTTAACAAATACTAGACCAGACATTTGTTTTGATGTGAACACCTTAATTCAATATCTAGTTCAACCTAGATGGGTTCACTTGGTAGCTGCAAAACATGTGATGAGATATTTGAAAGGGACTATAGACTTTGGTCTATATTATGATAATAGCCATAAGTATAGATTGTATGGCTATACAAATGCAGATTGGGCTGAAAGTATCTCAGATAGAAAATGCACATTAGGTGGATGTTATAGTCTGGGATCTGCTATGATTTCATGGTTTAGCAGAAAGCAATCCAATGTTGTTCTAAGTACAGCCGAAGCAGAATATATAGCAGCTTGCTCTGCTAGTTGTGAAGCCATATGGATTTGAAAGCTGATGTCAAGATTATTCAACCTAGAGTTGGACACTACTGTGATTCTATGTCATAACCAAAGTTGTATAAAGATGACAGAGAAACCTGTGTTCCATGACAAATCAAAGCACATAGAAATAAGGTATTTCTACATTCGAGATATGATGCTGAAATGAGCCATAAATATCCAGTATGTGAGTACTGATGGACAAGTTGCTGATGTGTTGACAAAGCCTCTGTCTTGAGTAAAGTTCGAACACTTTTGAGACAAGCTTGGTGTGGTTCGAAAAGACCTTCCCTGAAAGGGGGAGTAGTGATGTAGCAGTGGGATTGTATCATCCCTGGGAACTTTCCCTAAAGTGATCCGGTGACCTTGGTCCTCGAGAATTAAGAGGGATTGTCCATAATAGATCCGGTGACCTCGGTGTAGCAGGGATTTCTCCTTGCTATAGGGGTAGGAATGGCTCCCTTCTGTCTATAGGATAGAAGGGTAGGTTCCTGCTTGTGGAAAATGCAGTAAAGAAATTGGAACTAACAGAAAGAATAGTCGTGAGCCCCTCTGCAAACAAGGTTAGGGCTTCGCCTTGGCTACCTGAAAACAACTAATGAATAGAAATAAACCTGCAAAAAATGTCAATAAACAAACCTGCAAACAAACACAGGTCAGAAATCAACTAAACTAATAAAGAAAAATGCATAAACAAGACAATATCATACCTCTCCTTTGGTGAAATGGGCCACCATGCCCTTGTTGGAAGGAATCACCTCTCTATCTCACTCAGCAATGGAGGAGGAGCTATGGCTCAATGGGGAATGTGAGTGGAAGAGAGGGGATGTGGGTGGCTTGAGAAGCAAAGAGGTCTTAAGGCATCCATAGGTAGCATAACAGTATGCAAGAGAGAAGTGTTTTGAGAGTGACCCCCACCTCTCATTTTATAGCTTTCTTGGGGAATTTTAGGGTTTTAAGCCCTTGGTTAGGGCTTTAGCCCCTTTTTTGGGATTTTAGGCCCTTCCACCCTAAATTTAGCTCCTTTTAGGGTTTTAGGCTCCTTTAAGGGGTTTTAGATCCTTTTTGGAGGCTTTAGCCCCTATGAGAGTTATTTAGGCTCCTTTTTTGGGTTTTTAAGCCCTTTTCTTCATTCTTAAGCCTTTTTGAGGGTGTGGGGGTCTAATGGGGTATTATGAGGGTCGATCATGGGTGTCCTTAGGTAGTGTAGGCCATGTAGAGCTGAGTGAGGAATTTTTTGGGTTAACACTCGGTCCTCGAGAATGTGGTAGGATTGCATCACCCTTGGACTTAGTCCTAAAGTGCTAGGGACTGATTCTCCTGTAATCAATCCGGTGACTTCGGTCCTCAAGAATGTGGTAGGATTGCATCATCCTTGGACTTAGTCCTAAAGTGATAGGGACTGATTCTCCCGTAATCAATCCGGCGACTTCGGTCCTCAAGAATGTGGCAGGATTGCATCATCCTTGGACTTAGTCCTAAAGTGATAGGGACTGATTCTCCCGTAATCAATCCGGTGACTTCGGTCCTTGAGAATGTGGTAGGATTGCATCATCCTTGGACATAGTCCTAAAGTGATAGGGACTGATTCTCTTGTAATCAATATGGTGACTTCAGTTATCGAGAATGTGGTGGGATTGCATCATCTCTGGAATTTAATTCCAAAAGTGATCCAAATATTTTTTTGTCTTTGAGCTATGGATTGCAGGTTGTTGTTGATGATGATGATGCCATACTGATCGAAAGATAAGAATATGATGATGATGACATACTGATCAAAAGATCAGAGTGTGATGATGATGACGTACTGATTGAAATATTAGAGTGTGATGATGATGTTGTACTGATCGAAAGATCAGAATGTGATGATTACATACTGATCGAAAGATTAGAGTGTGATGTTGTTGATGTTGTTGATCGAAAGATCAAAATATGATGATGGTGTTGCTGATGTTGTTGATCAAAGGATCAGAATATGATGATGATGATGTTGCTAATTGAAAGGTCAAAGTGCTGAAGATGTTGTTGCTGATCGAAAGGTCAAAGTACTGAAGATGTTGTTGCTGATCGAAAGGTCAAAGTGCTGAAGATGTTGCTACTAATCGAAAGGTCAAAGTTGTTGCTGATCGAAGCGGTCAAAGTTGTTGCTAATAGAAGTAGTCAAAGTTGTTGCTGATCGAAGTGGTAAAAGTGTTGATGTTACTGAAGACTGAAGATTGAAGATGAAGACTACATGATGTTGAAAAGATTCCAATGATTTATAGATGTGTTACCCTGATGATGTCGATGATGTCCTCTATTTCTCTCCTATTATTGTTGTTGTTGATATTGTTGTAGAATACCCTTATCATTAAGGGGGGGTGTTGAAATATTGTAGATTCAAAGAATATTCTATATGTATATTTTGTGGTATTCGATGGTCCTACCGGGAGAACCAATTGTATTACTTTATGCTTCGATGCTTCTAATCGAAATAACTAATAAGAGTCATGAGGTAGTCCCCTCTAATTGTAAAGGTGGGTTATTAGCAACCCAGTGTGGTTACTTGAGCCTACATGTGTAACTCGAGCCTACATGTTAGAATTGATAATTAAAGTGAATGGATGAATATAAATAGAGGTGTGGCGCTCCTCATTTGGAACACACACACTCACTTGTGTAGTGCACTAGTGAAGAAGAGAGAAGTAGTTGGAGAAGGAGGAGGATCAATCTTTGATTAGTCTTTTGGTTTTACCTTTTATCTTTTGGGGCATCTATATTGAGGAAGCTTTTGCTGGGTTTTTCCCTTTAGGGTTTTCCCAGGATAAATCTGTGTTGTTCTTGTCATACTGTTTCTTTTAGTGATCTTGTTTATATGCTTTTGTTATGAAATTGAAATGAGATACTGATGATCTAGCTTACCATATAAAATTCAACAGAAAAGGGTTTCTTTTGACATCTTAGAGAAATATTCAACGAATATTCTAACCACCGAAAGCAGGAAGATAAGCATCGAGTGAAAAGTACTTTTGGTGGTTTAGGTGAAAGCTAGGGCATTTCATTCGCCAATGAAAGGACAGGTTTTCGGCAGTTAAACAGGTTTTCCAGCGATGCCATTATCCGTCGAAAGCAATATTTCACCATGGAAACAGGGTAAATGTTTCGGTGGCTTAAGCCGGAAAGATAACACTTCGGTAACCACTGAAAGCCATCTTTTCAAAGGGTTTCTAACAAAATCCTCGAGGCTATTAACCACCGAAAAGGAAAAGTGAGAAAATATTTAGAAAACAGTCACATCCGACCCCGTCAGCAAGATAAATGATCAATGGAGGGCATGAAAAACCACCAAAAATATCTAGGCATGCATAACCGCATGTGTAAATGAGTTAAAAAGTTCGATAAGAAAATGGCAAAGGACTGATATGACCAAAAACCCTCAGTATCCTTCCACATCTCCAAAAGAGCATCAAAAGGTCCACTAAATACACCAATTTTCCCTTTTACTTACACAAAAGTCTAGGAAAGATGGCACATCAAGTGAAATCCCAGCCATCCAAGATTGTTGGCAGGCTATGCCACCATGGTCTTATCTAGCTATTGGTCCAGGATTTGTTGAAGAGAAGGAATATGTCATGGCCTTATTTTCTGTTTTGGAATGGATTTGAGATAGGCCTTTAGCCAGAAGAGAAAGGGAAGTCTCCTGCCAAGAAGTCCAGCACACCAAGGAGTGGGAGGAGAAGGAGGAGGGCCATTTCCCCAGTAGTAGCAGCAGAACAACCTCCCTCTTATTCCAAATCCAAGAAGGTAAAAATGAACTTGGACTTCAGTATGAAGGGCCAGGAGGTTGAAGCACACCACGAGAATATCCTAAATCTACCATATTCAGATTCTGAAGAAGAGAAAGAAGAATATGCAACCCTAACTCTACAAATTGTACCAATGTCTAAAGCACTACCATCCCCCACACCACAGGAGCAAGAGGAACCAACAAAGAAGGATTCCTCCAGCAAGCCTATAACTCAAAAGATCAATCAGCTACTGAGGAAAATTTATGAGATGGATATTTTGGAAAGAGAACTAAAGAGAAATAATGAAACATTGACCAGCAGGAACAAGCTACTACATAAGTCTTACCTGGAGCAGAGAGAAAGATATATTTTCATGAAAAAGTTGAATACAAGGTACCTAAAGGACAATACTAGATTATACAGGATGGTTAGGCTCCAAAGGCTACAGCTGAAGGAGGCCAAAGAAAACCCTAGTAGCCACCCCACCTTAGAAACCCTAGCTAAAGCAGTAGTTAGTCTTTAGCCTCTTGAAACTAGCCAAGGCGCCGTCAACTCTCCTAGCACGAAGCCTGCAGAAGAGGAAAGCTGAGCAAACAGGCCTAAAAAGGCATTTTTGAGAAAAACCTAATATTTTTTGTAAAACAGGGCTTTTGGTGGCTTAGGAAGACACTGGGGCAATTCATTAGCCATCGAAAGCACCACTTTTGGCAGTTAACGGTTCCAATAAACTGGCCTCTTAACCACCGAAAGCGGACAGAGACTTAAAATCAAGTTTTGGCATATAGGACCAGTTTTGGGCAACTACAGATGGCTCATGGAAGTAATCTAAAGATGAAAGACGCTAAGGGAAGCATTAGAAAAGGGTTTGTTTAAGCTCTACTATGACATAACAACACAAAAGGCCACCAACCCTAGTTGTCAAGAGAAATCAGTGACTTAACTGGCAGAGGGCCAGTAGCAGTAATCATCAGCAGTTACTTCAGTTATCTAAAAGTTCATTCAATGGACTAATTCTTCAGTTAAGTTAAGACAAGTAGTTAATTAGGGTTTTAAACCCTAATTTGCAAAAACTATTACTTTTGTTTATTTTTGTAAAAAATAGATCCAAGATTTTTAGGATCTGTATATTTTGTAAGAGGTTGTAAAGCCTAAGACTGATTTTATGAAAAAGGTTCAACTTTGGGGATTTTTAAACCTATACTATTGTCAGCTTCTCATTTTGATCATTCTTGAATATAAGCTCTTTTGTTATAATTTGTTCATCCTTCATCTCTGTCTTTATTGTACTTATGCCTGAATGTGTATTTAGGTTAATTTGAAGTTGATTAATAACTGATAGTTGTCATCCTATTGGTGTGTTGATGTGATTTGAATTATAAGTACCATCCTTATCATGATTTAGCCATTTATATGCATCTGCTTTGTATGTAAATCTGCCAGCCTGATGAGTTCTCCATTCCTACACCTTATTGTCAACTTTTGAACAGTTGTAACTAAAATCATTGTAATTGAGTGAGTTTCATGCATTTCTTGAGGGTGGAAGGTTATATAGGTCACCTGACTTGATCCATATCAGAAAACCCTAAAAACATTGTAAGTTACTAGGAATCCTCGAGCTACAGCCTAGAGGAGTTTCCTGGAGTGATAAAAAATTGGCGCCATTGCCGGGGAGAGGATACCGAAGCTCAGCTTCCCTAGGAGACGACATAGATCCTTTCTTTGATGATATACAAAGCTGGGACACTATTCTAGTTCTTATGATATATCTGGTGACTCCATTGAAATAAGGTGGCTTCAAGAAGACCAAGTACCCGAGAAAACCCTCAGAGGCCACCATCAACACCGGTTTCAGGTCTAGAAGAAATTTTGAGAAGAGCTAGGGCTTCACTAATGCAGACTAGCAGTGCTGCAAAGGAAGTTACACCAGGTATTTCAAGAAAATTTTCTGCTATTATTTCTTCTGCTGAAACACTTAATTCTCAGGAATTTATAAATACATAAGAAAATTCTAGGGTTTGGGAATCTTCAAGCACTGTTTCTTGTGAAGATACAATCCCTGGTGATTCCACTGGGATAAGTATACCACCACCACCTTCTCAGCAATTACCTTCGTCAATGTTGCCTTCCTCAATGCTGTCCATACCCATTTCCAATATGGATGCCCCTCAATTGACCAAAATGGAAAGGATCCTAGTAGCTAGGTATGCCCCCCTAAATTTTCCAAATCCCCTCTTAGCCATGCCTACTGGAGATTACCTCAATTACATGCCTATGTTCACAGGAGAGGGAGACTTCACAGCTAAAGAACATCTAGAGGCATTTTACAGCTATGCTGAGAACATCAACATAGAGCAAGAAGATGTATGGACTAGGATTTTTGTGCAAATCCTAGATGGTCAGGCTAGGAAATGGTTTAAAGAACTTCCTGTTGGATCAGTGGCAGGAATTGAGACCCTAGATGAAATCTTTCTAAAACATTGATGAGAGAGGAGATACCACCTCTATTATCTCATAGAGTTCATCAACTTGAAGAGAGAGAATGGGGAGTCTGTCTCAAATTTCACCAAGAGGTTCAATAACATGTACAGCAAGATCCCAACTGAGATCAAGCCCACTAATACCTCAGCTAGGATAACTTATGCAAATGCCTTTGACTCTAATTTTTGCCTCCTTCTCAAAGAAAGGAGGTCTTCCTCCTTATCACTCATGCAAGATGCTTCCCTAGAGGTAGAATCAAACATTGTGGCATCTCAAAAGGTTAAAGAAAAGATAGACAGGAAGAAGCATCCAGTAGACCCTATTGGGGATTCTTCATCATAGAACAAGATTGAAAAAATGATCAAACTGTTATATAACCTAACTACTAAAATGTCTAAGCTGAAGGACCAAGGGAAGATACTTTGCTCCCCGAAACCCTAATTTTTTCTTTTATAGAAGAGTAAACCCCCAATTCAGATTCTTAGAAGGGAAAGGAATCAAGGGGAAGATAAGAGAATAAGGGCTCCATTCCATAATGTTGTATTAGAAGAAGATCCAGAATTCATTGAAGAAGAAGGAGAAGCTGAAGACAACATCCACTGCATGGAGGATAAGGTGGACTATTCTTTTCTAACACAGGTAGAATATGAGGAAGCCCTAATTGATGAGCAGATCACTGAAGAGGCTATATATCAGGCTAATGGTTAGGGAGGGTACAATCTAAGATATAGGTTGGTTTCTCCTCTCAAGAAGAATGTTGTGCCTGTCAAACAGCTTGTTGCACCATCTAAAAAGATTACTGTTTTACCAAAGAAAGTGGTCGTCATTTCCAAATCATTGCAGAAACCAGCACCTTCAGCCATTCTTGACCATGTCCAACTCAAAACTCCAGTGCATGAGGTAAGTTTTCAATATAGGCTACATTATTCTTTCAACCTTGAGTCAAAAATTCAAAAATTGAAAATCCCTTTCCCATTAATTGAGCTAATGAAAAATGATGCATTCAAGTCTTCCATTCTGAATTCCCTTCAGCCAAAGGTGCATATTGATACTGACTTTGTTAACCTACAAGATGACAAACCTGTGGTAACCCTAGGCCCCATGATTAAAGACCTAAAAGACTCATGCCAACCTTTCTATATATCCTTGAATATCCATGATAAAATCCTCCATAACTATCTACAAGATTCAGGAGCTTCTCACAACATAATTCCAAAGGTTGTGATGGATGAGTTTGGTCTCAGCATCACAAATCCCTACCATGATTTATTCTCCTTTGACTCTAGAAATGTCAAGTGCTTGGGCCTCATCAAATACTTGGTTGTGAACCTAACTCAACTATCTTCAAAAATCATCATGATGGACATTGTAGTGGCTGATATCCCTTCAAAATTTGGTCTCTTGTTGTCTCAGTCATGGAACAAAAGACTAAGTGGCACCCTTCAGATGGATCTTACATATGCCTATGTTTGGAGGGGAGACCAAGATGCTGTACTGGGAAAATCAGCTGGCCTACATCATAAGCAAGGAGATAAATTCAGTGAATCACCCCATATATGCAGTAGAAACTGATTTTGGGTCATGCATTCTGCAAATAGATGATTCTCAGCAAACATCAGTCCAGCTCACTAAGACCACCTGTCAGCAGCCCAAAGAGGTGACCACAGTATTCTGGAACATGTATTTCGATGGGGCTAGCACTCAAAGCTCAGCAGGTGCAGGTGTAGTATTGATCTTCCCATCCAAGGAAAACATTGATCTATCTTATAAGCTTGATTTTGAAACCACTAACAATATAGCAGAATATGAAGCCTTGCTGCTAGGAGTTAAAGCTGGAAAGGATATGGGGATCATGTGCATAAGGATTTTTGGAGATGCAGACCTCATTATACAGCACATCAACAACACTTTTCAAATGAAAAATGTCATATTGAAGACCTACAGGGAAGAGCTATGGAAACTCAGGGACTCCATTATGTTTTTTGAACTGCCATATATACCTAGGGCTTTGAATCACCTGGCCGATTCCCTTGCTGCTTTGCAAGTCTGTTTATTCCTCCTTTGCCTCCTGAGCTCAGCTATGATGTTCAGGTTAAGTACAGAGCTTCCCTGCCAGATAATGTCAAATTCTAGAAGGTGTTTGAGAATGATGATGAGCTTAGTAAATTCCTTCAGCTAGTAGATGAATTCTCTAATATACATATAGACCAAGAAAACCTAAACATGGAGGAATCTAAGCAACTCAAGCTGAAAACTAAAGTGGCTGATCAGAACATTGTCCAATTACCCAGCAACTATATACCTCGATCCGATCCGATAAAAGTGGAAGCAATCCATAAGCTGTCAATACCGAGGTCAAAGAGGGACATTCAGTCCATTTTAGGAAAGATAAACTTTGTTAGGAGATTCATACCTAATTTATTTGAGCTGGTAAAGCACATAACAGTCATGCTGAAAAAAGATGCAGAAATAAAATGGACTGACCATGCAAGAAACTCTTTTGAAGACATTAAGAAGGCTATCATAGAGGCCCCAACCCTGATTAGTCTTGACTACACCAAGATTTTTTACGTTTTCTCTTTTTCATCCTATGACATAGTGGCAGCTGTATTGTTACAAAAAAATGATTAGTGTCTTGATCATCCAATTGCATTGTTCAGCAAAACCTTGAGACATACTGAGCTGAAGTATGATCCAATTGAGAAACAGGCGTATGCTCTCATAAAATCTTTGAAGACTTTCAAAATTTACATTCTCCATGCAAAGGTCCTTGCATATGTCCCTTCAGCTGCTGTGAAGGATGTTTTGACTCAGCCTGACATTGATGGGAAGAGAGTTAAGTGGATTGCCAAGCTCATTGAGTTTGATATAGAGGTGAAACCCACTAAGCTAGTGAAGGGACTAGGTCTGGCCAAACTCATGGCTAAAGAAAACTGTGAACTGATGGGAATAAACTTCACATGTGTCAAATCAGCAAAAGTGCAGACTGTGGTAGCAGCAGAAGTAGATCAAGATCAGAATGGCATTCCATCAGTAGCTGAAAACCTATCTTCATGTGAGTTGTACTCAGGTATTATTCAATTTTTGCAAAAATTAGAAGTTCCTCTTGATCTCACTCCTAATCAAGCACGAGCTCTTAAGTTAAAATCTGTTAAGTTTTGCATAATTGACAAACTGCTGTACTGGAAAGACCAGTCTGGAATTTTGCTAAGATGTCTAGATAAAGAAGAAGCAGAGCAGGTCATGCATCACTTTCATTCCAACACATGTGGGGTCCACCACTATTGGAAAACCACAACCCACAAGATCTTAAGAGAAGGATACTATTGGCCAGTCCTTTTTGCTGACGTATGCACTTTTGTAAGGGCCTGTAACTAGTGCCAAAGATTTATAGGGAAGCAGCAGCTCAAATCCTTGGCCCTTAGGCCTATTGTGGTGAATGGGCCTTTCCAGCAATGGGGCCTGGATTTCATAGGTGAAATAAATCCATCTTCCAGTGGACAGCATAAATGGATCTTAGTAGTCACTGATTACTTTAACAAATGGATAGAGGCAGTACCCACCAGGAATGCCACTCATCAAGTCATCATGAGATTTTTATATGAGAATATCTTTAGCAGGTTTGGCTTCCCAGTAAGGTTGGTAACTGATAATGCACCAGCTTTTAAAGCTGGGGAATTAGTTAAAATGTGTGAGTCAATGGGAATTCAACTGGTGCATTCCACATCCTATTATCCTCAAGGCAATGGCCCGACTAAGTCATCCAACAAAAGCTTAGTCAGGATCGTCAGGAAACTGCTGGAGACAAATCAGAAAAGATGGGATTCAAAGCTTAAGTTTGCTTTATGGGCTGATAGGGTAATAGACAAAATATCTATAGGTACTTCTCCATTCAAGCTAGTTTATGGTACTGAGGCCATTTTTCCTATTTAGCTCATTCTTCCAGTGGCAAAATTCTTTCACGAAGAGGAAGATGAACCAAATGATATGGTGAGGAGGATGATGGACTTGGTGGAGTTACAACAAATCAGAGAGCAAGTTATAGGAAAATCAGAAGCCAATCAACAAAGGATAAAGGGCATGTTTGACAAAAGAGCAAAAGTAGACAACTTCCAGGTTGGAGATTGGATCCTCAAGTGGGATGCTGTCAGACAAGATAAGGGAAAACATGGAAAATTTGACTCTTTGTGGATGGCCCTTTTGTGATAGCCTAGGTACATAAGAATAACACCTTTAAATTGTAGAATCTGGAAGGGGAAGAGGTATTTGATGGCCCAGTGAATGGGTGTTTTTTGAAACTCTACTTTATTTGAGGCTCTGAGGCCTTCTCATGGTAAATTAGTAGATAGTAGGTTGTTGTTGCTTACAGAATAAACTCCATGCCCAATGGAATAGTAAATGATAGTGTTAATTTATTTAGTTTCTTTTTAGGGAAAGTCATTTTAGTTTGGGATTCTTGGGACCTCACTGGGAGGTTCCCATCCCCAAGTAGGAGCCAGATGTTATCTCCCAAAATAAATTTATTTTGACAGTCACAAAGAATTGAATTCATGTAATGAAATATCTGAGTATGACTGACAATTTGAAAGCCTCTGTTTTTTATTTGGTTGAAATTTTTAAAATTTATAGCTTTTGGTGGCTTAAGCGAGGATTATTATAGCAAATTAGCCACTAAAAAGCTATGTTTCGGTAGCTAAAAGATTGAACACGGGGTAAAAGTGAACCATCGAAAGGGGTCCAAGCAAGCAAAGTTAAAATAACACTTTCGGTGGCTTAGGTGAGACTCCAGAAGACACATTAGCCACTGAAAAGGGTCACTTTCAGCAGCTTAGAGAGCGGAACAGGAAGGATTTTAACCGCTGAAAGCAGGCAACAAGCAACATTGGAAGAAATACATTCGGTGGCTTAGGCGAGGCTCGGAATAGCTCATTAGCCACCGAAAAGGGTTTCTTTCTATAGCTTAGAGAAAGATTCAATGGATATGATAACCACCAAAAGCAGGAAGATAAGCATCGGGTGAAAAGTACTTTCAGTGGTTTAGGCGAAAGCTAGGGTGTTTCATTAACCACCGAAAGGACAGGTTTTCGATAGTTAAACCGATTTTTCAGCGAGGTCATTATACGCTGAAAGCAGGATTTCACCACGGTGACGGGGTAAAGGTTTCAGCAGCTTAAGCGAGAAAGATAACACTTTGGTAGCCACCGAAAGCCAGCTTTTCGGTGGCTAGCTGAAAAAATCCTAGAGGCTATTAACCACCGAAAAGGCAAAGTAAGAAAACAGTTAGAAAATAGTCACATCCGATCCCATCAACAAGATAAAAGATCAATGGAGGGCATGAAAAACCACTAAAAAGATCTGGGCCTGCATAACCACGTGTGTAAATGAGTTAAAAAGGTCGTTAAGGAACTGGCAAAGGACTGATATGAATAGAAACCCTTAGTATCCTTCCACATGTCCAAAAGAGCATCAAAAGGCCCACCGAATACTCTGGCTGATGTAGGTTATGATTACTTGGGAAAGGAGATCGAGAGGATCAGCTGCTGCCATCAGTTTATGATCCCAGCCTCCATCATGACAGAATGAACCATCATAATCAGTGCTAAGAGAATCCATCAAATTTCATCTTCGAGATTATCATTCTTCTCCACCAGAAAAACTAGCTCTGAAGGAGTAGCCTGCTAAGCATACTGTATACAGAACTGAGAACTATTTTACAGGTACCCAAGAGAGGCACTCATCAAGATGAAGAGGAGTGGACCTGCTCTCAGGAAGGATCGAGGTGATATTAGCTATTTATAATCACATATAGAGGTCTGCAGACTCTTCCAAGAGGTTGGCTGCTACAAGTTCTGTGAAAAGATACAAGGCTCCCATCAGCAGGTGGTTGAATCATTTGCCCTCTCATTCGATGGTTCAAAAGTAGTCATAGTCATAGAGGAGTTTCACATAGATGAAACCCTAATCACTGAGGTGATAGAACTCCCTGGAACAGGGGAAAAATGGTTCAAGACCACCATACCAAAATTTGTGGAATTCAGGTCTTACCTTAAGCCTGAGCATAGAGGAATGGTGTGGAAGAAGAGTGTGCCATCACCATGGCTGGAAGAGAAGTGGCAACAACTGCTGAAGGCCATTGTGGTCTACCTAACCTGTGAAGGGAGATATAATAGAGCCATGATCTACCATTTCAAGTTGATGAATCACTTCACAGGTAAAATCCCTCTCAATTTTCCCTTTTACTTACGCAAAAGTCTGGGAAAGATTGCACATCAAGTGAAAGCCCAACCATCCAAGATTGTTGAAAGGCTATCCCACTATGGTCTTATCCAGCTATTGGTCCAAGAGTTTTTGAAGAGAAGGAATATGGCATGGCCTTATTTTCTATTTTGGAATGGATTTGAGACAGGCCTTCATCTAGAAGAGAAAGGGAAGTCTCCTGCCAAGAAGTCCAGCAGACCAAGGAGTGGGAGAAGAAGGAGGAGAGCCATTTTCCCAGCAGCAACAACAGAATAGCCTCCCTCCTCTTCCAAAACCAATAACGTAAAAAGGAACTTGGACTTCAGTGAGAAGGACCAGGAGGTTGAAGCACACCACGAGAATATCCTAAATCTACCCTATTCAGATTCTGAAGAAGAGCAAGAAGAATATGCATCCCTAGCTCTACAAATTGTACCAGTGTCTGAAGCACTACCATCCCCCACACCACAGGAGCAAGAGGAACCAATAGAGAAGGCTTCCTCCAGCAAGCTTAGAACTCAAAAAATCAATCAAATACTGAGGCAAATTTATGAGATGCATATTTTGGAAAGAGAACTAAAGAGAAATAATGAAACATTGACCAGCAAGAACAAGCTACTGCATAAGTCTTACCTGGAGCAGAGAGAAAGATATATTTTCTTGAAGATGCTAAATACAAGGTACCTAAAGGATAATACTAGATTGTAAATTATGGTTAGGCTCCAAAGGCTGCAGCTGAAGGAGGCCAAAGCAAACCCTAGCAGCCACCCCACCTTAGAAACCCTAGCTGAAGCGGTAGTTAGTCTCCAGCGTTCTGAAACTAGTGAAGGTGTTGTTAACACTCCTAGCAGGAAGCCTGTAGAAGAGGAAAGCTGAGCAAACAGACCTAAAAATAAATTTTTGAGAAAAACCTAATATTTTTTGTAAAACAGGGCTTTCGGTGGCTTAGGCAGACACTGGGGCAGTTCATTAGCCACCGAAAGCGCCACTTTCGACAACTAACGGTTCCAATAGACTGGCCTCTTAACCACCGAAAGCGGACAGAGGCTTAAAATAATTTTTTTACATATAGGACCAGTTTTGGGAAACTACAGATGGCTCAAGGATGTAATCTAAAGATGAAAGACACTGAGGGAAGCATCAAAAAAGGGTCTGTTTAAGCTCTACTATGACATAACAGCACAAAAAGCCACAAACCCTAGCTGTCATGAGAAATCAGTGGCTTAACTAGCAGAGGGCCAGTAGCAGTAATCATCAACAATTACTTCAATTATCTAAAAGTTCATTCAGTGGACTAATTATTCAGTTAAGTTAAGACAAGTAGTTAATTAGGGTTTTAAACCCTAATTTGCAAAAACTATTACTTTTGTTTATTTTTGTAAAAAATAGATCCAAGTTTTTAAGATCTGTATATTTTGTAAGAGGCTATAAATCCTAAGACTGATTTTATGAAAAAGGTTTGACTTTGGGGATTTATAAACCTATACTATTGTCAACTTCTCATTTTTCTCATTCTTGAATATAAGCTCTTTTGTTATAATTTGTTTAGCCTTCATCTCTGTCTTTATTGTACTTATTCCTGAATGTGTATTTAGGTTAATTTCAAGTTGATTAATAATTGATAGCTGTCATCCTATTGGTGTGGTAATGTGATTTGAATTATAAGTACCATCCTTATCATGATTTAGCCATTTATATGCATCTGCTTTGTATGTAAATCTGCCAGCCTGATGAGTTCTCCATCCCTGCACCTTATTGTCAACTTCTTAACAGTTGTAACTAGAAGCCTTGTAATTGAGTGAGTTTCATGCATGTCTTGAGAGTGGAAGGTTATATAGGTCACCTGACTTGATCCATATCAGAAAACCCTAAAAACATTGTAAGTTACCAGGCATCCTCGAGCTACAACCTAGAGGAGTTTCCTGGAGTGATAACAGATTGTAACAAATTGGTTAGTATTGAAAGAGATGGAATAAACTCATTACTAATTAGAAAGTGATTTACTAGTAATTGAAGAAGCCAAGGATTTGTACTTGGCATCATATGCCCTTCCCCCAAGTTTTTTTCTTTGCATAGTGTTTTCTAGTTATCATCTTGTCACATTTGGGTATAACCATCCAAAATGGAGCCACGATTTCCTAGTAATGGACATTAGAAGAGATACAAGATGGACATCTATTCACAATTCCACAGTTGGATTTTATCAATTAGATCAATGCAATATCTCTCATGTCCATAACCTGGCACCCCAAAGTAGTATGTACAGGCATAGTGCATTCAGCTCATACTCAAGACCTTAAGATCTTATGTGCCCCTAAATGATGAGGAAGATGAGTCTCTAGAAAAGGCTATTGTCATTATTGACTTTGAGTGACCCTTAGAGACCCTTTCCTTTCATTTAATGGTTTTTTTGTTTAGTGACCGCTCTCTTTGTGGGCCCTTAAAGGAAAATGGCCTAAGACTTTATATTATGCTTTTAGTAAGATATTGTTTACTTCATTTTCTTAGTCTTCTATATAGATTTGTTAAACATATTTTTATGTTTTTGAAAACCATAAGGTTCAATTGTTTCTTTTCATTCAGTGGGTGGTATTTAAGACTCAAAGACTACTCTTGGCTTTGTTTTATGTTATGTTTTGCAAGAACCTAAGAGAGATCTACCTATGCAAGGCCTACTGTCATTTTTTACCCAAACATTTCCAGGGTTTTGTACTAGTATGTGATATTATATAAATTTATATTGTTTTTTTACCAAAAATAGTTGTCATGGCTAGACAACAACTAACAAATCTATAACCCTATCTATAGTATGCTTCAAACTTGTGAGTTCATCTCCTTTGAGCCATAACAAAGATATCTTCCTACCCCCCTAAGTGGAATTGATAACCATGGATCATGTGCACAACTATTGCTACTATATAGTGGACAAATCGGTTTTCTAAAATTGTAGGTACAACATCCTGTGTAGGTACAAAGTGGGAGTGAAAAAGTAACTCCCAGACTGATATTGAATGAGGGAAAGATAAAAGACTAACTGTATAGCTAAAATCTAAATATATAGCCAAGAGAAGAATATGTCCTTGATTTCCAAGAGAGCTTGACAGGTAGGGTATAGGAAGAGAGGACATAATGGAGACTTGTTTATTTCATTTATAGTCCAGGTTATAGCTTGGACCAAATTGTGAATATTATTTTCTTGCTTTTTACAGCTAAGCCTCCTAACTAAGTGATATTATTCTTTGATGGTTTTCTGTCAATTAGGTGCACATACCATAGAAAATGTAATCAATATTTTCAAAAGGTTTAGGACCACTTTTAATATAAGTTTAGAACCTCAGATATTTAACAAACAATACATAGGTGCAAAATGCAAATACATAGTTTTTGCAACAGAACCATGAAATGGGTCTTCAAAAGAATATTGACATTCGGCTACTCTCCAAGAAAACTATGTATTAAGGATGAAATATTAGTTCATGACTTAGGGGGATTGTTATCTTTGTTGAGTTTCTAATTTCACACTCTTGAGCTATTATTTTGTAAATAGAGTTACAAAGAGAACAGGGCAAAAGTCCTCAAAGAGGTATCGGTCTGTTTCTTGGGAATTGATGATATAATGTAGACTCCCAGAATCATAGTCTTGGTCTATCCCAAGAAATTTCTAGTGAGTCTAGTACATGGCCACCACAGGAGTGTGCAGAGAGTGATGCTGCGAGGAAAAGGACATTGACACGTCAAACACAGACACACCCATACATGGTGTCAGACACGTGTCCTGACAAAAGTGATGGTACACTATAGACTCTATTGGATAACCTATTGTACATGGCATATGAGTGAAATATAGGTTTCATGGTTTATTTCCCAAAATGTCAGAAGAAGAGAAGTTTGCAACTCCCAAGATTCTGCTGGAATCCCATAAGAATATGGCTGAGATGCTGAAAATAGTGCTGGAATAGGTTGAATCAATGAAGACCTGAAAGTACGCAAATTTAAGAGGAACTGGGAATACAAATATCTTGCGAACCAAGCAATTAATTTGTCCCATGCCCAAGCTCATATCCAATTTCAGTTAGATTCTCCAAGGAGATGAGTGGAAATGTTGAAGTGGACAACACTTGTGGAATGAGGACATAAGAGAAATTCTTCAACCAACTCCCTCAGTTGGGCCCTCCTCCATCTTTCAGTGATCCCTATCCGCCCAGTAGTGAGCCTTACAAATATGGTGACACATAAGTTTCCTTTCACTTGTCTTGTAGTATTCTCAGTTTTAGTTCAGTATCCTAAAAACAAATTCTATTTCAAATTTTGTACTCCTCATCTTATGTGAAGTTATCATTTTTATTATGGAGGGGATCCTGAATGTTATATATGTATGTCTATTTCTGTGAATACAAAAACATTTAATTTTACTAGCAAAAACATTATAGATTGCTGCAGAGAAAGAAATTGATTACCAATTATTATCTTGCTCATAGTATCAAATACAAATGATTTTAGCTCCACTTACAATAGAAAATTTGTTCTCCGGAACAAAAATTAAAGCTATTAACAACCGCCACAATATTTTACATACTAAGCAGCACAAGGAACTCCTATTGTTAGATCATGGGAAAAAAATTAGAAGTTTCTCATGGCAAGTGCAAAGCTAAGTAGACAATAGACTTATTTGTCTCTTTTAGTTTAGAATCTAGTTTCTAGAGTCATTTATCTTTATTGCGGCATATTTTGTAAACATTATATAACAGTTTAGGTTTGACCTTTGAATTGTTCATTGCATATTACAACTCTTTGTTCTTGAATATGATGGTCTGTTTCATTTCATGGTTGAATTATATTCTACAGTGTGTTGATGAAAAATGCTATCTACAGTGTGTTGATGAAAAATGCTATCTATTGAAATGTGAAGGTTAATATTCTCGTTGATCATTTGATGACAATTTTATCTCTGCTAGATGGTTCATATTACATGTGTAGTAAATGGTTAATGCTTTAATGACCGTCATTAATGCACTAGTTAATTCTGTGTTTTCATATTTTCTGCAATTAATTCAAAATTCTGCATGATTTTTTGGATAATATATGCATCAAAATATATTAAATATATATATTATATAAAAGAATGTCTCCAAAGTCTATTAAAAATTAGTGCTTCGTGCTCCCACCTAGAACAACCTTTAGCGGGAGTTGAGAGGGCACTTATAGTGCCATACAACCCCCAAAAAAAAGGTGTTGTGAGAAGGTATCATACAACACACAGCAAAATTTTAGAGGGTGTTTATTGTACTGCACAATCCAAAACAAATGGGGTTACAAAAAGGTACCATACAATCTACAACAAAGTGGGGTTTCAAAATGAAAAAAAGGCCTTCTTCGAGATAGCTAAGACTGTTATTCATGTGAAACTTGTCCAGGAATATATGGAATGAAGCATGTTAACCAGATGTCTACATCTTAAGCAGGTGTCTGCACAAGGTTCCTGTGCGAAAAAATGGAAGAAACTTTTACTAGTGAGAAGCCACATGTATCTCATTTTGTATTTTTGATGGTTGACTTTATATTCATGTTGTTGATGAAAATACTAAGTTTGATCCATCTAGTATCAAGGGGAATTTTATAGGGTACAATGAGAATCCTAGAGGCTACATAGTTTACATTCCATCACAATGAAAGGAAATAGTTAGTTGTGATGTGAAGTTCTGTGAGGATGTATGGTCTACCAACACACAGGAGCCTCCCACAGTAATTGAGGAGAAAAAAATATATGTTGTACCAAATTCAAATCTACAATCATATGAATAAATCAAATTCACAGTAGCTTGAAATTAGCTAAGGGACATTCCCTACCATGCTCCAGTTTATCCAGGAAGCCAAAATGGATTTCTAAAGCCTTCCAAGATGCAAAGGAACAAGTTGGCCTACCCAAATCAACATTTCAAGTGAGTCATCCACCTAAGAAGTTTAAAATAATGTTGCATTGATGCCTTGAAACCTTGAAACCAGGCCTTCTACCTTTGAGGAGGCAAATAAATACAAAGCAAGGATGGTGTGATGCCATGGTAGTGGAGTATAAGTCCATTATAAAGAATGATGTTTGGGAGATGGTTCTAAGACTGATTGCGAAATTAGTGAGCTTTACAAAATTAAGCATGCATATGATGGGAGTATTTAAAATTTTATATACAACTTTGTTTTTAGAAGGTTCTCAGTTCTCAGAGATGATAATAATAATAATAATCTAATCTTAAGGTCACATCCAATCCAGAAACCAAATTGGTGTCTGAGACCCGTTATTTGTGGGACAAGGGACTCCCTTCGAATAGAGATTTGACTACTCAAGTCTATGAAGCTATACATACACTATACCCCCCTCCAAATTTGAAACTGTGACCTCTTAGGAGGAAACAAATGTTCTTAACTGCTAGGCCCACTGAAGAAATAGGGAGTTGATTATGATGAGACATTTGTTCAAATTTCTAGGTATATCTCTATCAGAACCATTAATCTTTGGATTCTTCTTTTGGTTGGTCTTTACATCAGATGGATGTAAAGACAACATTTTAAAATGGTGTGATTGAGTAAGTGATGTACATAAAGAAGCCAAAAAGGATTTCAGATACATGGGAAAAATGCCCATGTTTGCAGTCTAGAGAACGCTCTTTATGGGCTGAGATAAGCACCATGGGTGTGATATGCCGGGATTGATGACTAGTTACACCGTTTGGTTTTTTCAAAATCTCATGCATATCCAAATCTTATTTCACACTTGATAAATCTGGTCTACTTGCCTTGAGTCTATACACAGATCATATTATCCCTACAGGGAACCTTAATCATCTCATCATACAGTGCAAGAAGGAAATGGCCAGTGAATTTGAGATGAAGGCTATTGGTCAGCTGCATTATTTTTCTGTATTAAAGGTATGATAGGCTGCAGGGGAATTCTTCCTTTGACAAGGGAAGTAAGCTTTCAAATTTTGAAAATATTTCAAAGGTTAGATTGCATACAGATGTTTCCTCCCATGGTTTTAAATCTATTGACTTTGTGATGGGGATTATATTTGGTTGATCCTACCTTATATCGGCACTTGATTAGGTAATGAATTATTTGCAACTAGAAGAGACTCATCATCCATCTGACAATAAGTGGTGGGCGTATGTGAATCATATTGTGTAGAAAATGGTGTTGAGGCTACATGATTTTAACAGGTGGCTCTAAGATAAACCTGCAAAAAGTTTGCTTCCCTTCCTTGTTGTATTTTATCAAATCTCTACATGATGCATGCCATACAAAATCAGATCTAGAAATCAAATTAGTTCATGATCTTGGGCTTGATGACCTATTTTGGAAGGCCAAAAAATGTTTACATACATCAAACAGTGAGCAAGTTGTCCCAAACATATTTCATTGCTAAAATTACATGCCCTTACATTTTTTTCATAAATAAATTGGGTACAAGCTACAGATCGATGGATGGAAAATTTCTGCTTGTGTAATGTAATTATAATGCTGCTTATGTTGTTACAAATATTCCCCATTGACGAGGACACCCAATTGTTCATCAACAATATGAAGGGCATTACACACCCCAAACATCTTTTGGTTGTCTAAGATTAAAGGAAATAGGATTTGCAATGTCCTCTTCATTCTCATAGTTGTCTCTCAAGGATGATAAAAAAATAAAGGTGCAAATTCATGTCTACTACTAATTTGCATTATCTTTTCTATAAACTACTAATTGGTTGTGTTTTTTTAAATTGCAATAAATGTAAGTATGCTTGCATCAATGAATCTTAAGGTGCCCAAACTTTCCTCAATATGGTACATTGTGGAGATTCTATAGAAATGCATGTTCACCTTCATATTCAAACAATGAATCGGCACCCACTTTCATCATATACATAATACATTTAAAGACCAATTTCCCTTGTTCAAATACTGGTGGTGACCCATGTTGTTTGACATATTCATTTAGATTATCCATGTGAATCAGTCTAATTTTTTGTAATTCTTCCAATTTGGTCTTGGTATTACTCAAGTACTTTATACATTTTTTCCAAGATTCTTGAATTTATATAGCTGTATAACTATTGGGGAAATTCTTATTACCTCTCTTTCATCATATACATAATACATTTAAAGACCATTTTCCCCTCTTCAAATATTGGTGGTCACCCATGTTGTTTGACCTCTTCATTTAGATTATCCATGTGAAGCACTCTAATCTTTTGCAATTCTTCCAATTTGGTCTTTGTATTACTCAAGTACTTTATAAAAATTTTCCAAGATTCTTGAATTTATCTCGCTTTATAACTATTGAGGAAATTATTATTACCTCTATGGGATTTGAGCAAGTGTTAAATTGATATTCTATTGACAGTAAAGGTTCCTCCTCAAACCTAGATTTTATTGCAGTGATCTTGTTTCAGTAATAAGTATAACCCCTGGTACACAAGGCAATACAGACCAAACTCAAATTTGGATCAACCCTTTAATTAACCAATGAGTAGAGATGTTTTATTGTTTGTAGAGAGTTTTAATTAGGAAAGATCATGCTTGACATCTCAGTGATTATGACCCATAGTTCAGGACAAACCAAAAAGATCAACCTAGATTTCAAGTTAAGATGGTGAATGCAAACTTAGTTTTGAATATTGAATTTGATGAGAAGAATTTGGCAATAGAAGTATGAGTTTCAAAATTGTATTCGAATTCAACAAGCTTTGGGAGTTTGAGGTGAATGTACATATGAGTCCTAGGTTTTAAATTTGTATATAACACTTTCTAGATTGGATATGTTAACAATGTTTGGTAGGATATGATTGCAATCAACCATTAGTGTTGGAGGTATGTGAACAGACTTGACAGTGAAATCTTATTTCATTGTAACCCATAAATAGAAAACTAATAATATCCAAACTTAGATTTTTCCATGACATATCAATAATATATGTGCACTATTAAACTCAAATTTTGCTGTATATATCAGCAATTGGATAACACCTTCAAGTTCATATTTTTAGAGGGTAATTTACATGCCAATGTGGACTTACATTATGACCAACAAATCATATCTTCTATGTATGAGCAGCATTGAAGGCTTTGCATGCAATTTCAAATTTTGAAGTGACGAGAAGAATATTTGATTTGCTAGCTATTTGGTTTACCTAGCTATGTATAGTTTGTCAAAATAAGACCCAAAGTGCCTTTTGAATATGTACAAAAAGGTACATTTTGCATATAAAATAAGTATTTAACTCCCCAAATACAAAGCCTTTGTGGGATCAATTGTGTCTTAAGTCAAGGTGGCTATTGCTAATGGGCAACTTGATCATGTCAAGACTTTTGCAACATAGTTAGCTTCAAGCACTATAGATTTTTCAATTATCTCAACGATTGTGACTTGTTTAAAATTAAATGCATAATTTCAACTCAATGTAGCTATGTCTAATGGATTAGTTATGTACCTTTGGGATATACAATCTATTTGAGTTGATGATGATGTTTCCTCATCAAATCAAAGAAATTGGAAGGGTCTATCAAGCTAGGTAAATCAAGAGTCATTTTATGGAAAATTTTCACTTGCATGTAAGAGTCATTTAGGTACACATGTTAATTTGATACAGGGGCCTACGTCCATAACTGATTCGCATAATTGAATTTTTCAACTTCTAGAAAATGTGTATAGGATTGGTGGATGCGACAAACCCATCCATGGGATATCATGAAAGAGTATCGTGAATTTGACCTACCAATGCAAAAATTAAATTGGGTTTCATTGAATGAAATCCTAGCTTCTCAAATTGCCAGATAAAGCAAGCTTGGTGACATGGAACTAGATGGGTGAGGGGTATTGTAGCTGAATACCCATGCCATGAACCCAACACAATCAATATATCATCAATCAAAGTTTTGGATTTCATTTTATGGTGAGTTGTATCCCTCAACCAATAGCCATTCAGGGACACATGTTAATTTGGTCTATGGGCCTAGATCCAGAACTGAGCAGCAAAATTGAGTTTTGCAACTTCCAATAGGTGTGTATAGGCATGTTGGATGTGATGAAGTCATCCATGAGATCTTGGGAAATAATTTTGTGAATTTGACCCCCAATGCAATTTTGCATTGGGTCTCATTGCAAAAAACCCTAGCTTCTCAGGTTTCCAGGTAAGGAAAACTTTAAGCAATGGAATTGGATGGGAAAGGGGTGTTCTAGCTGAAGCCTTATGTATTGGATGCAACAAAATCAATGGTTTCTCGATCTTAGTCTCAAACTGCATTTTATGGTGAGTTTTAACTCGCATCCAAGAGCCATTCAAGGACACGTGTTGATTTGGTCTAGGAACCTACATTTAAAATTGAGAAGCATAATCAAGTTCTACAACTTCTAGCAGATGTGTTTAGGCCCAGTGGATGTCATGAAGTCGTCCACCTTCTCTTGGGGAAGATTATTTTGAATTTAACCCCCTAAAACAAAAAATGCATTGGGTCTCATTGAACAAAACCCTAGCTTCTCAAATTTCCAGGTAAATAAGGTTTCGAGCCATGGTAGTAAATGGGTGAGGGATATCCTAGCTGAAGCCTTATGTCTTGGACCCAACGAAATGGACGATTCGTTGATCTAAGTTCTAGATTGCATTATATGGCGATTTTTAACTCTCATCCAAGAGTCATTTAGGGACACTCTCATCATTCTATGTCAATGTAGTTGTACCAGTAGGAAAGGTAGTACACATTAGCTTTCATTAAGGACACAATGTTGTTGTTAGAAATGCCCATGTGTTTGTGTTAGAAGGAAAGCTAACATGTGTTAGATTTCCTTCACTGTGAAATGTTGTCATAAATCCCCTTGTGCTTGTGCTAGAAGGAAAGTTAACTTGTGTTAGAATTCCTTCATGGTGTAATGTATTAGATGGCCATGTGGTTGTACCACTAAGAAAGCTAACATGTGCTATCTTTCATTCACCATGCAATGTTGTTGTTAGAAATTCGCTTTTGTTTGTGCTATAAGGAACACGGAAAGCTAACGCATGCGTTATCTTTCCTTCACTATGCAATGTTTTTGTAAGAATAGTTATTATGCTTGTGCTAGAAGGAAATCTAACATGCATTAGATTTCCTTCATGACACAATGAATTTTATGGAAATGTAGTTGTACACGTAGCAAACCTAACACGCGTTAGCTTTCATTCACCATGCAATGTTGATGGAAATTCCCTTGTGCTTTTTAGAAGGAAATCTAAGAAACCCTTAATTGTGTAATGTCGTTGTAAGAAACCTTTGTGCTTTTGCTAGAAGGAAATGCCCCTAAGCTTGTGCTAGAAGGAAAACTAACATGTGTTAGAATTCCTTCATGGTGCAAGGCATTTGATTGTAATGTGGTTGTACTGTAGGGAAGTTAACATGTGTTAGATTTCATTCACCATGCAATGTTGTTGTTAGAAATTCCCTTGTGCTTGTGCTAGAGGGAAAGTTAACATGTGTTAGCTTTCCTTCACTGTGTAATGTTGTTGTAAAATGCCTTTATGCTTGTGTTAGAAGGAAAGCTAACATGAGTTAGAATTTCTTCATGGTGCAATGTATTTGATGGAAATGTGGTTGTATTGGTAGGAAATATAACACACGTTAGCTTTCATTCACCATGCAATGTTCTTATTAGAAATTCCCTTGTGCTTGTGCTAGGAGTAAAATATTGAACTCTTCAGAGAAAATATTGAAATGCCCTTATACTTGTGCTAGGAGGAAATGTAACATGTGTTATCTTTACTTCATGGCACAATGTAGTTTATGGCAATGTAGTTGTACAAGTATCAATGATAACATGCGTTAGCTTTCATTCACCATGCAATGTTGTTAGAAATTCCCTTGTGCTTGTTATAAGGAAAACTAAGAAACCCTTAATTGTGTAATGTTGTTGTAGGAAACCTTTGTGCTTGTGCTAAAAGGAAAGCTAACATGTGTTAGATTTCCTTCATGGAGAAATGTATTTGATGGAAATGTGTTTCTACCGGTAGAAAAGCTCACACGTGTTATCTTTCATTTACCATGTAATGTTGTTGTTAGAAATTCCCTTGTGCTTGTGCTAGAAGGAAAATTAACATGTGTTAGCTTTCTTTCACTGTGCAATGTTGTTGTAAGAAATGATGTTGTAAGAAATGCCTTTATGCTTGTGTTAGAAGGAAAACTAACACACGTTAGAATTTCTTCATGGTGCAATGTATTTGATGGCAATGTGGTTGTACCGGTAGGAAATCTAACACACATTAGCTTTAATTCACCATGCAATGTTCTTATTAGAAATTCCCTTGTGCTAGGAGTAAAAAATAGAACTCTTCAGAGAAAATATTGAAATGCCCTTGTACTTGTGCTAGAAGGAAAGGTAACATGTGTTAGTTTTCCTTCACGGCACAATGTATTTTATGGCAATGTATTTGTACAAGTAGCAAACCTAACACACATTAGCTTTCATTCACCATGCAATGTTGTTAGAAAATTCCCTTGTGCTTGTTAGAAGGAAAGCTAAGAAACCTTTAATTGTGAAATGTTGTTGTAAGAAACCGTTGTGCTTGTGCTAGAAGGAAAGCTAACACGTGTTAGATTTCCTTCATGGAGCAATGTATTTGATGGAAATGTGTTTGTATCGGTAGGAAAGCTAACATGCGTTAGATTTCATTTACCATGCAATGTTGTTGTTAGAAATGCTCTTGTGTTTGTGCTAGAAGGAAAGTTAACATGTGTTAGTTTTCCTTCACTATGCAATGTTGTTGTAAGAAATGCCTTTATGCTTGTGTTAGAAGGAAAGCTAACATGCGTTAGAATTTATTCATGGTGCAATGTATTTGATGGTAATGTGGTTGTAACGATAGGAAATCCTACACACATTAGCTTTAATTCACCATGCAATATTGTTATTAGAAATGCCCTTGTGCTTGTGCTAGGAGTAAAATATTAAACATTTCAGAGAAAATATTGAGATGCCCTTGTACTTGTGCTAGAAGGAAAGCTAATATGTGTTAGCTTTCCTTCATGGCACAGTGTCTTTTATGGAAACATAGTTGTACAAGTAGCAAAGCTAACACATGTTATTTTTCATTCACCATGCAATGTTGTTAGAAATGCCCTTGTGCTTTTTAGAAGGAAAGCTAAGAAACCCTTAATTGTAAAATGTTGTTGTAAGAAACCTTTGTGGTTGCGCTAGAAGGAAATCTAACATGTGTTATATTTCCTTCATGGAGCAATGTATTTGATGGAAATGTGTTTGTACCGGTAGGAAATCTAACTCACGCTAGCTTTCATTCACCCTGCAATGTTGTTGTTAGAAATGCCCTTGTGCTTGTGATAGAAGGAAAGTTGACATGTGTTAGCTTTCCTTCACATGTGTTAAGAGTAAAATATTGAACTCTTCAAATAAAATAGAACACTCACTGATATCAACTAGTGTACCATTGATATGAGCTTTCCTAAGCCCGTTTTTAATTTGAAACCAAATGTGAAGTCTTTGATAAAGGAATTTTTTTGTCTACAGATCATTTTGAATTTACAAATCTACATACATTTCCTATAAGCTACTACAACTTTTGCACCAAATTCTAGTGACTATTGTAACTAAGCCATAGCCTTGCCTTAAGTTAGCTAGAGATTCTTTCATTAATAGAGAATACATATTTACCATTTTTCCATGTCCAATCCATCCACAAAGGATTACAACTAATGATGAATTACATAATATTTTCTTAACTTTTATTCTATTATGAATTTTGAGCTAGGACTGTATTAGGATCCCATTATACATGGTTTGGATATATCGATTTTCTATATCCCTTGAAGAATTTCAAATTGACAATGATAAATACTAGGGCTAAAACATAAATAGAGTAGAGATCAAGCATGGGATGTGGTTTCATCAAATTATGTGATCTCATTGAACAAAACCCTAGGTTCTTAGATCACCAAGTAAGGCAAGCTTCGAGCCATGGAATTGGATAGGCAAGGGGTGTTCTAGTTGAAGCCCCTGCATTGGTTTGAGTCCTCGATTGAATTTTATGGTGAGGGGTGTCCTAGCTTGATTTACCTAGCTTTAAATGCTCTTTTTCTTTTGTTAGAAGCAAAAATAACATGTGTTAGCTTTCCTTCACTGTGCAATGTTGTTGTAAGAAATGACTATGTGCTTGTGCTAGAAGGAAAGCTAACATGCGTTAGAATTTCTTCATGGTGCAATGTATTTAATTGAAATGTAGTTGTACCAGTAGGAGAGATAACTTGTGTTATCTTTAATTCACCATGCAATGTTGTTGTTAGAAATACCCTTGTGCTTGTGCTAGAAGGAGAGCTATCATGCATTAGCTTTCTTTCACTGAGAAATGTTGTTGTAATAAATGCCCTTATGCTTGTGCTAGAAAGAAATATAACATGCATTAGATTTTATACATGGTGCAATGTATTTGATTGAAATGTAGTTGTATCGGTGGGAAAACAAACATGCATTAGCTTTCATTCACCACGAAATGTTGTTGTTAGAAGTTCCCTTGTTCTTGTGTTATAAGGAAAGCTAACATGCATTAGCTTTCCTTCACTGCACAATGTTGTGGTAAGAAATGCCTTTGTGCTTGTGCGAAAAGGAAAACTAACATGTGTTTGAATTCCTTCATGGTGCAATGTATTTGATGGCAATGTGGTTGTATCGGTAGGAAATCTAACATGTGCTATATTTCATTCACCTTGGAATGTTGTTGTTAGAAATTCCCCTGTGTTTGTGCTAGAAGAAACACAGAAAGCTAACATGCATTAGCTTTTTTTCACTGTGCAATGTTGTAAGAAATGCCCTTATGCTTTTGTTAGAAAGAAAGCTAACATGTTTTAGATTTCCTTCATGGCATAATGTATTTTATGGCAATGTAGTTGTACCAGTAGCAAAGGTAACACATGTTAGCTTTCATTCACCATGGAATGGTTTTAGAAATTTCGTTGTGCTTGTTAGAAGGAAAGCTAACATGCACTAGCTTTCCTTCATTATGGAATATTGTTGTAAGAAATTCCCTTGTGCTTGTGCTAGAATGAAATCTAACATGTGTTAGATTTCCTTCATGGTGCAATGTATTTGATGTCAATGTGGTTGTACTGGTAGGGAAGCTAACACACGTTAGCTTTCATTCACCATACAATGTTGTTGTTAGAAATTCTCTTGTGCTTGTGCTAGAAGGAAAGTTAACATGTGTTAGCTTTCCTTCACTATGCAATGTTGTTGTAACAAATGCCCTTATTCTTTTGTTAGAAGGAAATCTAACATGTGTTAGAATTCCTTCATGGTGCAATGCATTTGATGGAAATGTGGTTGTAACGGTAGGGAGGCTATCACACGTTAGCTTTCATTCACCATGCAATGTTGTTATTAGAAATTACCTTGTGCTTGTGTTAGGTGTAAAATATTGAATTGTTTAGAGAAAATATTAAAATACCCTTGTGCTTCTGCTAGAAGGAAAGCTAACATGTGTCAGCTTTCCTTCATTGTGCAATGTTATTTTAAAAAATCCTCTTGTGCTTGTGCTTGTGCTATAAGGAAAGATAACATGCGTTATAATTCATTCATGGTGCAATGTATTTGATTTTAATGTGGTAGTACCTGTAGGAAAGTTAATTTCATGCATTAGCTTTCATTCACCATGCAATGTTGTTGTTAGAAATGCCCTTGTGCTTGTGCTAGAAGAAAAGTTAGCATGTGTTAGCTTTCTTTCACTATGTAATGTTGTTGTAAGAAATTCCCTTACGCTTATGTTAGAAGGAAAGCTAATGCACGTTAGAATTCCTTCATGGTGCAATGTATTTGATGGCAATTTGGTTGTACTAGTAGGAAATGCTAACACACATTAGCTTTCATTCACCTTGCAACGTTGTTGCTAGAAATGCCCTTGTGCTTGTGCTAGGAGTAAAATATTGAACTCTTTAGAGATAATAGAGAATTCATTGATATCAACTAGTGTACCATCGATATGAGCTTTCCTAAGCTTATTTTCAACTAGAAACAAAATATGACGGCTTTGATAAAGGGAGTTTTTGTTTGCAAAGCATTTGGAATTTAGAAATCTACATACATTTACTAGAAGCTGCTACAACTTTTGCACCAAGTTCTAATGAGTATTGTAACTAAGCCATAATGTTGATATAATATATATAGAGATTCTTCCTTTAATAGAGAAGACATATTTTCCATTTTTCCATGTCCAATCCATCCACAAAAAATTAAAACCAATGGTGACTTACATAATATTTTCTTATCTTTTCTTTTAGTTTGAATTCTAAGCTAGGACTGTATTAGGATCCCATTATACCTTGTTGTTTTTGTTGAAGAATATCTATGGATTTTTGTGCAAAATACATTGTTTGGTTATATCAATTTTCAATATCCCTTGAGGAATTTCAAATTGATAGTGATCAATACTAGGACTAAAACATAAATAGAGTAGATATCAAGCACAAGATGTGGTTTCATCGAATTATGTGGTGTCATTGAACAAAACCCTAGCTTTTTAGATCCCCAAGTAAGGTAAGCTTTGATCCATGGAATTGGATGGGCAAGGGGTGTTATAGTAGAAGCCCCTACATCAGATACAGCATAATCAATGGTTTGTCGATATGAGTCCCGTATTGCATTTTATGTGAGTTTTCACTCGCATCCAAGAGTCATTCAGGGACACATGTTGACTTGACCCATGGGCCTAGATCTATAATTGAGAAGTAGAATCAAGGTTCGCAAGTTCCAGTAGGCGTGTATAGGATTCGTGGATTTCATGAAGCAGTCCACCTACTATTGGGGAAGAGTTTTTTGAATTTGACCTCCCAATGCAAAATTTTTGCATTAGGTCTCATAGAACAAAACCATAGCTTCTCAAATTGACAAGTAAAGTAACCTTCATGCCATGGAATTGGATGGAAAAGGGGTGTCCTAGCTGTATTTACCTAGCTTGAAATTCCCTTGTTCTTGTGATAGAAGGAAAGATAAAATGTGTTAGATTTCCTTCACTATGCAATGTTGTTGAAAGAGATGTTGTTGTGCTTATGCTAGAAGGAAAGCTAACATGCGTTAAAATTCCTTCATGGTGCAATGTATTTGATTACAATGTGGTTGTACTGGTAGGAAAGCTAACACATGTTAGCTTTCATTCACCATGCAATGTTGTTGTTAGAAATTCCCTTGTGCTTGTGCTAGAAGGTTCCTTCACTGAGCAATGTTGTTGTAAGAAATTCCCTTATGCTTGTGCTAGAAGGAAAGATAACATGCATTAGATTTTCTTCATGGTGCAATGTATTTGATGACAATGTAGTTGTACCAATAGGAAAGCTAACACATGTTAGCTTTCATTCACCACACAATGTTGTTGTTAGAAATTCCCTTGTGCTTGTGTTAGAAGGAAAGTTAACATGCGTTAGCTTTCCTTCACTTTGCAATGTTGTTGTAATAAATTCCCTTGTGCTTGTGCTAGAAGGAAATCTAACATCTGTTAGAATTCCTTCATGGTGCAATGTATTTGATGGCAATGTGGTTGTACCAGTAAGAATGCTAACATGCACTAGATTTTATTCACCATGTAATGTTGTTAGAAATTCCCTTGTGTTTGTGCTAGAAGGAACACATAAAGCTAACATGCATTAGATTTCCTTAACTATGCAATGTTGTTGTAATAAATGCCTTTAAGCTCATGATAGAAGGAAAGCTAACTTGCATTATATTTCCTTCATGGCACAATGTATTTTATGGCAATGCAGTTTTACCAGTAGCTAATCTAACAAACATTAGCTTTCATTCACCATGCAATGTTGTTTGAAATGCCTTTATGCTTGTTAGAAGGAAATATAGCATGCATTAGCTTTCCATGCATTAAATTTCCTTCATTATGCAATGTTGTTGTAAGAAGCCCCTGTGCTTGTGCTAGAAGGAAATCTAACATGTGTTAGATTATCTTCATGGTGCAATGTATTCGATGGAAATGTGGTTGTACCAGTAGGAAAGTTAACATGCATTAGCTTTCATTCACCATCCACTGTTGTTTTTAGAAATGACCTTGTGATTGTTCTAAAATGAAAGTTAACCTGTATTAGATTTCCTTGACTATGCAATGTTGTTGTAAGAAATGCCCTTATGCTTGTGTGTGCTTGTGTTAGAAGGATAGCTAGCATGGATTAGAATTCATTCATGGTGCAATGTATTTCATGGCAATGTGGTTGTACCGGTAGGAAATATAACACATGTTATATTTCATTCACCATGCAATGTTATTGTTAGAAATTCCATTGTGCTTGTGCTAGAAGTAAAATATTGAACTCTTCAAAGAAAATAGAACATTCACTGATATCAACTAGTGTAACATTGATTTGAGCTTTACTAAGCTTTTTTTCAACTGGAAATCAAATATGAAGTCTTTGATAAAGGATATTTTTTGTTTTCAAATCATTTTGAATTTACAAATCAACATACATTTCCCAGAAGCTACTACAACTTCTGCACCAAGTTCTAGTGACTATTGTAACTAAACGATAGCCTTTTTATAAGGTAGCTGGAGATTCCTCCTTTAATAGAGAAGACATATTTAACCTTTTTCCATGTCCAATCCATCCACAAAGTATTACAACTAACAGGGACTTACATAATATTTTCTAATCTTTTCTTTTAGTCTGAAATTTGAGCTAGGACTGTATTAGGATCCCATTACACCTTGTTGTTTTTGTTGAAGAATATCTGTGGATTTTTTTGCCAAATACATGGCTTGGATATATCAATTTTTGTATCCCTTGAGTAATTTCAAATTGAGAGCGATTATACTAGGAACTAAACATAAATATAGGAGATATCAAGCACGAGATGCAGTTTCATCAAATTATGATCTTTTATTGTTCGATGATTTCATGAGTTTTAGTTGAGCACAAAGGATGACATTGGTTGGCCCTAGCAAGCTTCATGAGAAGAAAATATATGTTTGGATATTCTTGTATTTACACATTATAGCCAAATTCTTTATCTTAATTCTTCATGCATAGATCAATGATCTAGAGATGCTAACACTAAAGGCTTTCAGACTCACGCAAACTACAAATATTGTTTTTTACAATCACATAGTATCTATTAATATAGTGATTCACCTTGAATCCATGTCCACAATAAAATCCTACCTATATTCCACCCACAATTATTGAGAATTGTCGATCAAAGAAATCTATGATCAATGCCTCAAAGGTATTTCGGGAAAGTAGCCAAATGTGTAGAAAATATTTGAACCAACAAAATTACATGTTGAATGAATTCACCCAAAACCATGTTTCTTGGAGGTTGAAGAGAATAGTAGTATATTGAATGAGTGAGGGATTACAGCATTGAATGACATAGTAGTGATTACTTAGGCATGATTGGTTTGTTCTTGAAATGTTGCTCACGTCTAATACATGAATAATTCTACATTCAAAGTGTTGAAAGTGTTAGTGATTGTCAAAGACGCATAGTGTGGTAGGTGGTATGACAACAAGTATTAGAGAAAAGAGAATAGATTATAATGATGATTGACAACTTCACATTAATTGACCTTTTCCATATAAACATGGTTAGTTTTGTTGACATAAAGTGAAATTGTTTCTTACAAAGTGCAAGGTGGTATATACATTGAGCATATATTAGAGTTCCTAAGATAAATTAGCAGTGTTAGAGTTGCAATAAGAGTTAGAAAAATGATGGATCTAAAGGCCAATAACCAAGTGAGTAAGCTAAATCAATTTCTACTACATCTCAATTGCATTTGTGTTGTAGGGTTTGAATGGGGAAATACAACACCAAAGGGAGTCTATAGCCTATTGGAAATCAAATCAGACCTTTTATACAATTCAGTTAATCTCTAAGTCGATTCCTTACCAGAGTAGAGTACAGGTCTAACCCTTCCTTATTTCCTTGCATGCATGTGATATTATTTAAATGCTCTAGGATAAGGTGTTTTTGATGCTCATAAGGATGATTGTATTACACCTATTTGTTAATAAGCTCAATGGATACTACCCTGAGGGAATTAGTGACCTACCTAGACTAAATACTTTTGCTATATGGAACAATTCCTTCATAGGAAGCTTTCATCAGTTGCTCGGCATAAATTGTAGGCTAGAATGGTTGGATGCATCTTTTAATAATTAACAGGACCAACCCCTATTGACTCATGTAAAGACAACAAGTTAACCATACTTAATATTTTTCCAACTAGTTCACTGGCGAAATACCATATAGTCTTAAAAATTGCCCCACTTTGAACATAACCTACATTCAACAAAACAATCCTACTGGCCATATTCCTTTCAGAATTGGAAAGCTAAAAATTTTGTCCTATGTAGACTTATCAAGGAACAATTTCAATGGAAATTTTCCTTACAATCTTTGCAATGCCCCTAGATTGGAGTACCTCAATCTATCTTATAATTCCCTTGAAGGCAATCTTTGGAAAATATCTACAAATATTTTCAATGGCTTTTGTAAATTTATTAGGAAAGCTTCCTTCCTTTGAAAATTGTGATTCCTTATACAATCTTGAATTATTGGGAAATAGGATTTCTAGTAGCATCACCCAAAACATTGCCAAATGTCAAAATCTCTTGTACCGTTTGAATTGAGCCAAAATGAGCTGATTGGAGTGAGCACCCTTTCTCCTCCTTGTTTGTGTACAAAACACTAGTTGGGAGTATGGACAATTATTACCCTTCTATTTTATTGTTTTAACGTATTAGAAATTTATAGGAATCAATCAGTAGTAGAACTAAATGAGTCGTATTTTTGGTATAATTTATTAGACTAGTGGATGCTAGCAATGTGCTCTAATACCATGGTTTTCCTTTACTACTTGCATTCCTTGGGCTATTAATATTCTAGCAGAATGAGCGAAAAAAAGAGAGTTTTTCTACAGATTGTTTTATGTTTTCATAAACCTTTTTGTAGACAAATAAAGTTGATAGTGTTTTTATGGGACCAAGATATACATCATTGTTTTTGTGCTTTGAAAAGGAAACTTTAGTGTGCAATAATTTAACTTCCCATTTGATTTGATTCATTTTACTCTAATGAGGATGAGGCAAATATTTTCCATGATACACTAGGCCTTAGTTGGTTTTGTAAAATGCTACTTGAAATACTCTAGGAGAATTATGCTAGGAAATGGCCTTCAGTCTCAGGTAGGAAATTGTATGTCACATGACAAAGAAGTATTTAAACTATTGATTGAGAATATGTGATGAGAATTGACAAATTTATTTTTATGTCGATGTTGATAGAACATATAAAAATATTCAAAGGGAGGTCTAGAAGGAACAAATAACATGATACAACTATATTTGAGTCGTTTGTAAAGAGGAATAAAACACTAGACAATTAAAATCAAAGGTAATAGATCCTTAGTAGTGTTCATTGTCATCCATCGAAATTGCTAGAGAAACAAGAAAAAGGGATAATTAACAAAATTCATTTAGTGATGCAAGGGAAGGGATGGTTAGCATGACAATAATAGAACCTAGAATAGAAAAATTGCTGGTGATAAAGAAAATTCAACATTAAATTGAACGTGAAAATGTATTGAATGTAACATATAATGGAATTAGACCTTTTAAACAATAAGTTGATGAATGTGTTGAAAATGAACTATGTTGGTTATAAAGACAAGAATTTGCATATACAACATCTCTTAGTTTCTCACCAATACCTTTGCACTTTCACTAAATGAGCATATAAATACAAATAGACATCATGATTTCCATACTATTAAAATTATTATAGTTTTGGAGACACAAATTCCACATATAGCATTGTTTATTTAACAAACCTATGCACTTTCACTAAATGAGCACACAAACACACATGGACAGATCATGGGATCCATACTAACTACATTTACAAGGGCTCTCCTCTAGAGGCAGAAGCCAATAATTTTCTAAAAAATCATTTGAAAAGTTAGTGAATCTCTTTCCATAGTTGAGAAAAATTTCAACAAAAAAGCAAAAAACTTCAAAGCCAAAGAAAAACTCTTACCTAGAAAAAACCAAAGTAAATGGTGAGGAAAACATAGAGGAGGGGTTTTTTCCCCTACAGCCAATCCTTAGTGTCCTCAATTCAAGCACCCTTTCTCCTTGTTTTTGTACACAACTAGGAGTATGTACAATTAGCTCCCTCTCTATTTTCTTGTATTATCATGTATTGGCAATAGAACTAGATGGAACATATTTTTTTGGTAAAATTTATTGCACTTGTGGCTATTAGTACCACACATAGATACCATGATTCACCTTTACTATTTGAATTTCTTAGGCTATTAACAATCTAGTAGAACAAGGAAACAAACAAAGGAGCTTCTTTGCAATTTGTTTTTTGGTGTTTATAGAGGCTTTGTCATATTAATAAAGCAAAAAATGATTTTTATGGGCCCAAGATAGACATAACTATTTTGATGTTTTGAAAATGAAACTTTAGTGTGCACTAATTCCACTTGATTTTTCAACTTACTGTTTGATTTGATTTATTTTACTTTAATGAGGACAAGGGAAAGACTTGTCAAAACAAATTGGGACATAGTTCTATAAAATGCTACTTGCAATACTCCAAGGGAATTATTAGTATGAATTGGTCCTTTTGGTTTAGTCCTAGATAGGAGATTGTATTCCTTATGCCAAAGAAGTATTTAGACTATGCATTAAGATTCTATGATGAGATTCATCAAGCTACTTTTTATATTAATGTTGATACAGCAAATAGAAATATTGAAAAGGAGGTGTAGAAGGAATATATAGTGTGACACAACTGTATTTTAGTTGTTGGTAAAGAGGAAGCAAGCATTGTACATAATTGAAAGAAAAGGTGATAGATCCTCAATGGTGTTCATTATCAACCATTTTCAATTTGTTATAAAACATGATATAACTTTGAAATGATGCCCCCTTTACTACTATTATGAATGATGAGAATAGCTTGCTGCCATTATGTGCTTGAAATGGGTGATCCACCCTTGTGACTCCATGCCAAGAAAGCATCAAGGAGAGCATCCAACCTCTTCCTAACTAGAGTGAACAAAGAACTTGTTGATTCAAATTGTTTATTCTTTAAGTTTCTAAGTTTTGAATTTAGATTTAACAACTAGGATTTCAAATGTCATTGACCCTTTTTCTATTGCAACAATAAACTCTCTAGAATTTTAGTTTTGAGAGTGACTATAAATGTCTCAGAAATTAGACTAGGATTTTCTGTGAAGTACACTCTTACTCAACTCTTAGATATCACACTTTAGAGGAAAGATACAATCTATGTCAACAATCAATAACATCCATCACTATAGTTTTTATTTTTTCAGATGTAGGGACTTCACAATTCATATAGTTTGAACCAATATAAATAAGTGACTCTATATGATTCGATTTTCTACCCAACTAGAGGCCATATTTTATTAACACTTGGTTAGAATGCTTGATGTTTGATCCTCCACTACCTTCATTTGTTATAAATAAATTAGGCATTGACATGATTTTATAATTATTCTAATGTCTGTCATTGTTGGAGACATGAGTAGGCCTTTTCGGACTGCACATCACCATTAAATGCAATATGGAACTTATGGGATGATGAGTTGGAAAAGTGGACAAGCATTGGTTTGGCCTTAAACATTTATCTCATTATTACAAACTATAATATATAAGCATGAAAGATGGAGTTATCACCTAGTATTACAAAGGTCTAATCTAGGTGTTTACACAGTCCTAGGTGTTAATAAAATCCCTCTCCCATATTGCTTTAGAGGGTGCTAGCTCAATGGAAGAGCACCTGCCTTATGAGTAGGATGTTGGTGGTTTGATTCCTCCATGCCCTGCCTAAATTAACATGATATTGTACTTTAATTTTAAGAAGATGATCTCCAGGTTAATTTATTATAGCGGTAATCCATTGGCCTTTATACATTATTTTATATATTGACTCTAGGAAGAAAAAACTTTTAGACTTGGGAGAGAAATATTTGCATAGATTTACATTTTATAATGCCTCTAGGGATATTTTTGTTGATGTAATTGTAACTCCAGAATGTATTCACTTGTATTTCTTATGTATTGTAACCTGATGTTTATTCCAGGATGTATTTGTAATGTACTTGAGTCATTTCATGCCCCGAGGTTCCTATCGGGAGTTTCTATAATGTAAACAAGTCATGTCAAGTCAAGGTGGGTAACCCTCCTATTGTCTATGGGTTAAAGTCCCCGCAGTTCTGGGGCACTAGGGTTATTAGACTCACCTAGTGAATTCAGCCCTAGTTGGGTTTAGTCAAGTCGAGAATTAGTATAAATAGAGAGCTAGCCTCTCTATTTATCACATACTCACTCATACTCAGTTCTAGCGCATAACTAAGGAAGAGAAAGACACTAGGTCAAGGAAGAAAGAGGTTATTGCTGTCGGGAGATCATCTTACTATTTTTGGGTTTCACTTTTGGTGCTGATTCTATCTCTGAGGAAGTTGCGGGGTTTTCTCCATTTATGGTTTCCTCGAGGAAAAAAACTGTGTTCATTGTCTCTTGTGTTTGATTGTTTTGCTTGTTGTTCTCTCAGTTAAAGATCCTAATGTTATGCTAGCTTAATGTTAAAAATATAACATGGTATCAGAGCTAACCTGAGAAGAAGACACCATGTAGTTGCGAGAACTAGGGATTCCTACTTTGTGGATCTCTCTCCACTGATTTTTAGCAAAATTAGGGTGGGATAACTCTCCTCCCTAGGGCGCATCTTTCTGTTGAAGCAGAATCCAATTCTGAGGTTTTTTAGTTTTGGGCCCGACACTACTGCCAAAAATTAGGGATTTTCATAGAAGTGGAATTTTTCAGTGAGCCCAGGCCTGGATTGATCTACTCCCCAAAATCAAAGTTAGGGATCAAATTCAAAGCATTTGGTTGGACAAAACTCAGGAAAAGCAAAACCCTAATCTATTCCTGAACCAACACTGCAGAATTTCAGCTCCAAATCCAGATCTGACATCTTGACCTGGTAAGATCTAAATCTTTTGTATTTCCATTTGATGTTCTCAGTTAAGATGTCTCATCATACCAAGCTTGATGAAAAGCTTAAGGGAGCTGATAACTTCCGAGCCTGGAAGTATAGGATCTCCTTGGTCCTGGAAGAAAATGAGTTGGACTCCTATATCAGTGAGGAGGTTCCATTTCCAGAGGGAGATGAGGCCAAGGCCTTACATAAGAAGAATTTGGTTATGGAAAAGACAATCATTGATGATTCTATCAAGGATCACCTAATACCACAAGTGTCCTCCCTCAAGACACCTAAAGCTATGTTTGATTCCCTAACCAAACTGTTTGAAGGGAAGAACATCAATCGAAAGATGACTCTAAGGAACCAGTTGAAGAATGTAAAGATCCAGAATGAAGAAACCATCCAGTCATAATTCACAAGGGTCTCTCAGATCAAAGAACAACTGGAAGCAGTAGATGAAAAAGTGGAGAATGGAGAAATTGTGATGACAACCTTGAATGGTCTCCCTAGGTCATGGGATTCTTTCATTCAAGGAATTTGTGCTAGGAAGAAGTTAGTCAAGTTCAGTAGACTATGGGAAGAATGTTCACAAGAAGAAGATCAGATAGCAGCTCAAGAAGAAAAGATGGGAAGTGAAGATCAAGCTATCACAGTACACTCCAGGAAAGGAAGAAGGGAAAATCATCATCACCAAGGTAAGCATTCTCATCAGAAAAATAATCCTGTAAGAAGGGATCCATCCAAACTCAGATGTTATACATGCGATGAAATAGGACACTTTGCTAGAAATTGTCCCATGAATAAGAATGGATCCAAGAAGAAGAAGAACTCCAAAAGAAGACATCATGCTCACACTGGTGAGGATGATGATCCTCCTAGGAAGAGAGTAAAACAAGAAAGTGAAGACTCTTCAACTGAATATGAATATGTTTTGATCTCCACTCTAACGGGAACTGTCACTCATGGAAGCAAACATTGGCTTATTGACAGTGGGACTTCCAAACACATGACAGGTTTCAATGAATCCTTTGAGAAACTATCTGAACATAATTCACCCCATAAGGTGAAACTTGGGGATGACTACCAATATCCCATAAAAGGTAGTGGTGAATCCTCCTACAAGATAGACTCTAGAAAGTATATGAAGATGAAGGATAACTTGTTTGTACCAGGACTAAAGAAGAATCTTCTATCCATATCGGCACTGGATGCAAAAGGCATGAGGGTTGTATTTGTAGATGGACAAGCCCTCATGTGGTCAAGAGGAAAGACTATTGATGATGCAATAGTGATTGGAGAACAAGAAGGAGGTTTATACAAATTGAAGGGCCATCTAGAACAAGCTTTGTTCCATGACACAGTAGTGCCAAATGAACTTTGGCACAGAAGGCTTGCACATGTGCACTACCAAGCACTACCACTTGCAAGCAAAGTTGTTGAAGGTCTTCCAGAAATTCAAGCAAAACATGAAGGGGTCTACAAAGGATGTGCGAAAGGAAAGAATACAAAGAAGACACGTCCAAGTAGTGAGAGCAAGGCAAAAGGAATCTTAGAAATCATCCACTCCGATGTATGCTAACTAATGTCATCAAATTCACTAAGCGGGTATGTATACTATGTTTCTTTCATTGATGACTTATCTAGGAAGACATGGATTTGCTTCATGAAGAACAAATATGAAGTATTCAGCAAGTTCAAGGAATTCAAATCCTTGATCGAAAACCACACAGAAAAGAATATCAATACCTTTTGATCAGATAATGGTGGAGAATTCACATCAAATGAATTCAAATACTTATGCAAAGAATCAGGGATTAAGAGGGATTTATCCACTCCATATAATCCACAACATAATGGGGTTGTAGAAAGGAAGAATAGAACTATCATGGAAGCTGCAAGAGAAATGTTTCATCATTAGGATCTTCAAATGAATCTATGGGAAGAAGCTGCCAGAAAAACGGTGTATGTACAAAACCATGCTCCACATAGAGTACTCGTGAACAAGAAACCTGAAGAAGTATTTTCCAGCAAGAAACCAGAAGTTAGCCATCTCAGAATAATCGGCTGTCCAGTGTACATACACATTCCAAAAGAGAAGAGAATGAAACTAGATCCTTCAGGAAAGAAGGGTATATCTGTGGGATACTCTGAAAGCTTGAAGGCTTACAGAATATACTTTCCAGGATTCAAGAAGATCGACATCAGTAGGGATGTGACATTTGATGAAGACATAGCTTACAACAAATCTAGAAAGAGACCTGCTAAAGATCCTGAAGAAGCAGAAGCACCTAGAATTCATGATACAACCATGAACGAAGAAATTCAAGAAGAAGATCGAGAATTTGAAGAACCACGGACCTGTAGATCCACCTCAGGAGAAGAATCCTCACAAGAGGAAACCTTCTTGGGTATGAGAAATTATCCAAGGTGCGAAAAGATATGGGGCTCCAGAAGAGAATCACAGAGAAAGAAAGAGAACCAGATCCTGCTCCGGATATGTAGCTTTACTATGTGACTTTATCAATGAAGAACCTTCCAATTATGAAGAAGTGGTAGAAAAGAAATAATGGAAGGATGCTATGATCAAAGAGTATCAATCGATCATGAAGAATGATGTTTGGGATGATGTCCCAAGACCAGAAGGGAATTCGGTTGTAACTTCCAAATGGATCTAATGCAAGATTCATGGCTCGAGGTTTCTCCCAGAAAGAAGGAATAGACTATGAAGAAACCTTTGCACCTGTAGCCAGATACACTTCCATTAGATCAGTACTTGCTTTGGCTGCATTGATGAAATGGAAGATACACCAAATGGATGTCAAGACTGCTTTCTTGAATGGTGTAGTGGAAGAGGAAGTGTATGTAGAACATCCACTTGGTTTTGAGACACATGACAGGGAGTCTCATTTGTGCATATTGAAGAAAGCCATGTACGGTTTGAAATAGACACCCAAGACATGGTACGACAGAATTGACAGCTTTCTATCTAGTTTGGGCTTTACTAAAAGTAAAGCAGATTCCAACCTTTACTACAATGTTGAAGATGGAAACCCAGTATTGCTCCTACTGTATGTAGATGATCTGTTTGTAACAGGTATGGATGGGTTGGTTTCTGATACGTAGAGAAAGCTTGTTGCTGAGTTCGAAATGAATGACTTGGGTATGATGCATTTTTTCCTAGGCATGGAGGTGTGGCAGAATGCGGATGGAATCTCCCTCGAACAAGGGAAGTATGAAGTAGAGATCCTGAAGAGGTTTGGGATGATGGAATGCAAGGCCATGTCTAAACCTATGGCATCAAACCTGAAGCTATTGAGTGATGCTTCATCATATATGGTTGATGCTACAATGTATCATTAGATGATTGGATCCTTGATGTATCTAACGAACACAAGACTAGACATTTGCTTTGATGTGAACACCTTGAGCCAGTTCTTGACAAATTAGAGACATGTTCACTTGATTGCTGGAAAGCATATTCTGAGGTACCTGAGGGGTACAATTGATTTTGGGCTCAAGTATGATGTGAATCAAAAGATTAACCTAGACGGTTATCTTGATTTAGATTGGGCAGGCAGTGCCATCGATAGGAAGAGCACTTCAGGGTGTTGCTTCAGTATGGGATCAGGTGTGATCTCTTGGTTTAGCAGGAAGCAATCCTATGTGGCACTGAGTACAGCTGAAGCAGAGTATGTCGCAGCTTGTTCAACTAGTTGCGAGGTAGTATGGCTGTGGAAGCTACTATCTGATTTATTTGATCTCCAGATGGATGCTACTTGTATACATTGTGACAACCAGAGTTGCGTGAAGTTGTCCGAGAATCCAGTGTTCCATGACAAGTCAAAGCATATCAAGATCAAGTATCACTATATCAGGGCAGGGATGATTTTAAGGGCAAATTTTAGCCCAATGGCGAATTTTAAGGGTTACCCAAAAAAAAGTGGGCGAATTTTTATATTAAAATGTTTTTATTTTATTTAATAAATTCGCCCATTGTTTATTTTATATATAGCTGCCCCAAGGTAAATCGCATTCATCCCGAAAGAGGGAAAAACTAGAAAATGAATGTTAGGCCACGAAAAATATTGATTTTTTCCCACATTCACCCGAATTTTTCCGATTGGGAGGAGATATTTTCCCAAATTCGCCCAATTTTTTCCGATTGGGAGGCGAAATGAAGATGGTTCGCTAGATTTATGGATAATAGGTTGAAAAATTGGTATTTCGCCCAGGATTTATGGATAATACGATTAAAAATTTGGTATTTCATCGAGATTTATGAATATTTTGGTAAACTGGTCTTACTTCGAACTCGATTGGGGTAAATTGGACATAGTTCATCTTGGATTTGGATTTGTGGACAATTATTTGAGTAAAATGTGGAGATTTAATCAATTGAGGAAGTTTTTGTACTATATTTGGTCCATATTTGAGCAAAACATGGATAAATTTAGTCAAGTGAGGACATTTATTACCTATATAATAGTGCAAGAGTCAGGCTCAACATCAAGCTTGATTTCTATTGCAAATCGGTCTTTATAGTGGCTGAGTGGATTCGTGGAAAGCAATTTCACAAGGTTTCTTCTATCTGCAGGATTTTTACACATTAGTTTCTTGAATCTTCTTTAAATTATTTCTTTTCTAGTTTATAGAAGAAGGTTAATCAACTGTACTGGGAGCAAGACTTTTGGGTTTTAAGCATGAGCCATCATTGCTGTGAGCACTCAACCTTGTTACTAGACCACAACTTGATGATATTTCCTCATTAGATATTATTCTTTGGCACTATGTTGGTTTTATTTTGGGTGTAAGTTATAGTATTCAATAGCCATGGATCTCATTAGCAATTATTTGCCAGAGCACATGGTACTGATTATAAGAGTAGCATAGATTTCTTCGCTTTTCCTTCTATTTTTCTTTTTCCAACTATCCTTAAATATACTAATCACTTCCATTCACTCAAAGCTATCCTTAAATCAGCTAATCACTTCCATTCACTTAAAGTTAGTGCTAATAGTAGTTGGTGTCCCTGGTGACCTATTTCTTCTTTAGGAAATGTTGGTTTCTGTGGCTTCTATCGAAGATCATGGATGTTTTCATTTTAAATAGCTTGGTCCTGCTTCAAAGATGACGAGATAGAGGGTTTAATATTTTGTCTATTTCATGCATCAGCTATTTTTAGCTGTACTCATGTGGCGAGTTATTCTCAGGTAGTCTATAACAGGTTAAAGATCTATCTTAGTGTTTAGTCTCCAATTTTGTCAAAAAGATTGTTTATAAATATCTACTTTTAAGATAACAAAGTCACAGTTTCAAAGAACATATTCTCTTTCCCTTTTCCATGCTTCCATTATGTTTGCATTAGAAAGTAAGTTGACCTAGACGAAGATACTTGTATCCTTCATTTTTTAGTAGTAGGTAAACATTGTGTTTCACCGAAAGGTGGAATGGTGAATCTATTGTCTAATGTGGAGCCTTTCCTGTTGATTGGCTTTGTAGATCAAAATAGACATGTTTCATTTTCATTGAACTCAATGCCCACTAGGTGAAACTGTCAAATCAATTTCCTTCACAAGATTGTGCTGAAAGATTGTCATTGATTATAAATTTGTGATTCAAATATAGCCAGCTATTGTCATATTAGCCCCTTATCCTTTTAGTTTGGGAAGTAGAATAATTGACCTCAGGTTTGTCCAAAATCATTAGTAGATAAATCTATAACAAGTTTAGTAATTAATATCAATAATTAGTGCCTAATTAGTGCCAGTGAAACTGAAATTGGTAGACAATTTTTAAAACATCATGAATATTTAAAAGATAACGTATTACAAGATTTTTGAAGTTCAGGATTTTAATACTGATATATTTTTTTGTGTGATCCAAGTGTGCATACTTTTGACAAAATATGATCATCTTTATGTCTATCTAGAGTGGGCAGGAATAGAAAGGTCCCATCACACAAGCACTATTACAGTTCCAAATTGAACCTTTATGGGCTTCCATCAAACACTTTGGGACTATATAGAAATGTTATTTCAAATCTTGAAACAATAATTTTGAAAACAGAGCAAGATTTCCCAAGTGCACTGTTTGATTTGTCCGTTCTTTCCATAAATTTACTGAATACACAAGAATTAGACATCATTTTCCTTACGGACACATAATGGAACTGATTGTGCACTAGGAACTTGTAGTTGTGTCCCATTTCTATCGAACAAATTATTTGTAGAAATAAATTTCCAAGATGAGAGTGGGTGCAGCGACGGTTGCTTTCTCTTCCTCTTCTTGTTGGGCATGGAAGCCATAGCCCTTGCTCTAAGTTCTTCAATGTCCATAGTGCCGAAATTGACTTCTGCACTAAACTTCTTCGACTTGGCAAGTAAAAAATGTAATTGGGGAGGTCAGACCCTCTCTTACTCTTACCGTCTACTCTGCCCTGCCCTATCCTCCCGCCTCTATCTTTGTTGGTCGTTTCTTTCATCCATTTACCAATTGCCATGAGGTAGAAACAAGAAGCTCTGTGTCTTTGAAAGTTCCCCTGTCAACTACTTAATGTGTGGCAAGGGAAACACTGATTCCTAGTGGTTAATCCCTGGATCTTTCAATTTCTTCAAAATATGATATAAATCCATAGGAATTGTTGAAAACTTTCCAATTTTTGTTTGATTTCTTTGTGAAAATATGATATTAAGCCATGAGAATTTATAGGTTTTCTTTTCAATTTGTTTTGTTGAAAATGCATCATATAGTTCACTATATGTCAATATAGATGTACATGATGCTTTTAAAATCCCCAACCGAAGAGTTGATACACAAATACTTCTACATTTTTTATACATATAAATCTAGGGGGGGTTCTTAAAATCATCCCTGCCTGCATGTGAAACCAATCATGGTTGTGGCTCTAATATGACAGAATGAGTGGAGGTAGCATGCCCATAGTTCGGAACATGGGATATATGGGAAAGGAGATGAGGTAACATGACTACTCTAAGAAATTTTGTTGTGGGAGAATCCTTTCCTCATGGTTCTCATTCAGGAGCTGAGGGCATATGATTGCTCTGCTGTGGGAGCTGACATGCCTTACAGGACAAAGCAATTGAACTTCCAAGCCTAGTTGAACCATGCAAATGGGATATGGTATTTTTTGGGAATTATCTGACTAGGAAAGTTGCCTGAACTAGTATTGCATCGCTACCTAATTTTTAAGAACCCTTAGTTTGAAGACTTTGAACTGCATTGTGATTTTCATAGTGTTAAGTGGGATAACCTGCAGGTTGTTGCATGGCTGAATATTCCCTTTTTCAAAAAGGATTAGTCTAACATATTAGTAACTGGTCACCCCACTACTTGTACATATCCTTGTTTTTTTTCTGTTGAGCCTTTGATTGTGCTTCCACAGAGTTTGGGGGTCCTAAGGAAAGAATAATTTCATGGGCAAGGTTGGGTGAAAATCAGATGGTAATTTTAAAGTTGTCCAGGGAAGGATTTGGATATAGAAATTCATCCAATGGGGCTAGTTCACCAAGTACAGGTATAATCTATTATATTTTCTTGTATATCAAACGGATTTTCGTAATTTTTTTGATAAGTTGTTAATGAACTAATATGACAGACTGTTGGAAATGCCATGTGTATCTATGGTTGCTAAGTGGAAGATTTGATGGTATGAATGGATATGGGATTTATTTTACCTCTGCTAAAATAAAAATGGCCATAAACTTGATGATTGAAAGAGCTAGTGAATTATAGCTCTAAAATCTTGGTAAAAGAGGACTAGGGATGAGACCTATCACTATATCCTGTCTTTTCATTATTGTTTCTTGGAAATATTTTCTAAAATTGTCAATGATATATGTTGGTTTAGTGCATGAATCTTAGAGAGCAATTCCTGTGTTTTTATGATATTCTAGATTGAGTTACTATGTTGTATTTTCTGGAGTTATGGCAGCAAATTAGAAATGTTAGTCTCAATATGTTTGTTATATGAAATCATACTTCCATGCTTAATTGGTGGATTTTCAGTTTTCTAAACCAGTGTGATTATGAGGAATTTATTTTCTTACAAATCTATTCTCATTGAAACCATGATTGCTAGTAGAGTTGGGCATATAACCTACTTAGAAAAAGGAAAACTCGATTTATGCTAATTGTGAATACATTTAGTAGGTGAATTGATGCAGAATCAGTTTGCTACTGGAATTTTTGGTAACGGGTAAATTTCTATTTGTGAATACTGAAAACAGGTATTAGAGCTATTAACAGCTATTTGTGACTCAAACAAAATATAGATTTATATTGTTGTAGCTTGAGATTAGTATATTACTTATACATGAGATATGTATTGACCATGGAATGCAAAATTCATGCCCAGCTTTCACTACATGTTTGAATAAACAACCACTGGTATTATATCGATGGCATCAGCTTCTTTTGATGGCATTATAACTCAAGGAAATATATTCTCCCTCTTGGTTGTGTGATTTCTGCTTATACCATGAATTTAATTGATGGGTATTGTCTATGTTAATTTGATATGTAATTTTCCTTGTCTTAACTAACTGAAAAGTTAAGCTCATCAATGGATGTTAGCAAGCCACCATACTGAAATGATGGAGACCTCACCAGAGGATGGCATCTCCAACTATGTCTTCCTCTACCTCTCTGTGGGGGTTTCTATCTCATTGGGAACAATTTTGTATAAGATGTAGCAGCCTGTAACATGCTCAAATAGAGCCAACGATCTCACTCCACATAAGAAGAATCCTTTAATGGCAGAATTTGTTTGTGTTGATTTTTTCTGGGTTGCTGGCCTACTGTTTGACAGAAAGCTTAACCATATATATCCCAATTTCTTTATCTTAAATATGCAACTTGCAAGTTGCAATTGGATTTCCAGCTAAGGTATTGGACAACATGCTAAGGGTTTGGATTTAGATTTCTTCCTTTTCAAAATCTCTGTGGTGATTGTGGGAAATGGAGTACAACTCTATAAATGGAAAACACAGTAATGAAGCTTCTATGGGCAGGTATTTTCAAAGTTAAGTTTTAACTTAGAAAATCGCTTTGATGATGGTAAATTGTTGTTCTTGTGCGCATTACTTTCGGAGTTTAATTTCTCTTTGAAAATTGATTTGGGGATGAGTTTAAGTGACCATTTATTGAGTCACTAAAGTTGGATTCTATTTGTTTGCAAATTCATTTACTGTGTCTACTATTGAGATTTTCCTTGAAAGTACCTTTTGGACCTTCTATGTAGAAGAATGATCATCATTCCTATTTGTGATGGTTGAAAAAGTTCCACTATTCAAGAGTTGATGCTTTTGGAGTTGGTTGTTGCAACATATCCAAAGATTTGTTCATCAAAAGGGAACACCCCTACAGAGTTTCTTCATATTTTTCCTACTGATTATGTATAGATGCCTTTTTTTAATTTTCAGAACTTATAAATTAAAAGAGAGAATCATTTTTCTGAACAAAATGGTGCCCAGCTTTTATAGGGTCCTATTCTTCCTCTTCCCTTCTTACTTGCTTTGCAGCAGAAGGAAATGCATTTAGGGTCTATTGGTGAGTCTCCAACATCGGAGTGTGAAAAAATAAAGGATCAGTGTTGATTCATGTTGAATACACTTGAGAATCTTAAGAAATCTGATTTGATTCCTCAAGTTGATGGCTCTACCATTGTCTCTCTTGCCGATGACAGAGATATCTAGTCTTGCAGGCAAGATTTGAAGGAAGACAAGTATTTTATTCTCCATGAGGTTGGGTTCAAAATGATTTTTAATAGATTTATTAATGCTGAAGAGGTTGGGTGCAAAATCATTATTGATAGAAAAATGCATGGTAAGTTTGTTGGTAGTGCATGATGCAATTTCCAATCTGAAAATGAAGTAACAAGGCCAGTGATGTCTGAGTTAGAACATAGCATATGCTACACAAATATGGGAGCACACCTCCTCTAAAATCCCATCATAAGGATTGTAACATTGCTTCCTTACAGACTGAGAAACACACCTCGTTTTGATATCTACTATTTGTGAACCTCCTCAGTAATGACTGTGTGCGTGAAAATATGGTTTGTAGTATGGTACTCCAAGTAGAAATTTGCATGTCCTTTGGCCCTTAGTCACCTTCTTTCAAGTTTGTTACTCTTCATATATAAACTGGTTACATATCCTTGTATCAAGGGTAAATTATAACCACTTCTTATTCTCAAGAAACATTCTAGGTGGAAAAGAGTCATGGATAATGTTTTATGTAATCGTCATTACCATGTTGGTAAACTCAGTATAATTGGCATTGTTAGGTATTCTTAGAATTCGATTACTCCAATTATGTATTGGAACTAGGATACCATTTTCATATGTCATTTTCAACTTCAAACACTTGTAGTGCTCAAAGCTCCGATATAAAAACATGTGAAAAATATAGGAGGGATATCTAAACATCCTGGTGAATGTAAACTCTTCTATTTGTTCATGGATTATTTGGATTAAGAAATTATAGAGATCAGGAAGCTAGTGAAGGTGATATTAAGAGGGTAATTTCATCACACTAATGTTTCTTGCAGATATACCTACAGGATACTGTGACTGTCAAGTAATTTTTTTTATTGTTTTGAAATTTGGTGTATAATATCATGTCAATCCCTAAGAAATCAGAGACTTGGATCTGGTTATCTCATGGTTTAAGTTTCTGGAAAATGTATAATAGTCAACTTATCTAAGTATCCAACAATTAGAAATCCCAAGTCCATCATTCCAAATTATCCAAGATTCACAAGCTGGACACAAAATGTTCTACCCATTAGTCCATTTCTTCTTGCTCTACCTATGGAAGTAAGTATCATGGTTATACTTTGCCTCACTTCATGGGACCTGTCTAATTCAAGGAGGCCTATAACAAGGGTTTTATCCATATCATTACAATAATGAAAGGGGTTGAGTGTGTGGTTTCAACATGTATTATTATAGTATTTGTGTTTTATCTATGATCCACTCACCCAATACTTCAACCAATATCATACAGCCACATAGACGAGAAGCATACATTCTATATATTACAGCAACATACCCTATAGATTCCCAAATCAGGTGCACAACAGGTGGTTAGCTTGTAAGATTATTTCAATTCGTCCACATTCACAGTTTTGTGAAAGTCAAATCAAAATCATAAGTGTTGTAGTCGATAGATTCAAATTCAATGCACAAGACTAAAGGAAAAATTATAGAGTATGTCAACAAAATTTGTTGAACTCTAGTTCACCATTTTGTAGTTTGTTCACATTTCTAATCATAACATAATGTGAAGATGATTAGCAAGGCCAACAATAATAATGCATAATAAGTTTTCCAAATATAACCCATTACAAATACCATCTGATCAAATTTATATTACAACTAGAAAGAAAAGTACATCAATGTATGTTCAATTTTCTGTGCATAACCTTTCTACTCATTTGCCTTGAACATAATCCACACATTCCAGAGATCATAAATTGAAATTATTCCTCATACAAAACAGTTTTTAGAATAAGAAAAAAGGAAATAAACTTATTTTCTTTTTCTTTAATAAATAAATGTTCCAATGCAGTTGACTATGGGGAGTTTGATTTCCTCCCAAATTTAGGTTGTTTTGCTATAGAATGCCACCTCCGTACTAGGCTATGAGGCATTTGATTTCCTCCTAAATTTAGGTTGTTCTGCTATAGAATTCCACCTCCGTACTGGGCTATGAGGCGTTTGATTTCCTCCTAAATTTAGGTTGTTCTGCTATAGAATGCCACCTCCGTACTGGGCTATGAGGCTGCCCATGAGGAAAAAGTGTCAAATTTTCAAGCTACTAAAGCCCCCAAAACATCAACTAAGAGGTTATCATTGGATGTTATTCTATCTTTCAACTATCACAATTCTTGGCACTCTGTATCTTGCTCTAAGGTATGGGTTATGTTTCTATTGTATTTAGGATGAGATTTTGTGTTCTTGAGCTCTATTTTTCTGTATTTAGGATGAGCTTTTGTGTTCTTGAGCTCTATTTAGGATAATTTTCCCATAGGTTGGAGTGACTTGGAACCCTTCTACATATTTAGGGGCATTTAGAAATTCCATGGCACTCTCTCTTTTCACACGTGTTGAGGCTACTTTATACTGGAAGGAGGAAGACTAACGTTGTTTAGGGAAGCCTTTTAATGATTAGATGTGAACCCTTCATCAAATTGAAGGGTCATAATATGGCATGGTGGCACATATTCCCACTAACTAATATAGAGAACACCCTATGCAAATAGAGGGATAACATGAGGAAACCCTAGGCAAAATTTCCTATCCTATCACCCTAGGGATGCCTATTGTTTGGTACTAGGTTTGAACTTTGAAACTAGGATCCAAGGTGCATAAGAATCAATTTCCCTTGGCTGACCTCCTAGTTAATTGCATCAACATATCATAGGATCTTGTTTACATGTTCTTTGTATGAATTCCCCGATGGTATTTCATCATCCACCAATTCAAGTACTCCTTGCATCATGCATTGATGTTGACAATCAATAAATCATGTGGTTAGTTTTTTATGGCAAGTAACTGGAATCATTTTGTTGTTACAGCAAGCAACACTTACGGCATAAATTAAAGTGTTGAAGTGATTACATAGAGTATAAAATGGCATTTGGTTAAGAATTTGAACATGGAAAGAATTTTGCAACACACTTGTATAATTATTAGGAGATTGAGGATGTAATTAGATGGAGAACTACAGAAGGAGCTTTGTGGCCATGTCTAGCATGTGTATCACTCATGTGAGGATGCTCTGTGATTCAGCAATTTTCATAGTTTTTCATTTCATGATTTATAAGGCAGAGTAACTAGTAGTCAGACAGCCTATCTTCAAGGACCATCACACATTAATTGGCAGGAAATTGATATATGAGGAAACAAATATGGTAAGGACTGGAAAGCGTGTTTTCTTCTTTTCTAAATCATTATTCCTGTGATGTTTTAAAAAATTGTTAGTTATTCCCTTTTACACAAATTAATAGAAATTTGTAGATTACTTATTAAAACGTGTACTCGTTTTTAATTTTATTTCTCATCGTAGGGGGCCTCTTGTACCATAAAACTCAGAACTAGCCAGACTTAAAGTTTAGATGATTTTTACTTTTGTTTATGCTCAGAGACTAGAGTTGGGTTTTGATGGTACTTCTTCTTTCAATCTCAACCTAGAATTTGCTATAGCCTTCTGGTCATTTCTTTTCAGTGGCTGCAATATGTATTTTGGCCACTATTTGTGCTCAAAACTACCCATATTTGAGTAATAGGGCATTTTTTATGGTAGAATTAAACTTAGAACCCATGATTAAGAGTGGTTACCTCATGAATGATTCCCAAAATTGCTACAGGTCTCTTTTCAATGTTTTCATGCCTACAAAGTGCCTAGAATTAGGGATTTAAGACTGCTTGTTGCTGTTATTCATGCCCAGATCTTAAAGTAAATATGATAGGCTCGATCTCTAGATTGTATGACAAGTTCAGAAAATTAAATAAGAAACATAGTGATTTTCTATATGAATTCTTTGAGTTGAATAACAGTGAAAATAGAATCTATTAGCTTGTTTTAATCTGATGGAAGAGTAAGTCATCTGTGTAAATATTTATCTTACATGGAATTGAATTTGAGTTTAGCAATCGAAATCCAGATAATCAATGGGAATCTATAAACATGAGAATTGTGTGCGCAGATGCTGAAGAGATTATACCCATAGAATCTATGTTATGTGTAGTGATTGATATTATGCTCGACATTGTTACTCTAATTTTTATACATTGTTAGCTTTGTATAACAAAGAAAATATGAAGGATAAGTGTTCTATCTAATGTGTTTTGATGAAGATAGAGCATCTCAGTTTCCTTTTCAAAAGGATAGGTTATGCTAAATACATAGATTCATTTAGTGGATCTTTTAAAAGCTAGGCATTTTGGCTAAATATACAAAGGATCATTTGCAAGTTGTACAACTTGGGCTTAGAATTCATTGATATATTATTCATTTCTTCGTTGATGTGATGTCAATGCTTGTTATTTCAAGTTGGTGAATAAGAAATTATAGAAATTGTGTTAAAAATGGGGCATTATATACCTATTCAATACACACCATTGGAGACATCTGTCATCATATAAGACAATGATCCTTTATGTTACATAGAACAAAGTCTACATATGTGTATGTCATGAATGTTGGGATTTTACGACATGATGTATGTCATGCTTGTTTGAATTCTGTGGATTGTTTGCCAAAAGAATAACGTGGAACATAATCTCTAATTCTATTAGTTTATTGGTTTGTCAAGATTCAAGTCCCCACATGTCTGCTGGACCATTAAGGGATGAGATAACAAGTAGAGTCCCCACTTGTCCTGAATCTAGTCAGTGCAGTTGTGTTTCATTGACACCTTCTAGTTGTATTAGTGTTATACCTCCTTCGGGGAAAGAGTCAATTAAAATTCATTGAAAGAGTCCATGTAAACACTCATTGTAAGTCGGGTCAATATAAATTGATAATGTGCCATTGTATTAATTTTATATCATTTTTCTCATGCAGGCTTCACTTCTAGTTTCTATATCGATTTAGAATTTAAATTTTGGAATATTAAGTAAGATGTCAAACATGGATTGTGGAAAGAAAAATAAAATATCAAAACAAAAGGATGTAATATCATATTTTCAAAAGCCTCAGTCCAATAATCCACATCCTATTCATGCTTCAAGCTCTCTTGAGTAAGGTATCGGTGAGAGAGATGTCAACACTTTTAAGAATGCATCTGCAACCCAGACAATGGATGGTAGAATACATTCCTCTAATGATCAAAGCGAGACAAATGCATTTCCATCTGAAATTGGTAGTTCAAATGTTGAATATTTTTCATTGCAAGATGACACAATGCATTCACGGAAAAGGAAAAAGGGCCAATGGGACACAGGGAGAAAATTCAAAGTTGATTGGGTCTCAAGATACCCATGTATTGAACCAATACCTCAACCAAATGAGAATGAGACCTCATGAGAAGTTAAATGCATTTCATGTAGTTGGAAACTTGGCAAGGTAGTGAAATTACAGATGAAGTTAGACACAATCGAGAATCATGTTGGGAAGGTGTATGATAAGAAAACTGCAAATGATGGGAATAAATCTACTGTCAGATGGAAATCTGTTAGCAAATGTCGACATCTCCAATTTGAAGTGGAATATAATGAATTCTTACTAAATAAGAAAAAACTCGAGGAAAGTGGAAGAACCATCAAATCTCAATTTGGAAAGATGATGGAAACACATTTGTTATCAAAGACAATACAATTAAGCATTGTATTTCACCTCCTATCCAATGGTCGTCTTATGACAGATTATCCAAAAATGATGAAATATCTATCTTTTATTCAAGTGCCAAATTTTCCATCTTCTCATTGGTCTTTATCGAGTGGTTGGGAATGGGGAAAATATCTAGCTCAAGTAGAAAAGGACGATATGAAAGAGAAGATTGCAAATGCTACTTTTTTGTCACTGTCTTTGGATGAAGTTACGGCTATTGATAATACTTGATGGATTTGCATGAGCATTTGTATGGTCAATGACCATATCAGGAATTCATAAAATGACCAAAAGTTCTACATCAGAAAATATTTATGAACTTGTTATTGATAGTTTGAAGGAAATTGGTGGTATGGATCATTCCATGATTGCAAAAAAGTTAGTATGTGTTGGAGCAGATGGAGCATCAGTAATGCAAGGACAAAGGAATGGCCTTTGTGCTAGAATGCAACTCTTGGCTTCACCGTATATGTTCAGTATTCATTGTATGGCTCACAGGATGAATCTTGCATTTAAAATAGTGAGCAACTTTTCATTGGTTTCAAAGGTAGAATATCTTGTACGTGAGGTTCATGCATACTTTTGTCGTAGTCCCAAACGATTTTTAGAGTTTAAATTTTTTTCTGATGGTATTACAAATGGAAAAAATCTATTAAAAGATGTTGATACAAGATGGATATCATGTATCAACATGCTGAAAGACTATTCAATGAATATGCATCCTTGGTAGGGGTGATGTATGAACATCGCTCAAGTGTAGAAAAAGCTTAAACTCTTCTATTTCTACTAACTGATATAGAGACGTTATTAACATTGGTTGGAATTCTTCCTATGCTTCATGAAATGAATAACCTCGTGAAGATGGCTTAGAGTCGCACGATGTATATCGTTGAATACACAAGAGCAAGAAAATTAACATGTCTTGCATTGGATAATTTGTATATTATGGAAGATTCTTTTATAGATTTAGCATTTACAAATTGGAGGAATATAATCAATATAGAAAATGATGAATATTTTTTGAAGTTTGATGAAAAAGGGATGCTATGTATGGAAGTTCGTGGGAATATGGTTCCCTTTTATTATAATGAAAAGATAGGAAGATCCACTAAACAGTGCTCCATCTTAAGAGAACGATTTCACGATGTTGTAATTTCAGTGAGAGACAACTTGAAAGAAATTACAATATCACTATCATTAGAGATAAGAAAATGGTTTCCTTGAGATGAATTGTTGGAGGCCATGTCTATCATATGCCCTCAATATTGGGACCATAGTCAAATGTAAAAAATTTAGAAGCTAACTTTATAAAGAAAATCAAGATTTTGCAGATCCATTTTTGTCGAGAGGCCGAGATACAAGGAGAACATATTCAAGGTATTTTAGATAAAGAAAAAATGACAGATCAATCTCAATGCTTTGGTAAAACAATGTGGGACCAATTTTCTCCGTCGGATAGTAAAGAATATGGTGCAATTACAAGATTATGGACTAAGCTCAGTGGTAGCGAAGTGCTAGGGGAAAGAATGTTAGAATATTTCAAATTAGCATAATTATGTCAAACCATGATTTTGGGATTAGTGGAGGATGAGAGAATGTTTAGTGCATTGACATTCTTGAAGTCAAAGTAGAGGAACAAGCTTGATAAAATTGTGGATACATGTTTAGGATTATATGTAACAAAGTATGAGGTTGACAATTTTCCATATGAAAGAGCATTAGCTCTTTGGCGATCAGATTCTGAAAGAAGGGGAGAAAACAATATAACAAATATCTCTAATGAACTTGATGTGGAAAATGAGGACTAGAGCCAGAATGTCAAAAATGTCGAAAATGAGGACCAGGTCCAAAATGTGAATTGGAAATTGGATTTCACCTTAGATTGTATATTATCTAATACACATTAAGGACTCTCGAGTCTTATTTTTGTCCAGATGTTCCATGTACCCTTGCTGGTGATCACTATATGTGAATTTGAGGTCATGTTTTAGGTAAAAATAGATTCTACATTGTACTTTTTTGTTGTAACATTGATGTTTTGAGCTACATTACCTTCATGCAGCTTATTTTAATATTGATGTTTTGATATTTACCTCTTACATTGTCTCTTTCTTGTATGTGACAGGAAGTGACGATGGAATTTGAGAAAGCTAGGCCTAGGAGTTATCTCTTCACATTGATAGTGTCCTAACATTAAAGGATAAATAACTAATTTGACAACACTTTCGCTAAGCAAGAATGAGCTCATTCAAGTACATGAAACCATGTTGGTGTTTAACAGGAATATCTTGACAAATTTTTATGGTTTGTTTATTGCTTTTGTTTGAAGCATTTTGTCGCTTTCTAAAGTTTGTGTGTATTTTGGTTAAATATTGTGTTAGTCCCTTGAATGCTTATAGTTCTCATTTGATGCTTGATTTAGCCATTTGTTGTAGCTTGAATCAAGATTGGTTTTAATCGATTTCCATTGATTCAGGGTTTGAGAAAAGATTTTTTTATTACATTTTAGTTGCATGAATTAATTGTCTTCACTTTTTCGAATCTCGATTCTTTTATGTTGATTGCATATTTTCTTTGTAAATACTTATGATTATTCAAAAAAATAAATGAGCTCTACATAGCTAAGCGAAGAGAAAAATGGTCTATGCACTAGGTTCCTATGAATTGATTGTAGGATACCTATTGGCACGAGACCAACATTCATCTAATGCAATAATCAATTGGAATAATTACAATGCATAATTGTATTAGCCTCCAGTGACAACTATTCTTCCAGAAGACTTTCATTATCAACCAAAGATCTTGTGAGGTTGTTTGTACTTCATTGATGGTACTGATTCTCTATTGTTTAATTCCTGTATATTGTTAAGGTTGTTGCTTTGATTTTTTTTGAGCTAGGCCGTAGTCTTGATTGGGATACTAAACCTTACTAAACCTTATTAAACCTTCCTAGGCTGATATGTGACTGTATTGACGATTCTATGTTGGGTCGCCACATTTGTGACCTTGCTTGACCTTGTGGGATGTTGTAGATAGGGCCGTGACTTTTTGGGCTTCTATATATGTCTTGTGAACCTTGTGGGCTTCTAGATATGAACCATGAACACTTGTTAAATTGTTAAACTCATCCGCGACTGTTTAAAGGATGTTTGGATTAAGTTGTGATCATTGTGAGACCTCTAAGTTTGAACCATAAATTTCCTAAGGTCTGTTCATCCTATTAGAAAGGGATGCAATTTTTTAGGCATGTTTGGAGTAGGCTATGATTGCTGGTTGTTTTGACATGTTGATATAGGTCTGTAATAATGAATTAGTAGCTTCATAATAGTGATAGATCAGATCTGAAGCAGTCCCAAAATGATGTGTTTTCATCCCTTACAAGAATGGAAATAACTGAGCAGTGTGTGTATTCATTCTCTAGCATGTGTGGTGTATAGCTTCACCTTCCCTTCCCCTATCTTATTAAATCCTCTATAGTCATGCCTAGAGCCAAGTTCCAACAATTCCACCTTGATCCCAATTGTTGGGTAATGTGACTCGTGAGACAAGGAAGGTAAATGATTCAATTGCTTCCAATTGCTTCCATCATCATCATCATCCCTGGATCTTAATTCTTCCTCTTCATCATGGTGAAGGTTATCATATATTTGTTAAATTCTTGATCTTGAGGAAGATCAAAGTAGAGCACCTCTTATTTCTTCAGATACTTCTTTGTCTTCTAATAAGCTCCTCTTTTGTGGTTATTGAATCCATCTGAGTTCACTAAGGCGTATATTATATCTAAGGGAGCCTCAAATTCCATGTCTTTAATGGTGACTATGGCTCCCTTTGGCCTATAAAAGGAATAGTATGGTGGGTCATCTATAACTTCATAAAGAGGAGCTAGGAACACTTGATTTGCCACTTGATTTTAATAGCAACAAAGCATATTGGCAAGGAATCCTTTTCCCAAATGTAATTCTAGTATTTATGCTAGGGATATTGTATCTTCATGGTATAGAAATATTTGGATTCCTCTCAGATTATATTGTCTAGATGGTTCGTCATAGTTGGCACTTGCCATTACATTGCTGACAAAAGGAGTTGGCATTCTTTGTATCACATTTGGAGGTAGATTTAGTGCCCTTCTTGATTTCCAAGTCAACCAATCGAGGTAGTCATTATCCCAGTACCCATACTAGAATATTTGACATGTGGGTTAGCTACTGGGCCTTAAACCATGTAAGATTACTATGGAAGTTTATACTTTCTTCCGCATCTGGCCTGGAAGGAATTCTATCCTCCTCCCACAGTAGGATATTCTTCAGTCTTGACACAGTTTGCTTCTTTACAGATTATGGAAGCTTATACTCTATTGCACTGTTGGCTTGGAAAGAATTATATCCTCTCACAGCAAGATACTTTCCTTTCTGGACACATAGTTTGTTTCATTATCAGTCACATAGTTGTGAACTTGTATGGAATTCATTCATGTATTCATGTCTTTTGTATTGTTTATGGAGTAGCATAGGAAGCAAGGGTAGATTTAGTCAAAGGACCAACACCATTAGTTGCTGATACAAGCACATATTAAGCATAACTTGTAGCACCTATAGCATACTAAGTGCCTATAAAATACCTATAAGAAAAGTCAGGGAAAATAGTATAGGTGGCATAAACTAGGGTTCTCTACATATTTGTAAACACTATTGGATCCGACAAATGTATAAGTTTTTTTTCAAGTGGTGGTAGGGGGGTTGATTTTTGATGGGATTGAGACTCCCTGACCATTTGCTGGATGGATAGGCTGAATTTGTCTCTCATATGTTGTTATTAGAGTCCCTATCCTCTCTGTTCCTTATTTTTGGTCTATCGGTTCAATTATTATGGAGTCCTAAAGAATGCCAAACATAATCCGAACCCCAATTCATCGGTAGTCTAGTATCTTGTGCTTTTTCTTAGACTGTGTATTTCAATTATTGTCAAGGTCATCCCTGCTTCAATTTATAAGGTATTCATCTATTATGGTGGATCTGGATAGAAACGGGAGATAACCTACTTGTGATGTTGAGTTGGGACTTTTATAGTTAGATCTACATTGTGGCTCTACAATTGCATTGGGAAACTTATTAACAAATTCATTATTTTTACTGATTGAAGAGGAGGGGTATTAATGTTTCAGTTGGGACTTTTTTAATTGTACCTACATTGTGGCTCTACCATTGTGTTGGGAAAGTTACTGACGAATTTATTATTTTTACTGATTGAAGAGGAGGGGTATTAATGTTGAATGGAATCCCAACAGAGGGATATGCCACTGAAGTGAGATATTTTGCAACATCACATAGATAACAACTGCAAGTCAATATTGAGAATATATTTCATTACTGTAAAAAAAAGATAGATCCCTTGGAGAGCAATTTTCTCATCACTTGGAACAATAAATATGCTTACATTCTTCTCAACAGATCTTAGTCACTGTCTTCTATATGCCGATGAGAAAGTTGTGCATGACCCATAGGAGATCAGTTTCTGTGGTGATAAAGGTGCCCTCCTTGGCCTCAAGTCCTTCCTTCTTGCATTAAGGATAAGCTGCTTTGAAGGAAAATTTTGGGTGTTAGATTCCCTCCTTTTCTAGAGGGGATTCAGCTGCAAAGTCTCCATCCAATGTTCCATATTTGAAGGGTATTAATCCAGGTTCTTTAATTAAATGTGCTTCTCTTCTCTAAGTGATATAAGTTAAATATTTGGTTAGATATATCAATGACTCAATGATTCTCAACCCCAAAATTTGTCTCATGCTGGAAGATTCATAATGGAGATATCAAACTCTATTCCAGGTTTAGAAAGTATCATCAAAATATGTTTGTAATAACATTAAAGCCTTCAAAGATGAGGCCTTGATCTATTTTTTTGATAGATATTGGCCAAACTGTGATCCTTTCATGAGCTAGATAAGTGACAACTGGAAAACAAATTTATTGGTAAGATTCCATGTTTCAAGGATTTTCATAGTTGTTACAATGAAGTTGAAGATATGAAGAGAGTAATGGAAGAAGGGTCCTCAACTTGGGGTGGGGCTAGTTCTTCTTGGCGACTTGGTTCCCATAATTAAACCCATCTTTCATGTTTTTTTGGGTGACAGACCCCAGTTTATCCTTTCCCTTATGGGAAGACGAGGTAATGGAGAAAATTGGTAAGGCCTTAGGTAAGTTTATTGGGTTTATAGAAGTAAGAAAGATGGAGTATGCAATGATCCATTATTATTATTGCAAGGTGCTCTCTGTCAGTTTATTGGGACTTGGCCTTGCCTATTTTCCCTAATTAGGGTTTTGCTACCTAACCATTGAGGTGCTAGCTTAGCTCTAGTTGCAAGTATTTAATACCATTTTAAGAGGAGGGATTTTAGACTCGATCTCTCGTAGCCCTAGGGTTTGAGACAAAAATATAATACCCTATCCTTCAACTCTCTCTCTTTTTATAATTTTTTTACATGTTTTTATTTAAAAAAAAAAAATATAATATTGTAAGAAAAAACCCTAGTTTTTCCTCAAAAAATATAAAAGTGAAGTTCTATCCATGCATTTGGTTTTTTTGGTCCACCCTAAAATTTTGCCCCAGGTTTTTATCAACAAAACCTAGAGAACGTTCTCTTCCAAGGAAGTGCATTGGGATCAAGGTTAAAAAAACCGAACTGGTGGTCGAACCGACCGACCCAAAAAACAGGAACCGGACCAAAACTGGGAAAAAAACCGGATCACAAAACCGG